>JBBPBO010001985.1:41606147-41744719 GCA_037974295.1 Cicer cuneatum
ATTTACGTCATTTTGTGCATCCGACGGCCTATTGTAATCACTTTTCGTACTTGAGGAATGTAGGTCGTCCAATAAGTGAATTTGTGTCATTGGATGAACATTTACGTCATTTTGTGCATCCCAAGGCATATTCTAATCACTTTTCATTCTTAAGGAATGTAGTTCATCCAATAAGTGCATTTGTGTCATTGGATGAACATTTACGTCATTTTGTGCATCCCAAGGCTTATTCTAATCACTTTTCTTACGTAACGAATGTAGTTCATCCAAAAAGTGCATTTGTGTCATTGGATTAACATTTACGTCATTCTGTGAATCCCAAGGCTTATTCTAATCACTTTTCGTACTTAAGGAATGTAGTTAATCCAATAAGTGCATTTGTGACATTGGATTAACATTAACGTCATTTTGTGCATCCCAAGGGTTATTCAAATCACTTTTCGTTCTTAAGGAATGTAGTTCATCCAATAAGAGCGTTTGTGTGATTAATTTAACATTTACATCATTTTGTGAATCCAAAGGCTTATTCTAATCACTTTTCGTACTTAAGAATGTAGTTCATCCAATAAGTGCATTTGTGTCATTGGATGAACATTTACGTCATTTTGTGCATCCGAAGGCTTATTCTAATCACTTTTCGTCCTTAAGGAATGTAGTTCATCCAATAAGACCGTTTGTGTCATTAATTTAACATTTACATCATTTTGTGAATCTCAATGCTTATTCTAATTACTTTTCGTACTTAAGGAGTGTAGTTCATCCAATAAGAGCGTTTGTGTCATTAATTTAACATTTACATCATTTTGTGAATCCCAAGGCTTATTCTAATCACTTTTCGTACTTAAGGAATGTAGTTAATCCAATAAGTGCATTTGTGACATTGGATTAACATTAACGTCATTTTGTGCATTCCAAGGATTATTCTAATCACTTTTCGTACTTAAGGAATGTAGTGAATCCAATAAGTGCATTTGTGTCATTGGATGATCATTAACATCATTTTGTGCATCCCAAGGTTGATTCTAATCACTTTTCGTACTTAAGGAATGTAGTTCATCCAATAAGTGCATTCGTGTCATTGGATGAACATTTACGTCATTTTGTGCATCCCAAGCCTTTTTCTAATCACTTTTCATACTAAAGGAATGTAGTTCATCCAATAAGTGCGGTTGTGTCATTAATTTAACATTTACGTCAATTTGTGAATCCCAAGGCTTATTCTAATTACTTTTCTTACTTAAGGAATGTAGTTCATCCAATAAGTGCATTTGTGTCATTGGATGAACATTTACGTCATTTGGTGCATCCCAAGGCTTATTCTAATCACTTTTGAAATTAAAGGAATGTAGTTCATCCAATAAGAGCGTTTGTGTCATTAATTTAACATTTACGCCATTTTGTGAATCCCAAGGCTTATTCTAATCACTTTTCGTACTTAAGGAATGTAGTTCGTCCAATAAGTGCATTTGTATCATTGGAGGAAAATTTACGTCATTTTGTGCATCCCAAAGCTTATTCTAATCACATTTCGTACTTTAGGAATGTAGTTCATCCAATAAGTGCGTTTGTGTCATTGGATGAACATTTAAGTCATTTTGTGCATCCCAAGGTTTATTCTAATCACTTTTCGGACTTAAGGAATGTAGTTCACCCAATAAGTGCATTTGTGTCATTGGATGAACATTAACATCATTTTCTGCATCCCAAGGGTTATTCTAATCACTTTTCATACTTAAGGAATGTAGTTCATCCAATAAGCGCGTTTGTCTCATTAATTTAACATTTACATCATTTTGGGAATCCCAAGGCTTATTCTAATCACTTTTTGTACTTAAGGAATGTAGTTCATCCAATAAGTGCATTTGTGTCATTGGATGAACATTTACGTCATTTTGTGCATTGCAAGGCTTATTCTCATCACTTTTCGTACTTAAGGAATTTAGTTCTTCCAATAAGTGCGTTTGTGTCATTGGATGAACATTAACGTCATTTTCTGCATCCCAAGGCTTATTCTAATCACTTTTCGGACTTAAGGAATGTAGTTCATCCAATAAGACCATTTCTGTCATTAATTTAACATTTACATCATTTTGTGAATCTCAAGGCTTATTCTAATCACTTTACGTACTTAAGGAATGTAGTTGATCCAATAAGTGCATTTGTGTCATTGGATGAACATTTACGTCATTTTGTGCATCCCAAGGCTTATTCTAATCACTTTTCATACTAAAGGAATGTAGTTCATCCAATAAGAGCGTTTGTGTCATTAATTTAACATTTACGTCATTTTGTGAATCCCAAGGCTTATTCTAATCACTTTTCTTACTTAAGGAATGTAGTTCATCCAATAAGTGCATTTGTGTCATTGGATGAACATTTACGTCATTTGGTGCTTCCCAAGGCTTATTCTAATCCCTTTTGAAATTAAAGGAATGTAGTTCATCCAATAAGACCGTTTGTGTCATTAATTTAACATTTACATCATTTTGTGCATTGCAAGGCTTATTCTAATCACTTTACGTACTTAAGGAATGTAGTTCACCCAATAAGTGCATTTGTGTCATTGGATGATCATTAACGTTATTTTATGCATCCCTAGGCTTATTCTAATCACATTTCATACTTAAGGAATGTAGTTCATCCAATAAGGGCGATTGTGTCATTGGATGAACATGTACGTCATTTTGTGCATCCCAAGGCTTATTCTAATCACTTTTCGGACTTAAGGAATGTAGTTCATCCAAGAAGTGCATTTGTGTCATTGGATGAACATTTACGTCATTTTGTGCATTGCAAGGCTTATTCTAATCACTTTTCATACTTAAGGAATGTAGTTTATCCAATAAGTGCATTTGTGTCATTGGAGGAACATTTACGTCATTTTGTGCATCTCAAGGCTTATTCTAATCACTTTTCGTACTTAAGGAATGTAGTTCATCCAAAAAGTGCATTTGTGTCATTGGATGAACATTTACGTCATTTTGTGCATCCCAAGGCTTATTCAAATCACTTTTCGTACATAAGGAAAGTAGTTCATCCAATAAGACCGTTTGTGTCATTAATTTAACATTTACATCATTTTGTGAATCTCAAGGCTTATTCTAATCACTTTACGTACTTAAGGAATGTAGTTCACCCAATAAGTGCATTTGTGTCATTGGATGATCATTAACGTTATTTTGTGCATCCCAAGGCTTATTCTAATCACATTTCGTACTTAAGGAATGTAGTTCATCCAATAAGGGCGATTGTGTCATCGGATGAACATTTACGTCATTTTGTGCATCCCAAGGCTTATTCTAATCACTTTTCGGACTTAAGGAATGTAGTTCATCCAATAAGTGCATTTGTGTCATTGGATGATCATTAACGTTATTTTGTGCATCGCAAGGCTTATTCTAATCACATTTCGTACTTAAGGAATGTAGTTCATCCAATAAGGGCGATTGTGTCATTGGATGAACATTTACGTCATTTTGTGCATCCCAAGGCTTATTCTAATCACTTTTCGTACTTAAGGAATGTAGTTCATCCAATAACTGCATTTGTGTCATTGGATGAACATTTATGTCATTTTGTGCATCCCAATGCTTATTCTAATCACTTTTCATACTTAAGGAATGTAGTTCATCCAATAAGAGCGTTTGTGTCATTAATTTAACATTTACATCATTTTGTGAATCCCAAGGCTTATTCTAATCACTATTCGTACTTAAGGAATGTAGTTCATCCAACAAGTGCATTTGTGTCATTGGATGAACATTTACGTCATTTTGTGCATCCGAAGGCTTATTCTAATCACTTTACGTACTTAAGGAATGTAATTCATCCAATAAGTGCATTTGTGTCATTGGATGCACATTTACGTCATTTTGTGCATTCCAAGGATTATTCTAATTAGTTTTCGTACTTAAGGAATGTAGTTCATCCAATAAGTGCGCTTGTGTCATTGGATGAACGTTTATATCATTTTGTGCATCCCAAGACTTATTCTAATCAGTTTTCATACTTAAGGAATGTAGTTTATCCAATAAGTGCATTTGTATCATTGAATGAACATTTACGTCATTTTGTGAATCCAAAGGCTTATTCTAATCACTTTTCATACTTAAGGAATGTAGTTCATCCAATAAATGCATTTGTGTCATTGGATGAACATTTACGTCATTTTGTGCATTCCAAAGCTTATTCTAATCACTTTTCATACTTAAGGAATGTAGTTCATCCAATAAGAGCGTTTGTGTCATTAATGTAACATTTACGTCATTTTTTGAATCCGAAGGCTTATTCTAATCACTTTTTGGACTTATGGAATGTAGTTCATCAAATAAGTGCATATGTGTCATTGGATTAACATTAACGTCATTTTGTGCATCCCAAGGCTTATTCTAATCACTTTTCATACTTAACGAATGTAGTTCATCCAATAAGTGCATTTGTGTCATTGGATGAACATTTACGTCATTTTGTGCATCCCAAGGCTTATTCTAATTACTTTTGTTACTTAAGGAATGTAGTTCATCCAATAAGTGCATTTGTGTCATTGGATTAACATTTAAGTCATTTTGTGCATCCCAAAGCTTATTCTAATCATTTTTCGTACTTAAGGAATGTAGTTCATCCAATAAGTGCATTTTGTCATTGGATGAACATTTACGTCATTTTGTGCGTCCCAAGGATTTATCTAATCACTTTTCATACTTAAAGAATGTAGTTCATCCAATAAGAGCGTTTGTGTCATTAATTTAACATTTACATCATTTTGTGCATCCCAAGGCTTATCCTAATCACTTTTCGGACTTAAGGAATGTAGTTCATCCAATAAGTGCATTTGTGTAATTGGATGATCATTAACGTCATTTTGTGAATCCCAAGGCTTATTCTAATCACTTTCCGTACTTAAGGAATGTAGTTCATCCAATAAGTGCATTTGTGTCATTGGATGAACATTTACGTCATTTTGTGCATCCCAAGGCTTATTCTAATCACTTTTTGGACTTAAGGAATGTAGTTCATCCAATAAGTGCATTTGTTTCATTGGATGAACATTGACGTCATTTTTTGCATCCCAAGGCTTATTCTAATCACTTTTCATACTTAAGGAATGTAGTTCATCCAATTAGAGCGTTTGTGTCATTAATTTAACATTTACATCATTTTGTGCATCCCAAAGCTTATCCTAATCACTTTTCGGACTTAAGGAATGTAGTTCATCCATTAAGTGCATTTGTGTCATTGGATGATCATTAACGTCATTTTGTGAATCCCAAGGCTTATTCTAATCACTTTTTGTACATAAGGAATGTAGTTCACCCAATAAGTGAATTTGTGTCATTGGATAACCATTTACGTTATTTTGTGCATCCCAAGGCTTATTCTAATCACTTTTCGTACTTAAGGAATGTAGTTCATCCAATAAGTGCACTTGTGTCATTGGATGATCATTAACGTCATTTTGTGAATCCCAAGGCTTATTGTAATCACTTTTCGTACTTAAGGAATGTACTTCATCCAATAAGTGCATTTGTGTCATGGGATGAACATTTACGTCATTTTGTGCATCCCAAGGCTTATTCTAATCACTTTTCGTACTTAAGGAGTGTAGTTCATCCAATAACTGCATTTGTGTCATTGATTGAACATTTATGTCATTTTGTTCATCCCAAGGCTTATTCAAATCACTTTTCATACTTAAGGAATGTAGTTCATCCAATAAGAGTGTTTGTGTCATTAATTTAACATTTACATCATTTTGTGAATCCCAAGGCTTATTCCAATCACTATTCGTACTTAAGGAATGTAGTTCATCCAATAAGTGCGTTTGTGTCATTGGATGAACATTTACGTCATTTTGTGAACCCCAAGGCTTATTCTAATCACTTTTTGTACTTAAGGAATGTAGTTCATCCAATAAGTGCATTGTGTTATTTGATGAACATTTACGTCATTTTGTGCATCCCAATGCTTATTCTATTCACTTTTCATATTTAAGGAATGTAGTTCTTCCAATAAGAGTGTTTGTGTCATTAATTTAACATTTATGTAATTTTGTGAATCCCAATGCTTATTCTAATCACTTTTCATACTTGAGGAATGTAGTTCATCCAATAAGAGTGTTTGTGTCATTAATTTAACATTTACATCATTTTGTGAATCCCAAGGCTTATTCTAATCACTATTCGTACTTAAAGAATGTAGTTCATCCAATAAGTGCGTTTGTGTCATTGGATGAACATTTACGTCATTTTGTGAACCCCAAGGCTTATTCTAATCACTTTTTGTACTTAAGGAATGTAGTTCATCCAATAAGTGCATTGTGTTATTTGATGAACATTTACGTCATTTTGTGCATCCCAATGCTTATTCTATTCACTTTTCATATTTAAGGAATGTAGTTCATCCAATAAGAGTGTTTGTGTCATTAATTTAACATTTATGTAATTTTGTGAATCCCAATGCTTATTCTAATCACTTTTCATACTTGAGGAATGTAGTTCATCCAATAAGAGTGTTTGTGTCATTAATTTAACCTTTACATCATTTTGTGAATCCCAAGGCTTATTCTAATCACTATTCGTACTTAAGGAATGTAGTTCATCCAATAAGTGCATTTGTGTCATTGGATGAACATTTACGTCATTTTGTGAATCCCAAGGCTTATTCTAATCACTTTTCATACTTAAGGAATGTAGTTCATCCAATAAGAGCGTTTGTGTCATTAATTTAACATTTACGTCATTTTGTGAATCCCAAGGCTTATTCTAATCACTTTTCGTACTTAAGGAATGTAGTTCATCCAATAAGTGCATTTGTGTCATTGGATGAACATTTACGTCATTTTGTGCATCCCAAGGCTTATTCTAATAACTTTTCATACTTAAGGAATGTAGTTCATCCAATAAGAGCGTTTGTGTCATTAATTTAACATTTACATCATTTTGTGAATCCCAAGGCTTATTCTAATCACTATTCGTACTTAAGGAATGTAGTTCATCCAATAAGTGCATTTGTGTCATTGGATGAACATTTACGTCATTTTTTGCATTCCAAGGCTTATTCTAATCACTTTTCGTACTTAAGGAATGTAGTTCATCCAATAAGAGCGTTTGTGTCATTAATTTAACATTTACGTCATTTTGTGAATCCCAAGGCTTATGCTAATCACTTTTTGTACTTAAGGAAAATAGTTCATCCAATAAGTGCATTTGTGTCATTGGATGAACATTTACGTCATTTTGTGCATTACAAGGCTGATTCTATTCACTTTTCGTACTTAAGGAATATAGTTCATCCATAAGGGCATTTGTGTCATTGGATGAACATGTACGTCATTTTGTGCATCCCAAGGGTTATTCTAATCACTTTTCGTACTTAAGGAATGTAGTTAATCCAATAAACGCGTTTGTGTCATTGGATGAACATTTACGTCATTTTGTGCATCCCAAGGCTTATTCTAATCACTTTTTGGACTTAAGGAATGTAGTTCATCCAATAAGTGCATTTGTTTCATTTCACGAACATTGACGTCATTTTGTGCATCCCAAGGCATATTCTAATCACTCTTCATACTTAAGGAATGTAGTTCATCCAATAAGTGCATTTGTGTCATTGAATGAACAATAACGTCATTTTGTGCATCCCAAGGCTTATTCTAATCACTTTTCGTACTTTAGGAATGTAGTTCATCCAATAATTGCATTTGTGTCATTGGATGAACATTTACGTCATTTTGTGCATCCCAAGGCTTATTCTAATCACTATTCGTACTTAAGGAATGTAGTTCATCGAATAATTGCATTTGTGTCATTGGATGAACATTTACATCATTTTGTGAATCGCAAGGCTTATTCTAATCACTTTTCGTACTTAAGGAATGTAGTTCATCCAATAAGTGCATTTGTGTCATTGGATAAACATTTACGTCATTTTGTGCATTCCAAGGCTTATTCTAATCACTTTTCGTACTTAAGCAATGTAATTCATCCAATAAGTGCATTTGTGTCATTGGATGCACATTTACGTCATTTTGTGCATTCCAAGGATTATTCTAATCACTTTTCGTACTTAACGAATGTAGTTCATCCAATAAGTGCGTTTGTGTCATTGGATGAACATTTATATCATTTTGTTCATCCCAAGACTTATTCTAATCAGTTTTCATACTTAAGGAATGTAGTTCATCCAATAAGTGCATTTGTGTCATTAATTTAACATTTACATCATTTTGTGAATCCCAAGGCTTATTCAAATTACTTTTCGTACTTAACGAATGTAGTTCATCCAATAAGTGCGTTTGTGTCATTGGATGAACATTTACGTCATTTTGTGAATCCCAAGGATTATTCTAATCACTTTTCGTACATAAGGAATGTAGTTCACCCAATAAGTGCATTTGTGTCATTGGATAATCATTTACGTCATTTTGTGCATCCCAAGGCTTATTCTAATCATTTTTCGTACTTAAGGAATGTAGTTCATCCAATAACTGCATTTGTGTCATTGGATAAGAGCGTTTGTGTTATTAAATTAGCATTTATATCATTTTGTAAATACCAATGCTTATTCTAATCACTTTTCGTACTTAAGGAATGTAGTTCATCCAATAAGTGTATTTGTGTCATTGGACGAACATTTACGTCATTTTGTGCATCCCAAGGCTTATTCTAATCACTTTTCGTACTTAAGGAATGTAGTTCATCCAATAAATGCATTTGTGTCATTGGAGGATCATTAACGTCATTTTTTGAATGCCAAGGCTTATTCTAATCACTTTTCGTACTTAAGGAATGTAGTTCATCCAATAAGTGCATTTGTGTCATTAATTTAACATTTACGTCATTTTGTGCATTCCAAGGCTTATTCTAATCACTTTTCGTACTTAAGGAATGCAGTTCATCCAATAAGCGCGTTTGTGTCATTGGATGAACATTAACGACATTTTGTCCATCCCAAGGATTATTCTAATCACTTTTCGTACTTAAGGAATGTAGTTTTTCCAATAAGTGCATTGGTATCATTGGATTATCATTAACGTCATTTTGTGCATCCCAAGGCTTATTCCAATAACTTTTCGTACTTAAGGAATGTAGTTCATCCAATAAGTGCATTTGTGTCATTGGATGAACATTTACGTCATTTTGTGCATCCCAAGGCTTATTCTAATCACTTTTCTTACTTAAGGAATGTAGTTCATCCAATAAGTGCATTTGTGTGATTGGATTAACATTTAAGTCATTTTGTGCATCCCAAGGCTAATTCTAATCACTTTTCGTACTTAAGGAATGTAGTTCATCCAATAAGTACATTTGTGTCATTGGATGAACATTTACGTCATTTTGTGCATCCCAAGGCTTATTCCAATCACTTTTCTTACTTAAGGAATGTAGTTCATCCAATAAGTGCATTTGTGTCATTGGACTAACATTTAAGTCATTTTGTGCATCCCAAGGCTAATTCTAATCCCTTTTCGTACTTAAGGAAGTAGTTCATCCAATAAGTGCATTTGTGTCATTGGATGATCATTAACGTCATTTTGTGAATCCCAAGGCTTATTCTAATCACTTTCCGTACTTAAGGAATGTAGTTCATCCAATAAGTGCATTTGTGTCATTGGATGAACATTTACGTCATTTTGTGCATCCCAAGGCTTATTCTAATCACTTTTCGGACATAAGGAATGTAGTTCATTCAATAAGTGCATTTGTGTCATTGGATGAACATTTACGTCATTTTGTGCATCCCAAGGCTTATTCTAATCACTTTTCATACTTAAGGAATGTAGTTCATCGAATAAGAGCGTTTGTGTCATTAAATTAACATTTATATCATTTTGTGAATCCCAATGCTTATTCTAATCACTTTTCGTACTTAAGGAATGTAGTTCATCCAATAAGTGTATTTGTGTCATTGGACGAACATTAACGTCATTTTGTGAATGCCAAGGCTTATTCTAATCATTTTTCGTACTTAAGGAATGTAGTTCATCCAATAAGTGCATTTGTGTCATTAATTTAACATTTACATCATTTTGTGAATCCCAAGGCTTATTCTAATCACTTTTCATACTTAAGGAATGTAGTTCATCCAATAAGAGCGTTTGAGTCATTAATTTAACGTTTAGATCATTTTATGAATCCCAAGGCTTATTCTAATCACTATTCGTACTTAAGGAATGTAGTTCATCCAATAAGTGCATTTGTGTCATTGGATGAACATTTACGTCATTTTGTGCATCCCAAGGCTTATTCTAATCACTTTTCGTACTTAAGGAATGTAGTTCATCCAATAAGTGCATTTGTGTCATTGGATGAACATTTACGTCATTTTGTGCATCCCAAGGCTTATTCTCATCACTTTTCTTACTTACGGAATATAGTTCATCCAATAAGTGCATTTGTGTCATTGGATTAACATTTAAGTCATTTTGTGCATCCCAAGGCTAATTCTAATCCCTTTTCGTACTTAAGGAAGTAGTTCATCCAATAAGTGCATTTGTGTCATTGGATGATCATTAACGTCATTTTGTGAATCCCAAGGCTTATTCTAATCACTTTCCATACTTAAGGAATGTAGTTCATCCAATAAGTGCATTTGTGTCATTGGATGAACATTGACGTCATTTTGTGCATCCCAAGGCTTATTCTAATCACTTTTCGGACATAAGGAATGTAGTTCATTCAATAAGTGCATTTGTGTCATTGGGTGAACATTTACGTCATTTTGTGAATGCCAAGGCTTATTCTAATCATTTTTCGTACTTAAGGAATGTAGTTCATCCAATAAGTGCATTTGTGTCATTAATTTAACATTTACATCATTTTGTGAATCCCAAGGCTTATTCTAATCACTTTTCATACTTAAGGAATGTAGTTCATCCAATAAGAGCGTTTGAGTCATTAATTTAACGTTTAGATCATTTTATGAATCCCAAGGCTTATTCTAATCACTATTCGTACTTAAGGAATGTAGTTCATCCAATAAGTGCATTTGTGTCATTGGATGAACATTTACGTCATTTTGTGCATCCCAAGGCTTATTCTAATCACTTTTCTTACTTAAGGAATGTAGTTCATCCAATAAGTGCATTTGTGTGATTGGATTAACATTTAAGTCATTTTGTGCATCCCAAGGCTAATTCTAATCACTTTTCGTACTTAAGGAATGTAGTTCATCCAATAAGTACATTTGTGTCATTGGATGAACATTTACGTCATTTTGTGCATCCCAAGGCTTATTCGAATCACTTTTCTTACTTAAGGAATGTAGTTCATCCAATAAGTGCATTTGTGTCATTGGATGAACATTTACGTCATTTTGTGCATCCCAAGGCTTATTCTCATCACTTTTCTTACTTACGGAATATAGTTCATCCAATAAGTGCATTTGTGTCATTGGATTAACATTTAAGTCATTTTGTGCATCCCAAGGCTAATTCTAATCCCTTTTCGTACTTAAGGAAGTAGTTCATCCAATAAGTGCATTTGTGTCATTGGATGATCATTAACGTCATTTTGTGAATCCCAAGGCTTATTCTAATCACTTTCCGTACTTAAGGAATGTAATTCATCCAATAAGTGCATTTGTGTCATTGGATGAACATTTACGTCATTTTGTGCATCCCAAGGCTTATTCTAATCACTTTTCGGACATAAGGAATGTAGTTCATCCAATAAGTGCATTTGTGTCATTGGATGAACATTTACGTCATTTTGTGCATCCCAAGGCTTATTCTAATCACTTTTCATACTTAAGGAATGTAGTTCATCCAATAAGAGCGTTTGTGTCATTAATTTAACATTTACATCATTTTGTGCATCCCATGGCTTATTCTAATCACTTTACGGACATAAGGAATGTAGTTCATCCAATAAGTGCATTTGTGTCATTGGATGATCATTAACGTCATTTTGTGAATCCCAAGGCTTATTCTAATCACTTTCCGTACTTAAGGAATGTAGTTCATCCAATAAGTGCATTTGTGTCATTGGATGAACATTTACGTCATTTTGTGCATCCCAAGGCTTATTCTAATCACTTTTCGGACATAAGGAATGTAGTTCATTCAATAAGTGCATTTGTGTCATTGGATGAACATTTACGTCATTTTGTGCATCCCAAGGCTTATTCTAATCACTTTTCATACTTAAGGAATGTAGTTCATCTAATAAGAGCGTTTGTGTCATTAAATTAGCATTTATATCATTTTGTAAATACCAATGCTTATTCTAATCACTTTTCGTACTTAAGGAATGTAGTTCATCCAATAAGTGTATTTGTGTCATTGGACGAACATTTACGTCATTTTGTGCATCCCAAGGCTTATTCTAATCACTTTTCGTACTTAAGGAATGTAGTTCATCCAATAAATGCATTTGTGTCATTGGAGGATCATTAACGTCATTTTTTGAATGCCAAGGCTTATTCTAATCACTTTTCGTACTATAGGAATGTAGTTCATCCAATAAGTGCATTTGTGTCATTAATTTAACATTTACATCATTTTGTGAATCCCAAGGCTTATTCAAATTACTTTTCGTACTTAACGAATGTAGTTCATCCAATAAGTGCGTTTGTGTCATTGGATGAACATTTACGTCATTTTGTGAATCCCAAGGATTATTCTAATCACTTTTCGTACATAAGGAATGTAGTTCACCCAATAAGTGCATTTGTGTCATTGGATAATCATTTACGTCATTTTCTGCATCCCAAGGCTTATTCTAATCATTTTTCGTACTTAAGGAATGTAGTTCATCCAATAACTGCATTTGTGTCATTGGATAAGAGCGTTTGTGTCATTAAATTAGCATTTATATCATTTTGTAAATACCAATGCTTATTCTAATCACTTTTCGTACTTAAGGAATGTAGTTCATCCAATAAGTGTATTTGTGTCATTGGACGAACATTTACGTCATTTTGTGCATCCCAAGGCTTATTCTAATCACTTTTCGTACTTAAGGAATGTAGTTCATCCAATAAATGCATTTGTGTCATTGGAGGATCATTAACGTCATTTTTTGAATGCCAAGGCTTATTCTAATCACTTTTCGTACTTAAGGAATGTAGTTCATCCAATAAGTGCATTTGTGTCATTAATTTAACATTTACATCATTTTGTGAATCCCAAGGCTTATTCAAATTACTTTTCGTACTTAAGGAATGTAGTTCATCCAATAAGTGCGTTTGTGTCATTGGATGAACATTTACGTCATTTTGTGAATCCCAAGGCTTATTCTAATCACTTTTCGTACATAAGGAATGTAGTTCACCCAATAAGTGCATTTGTGTCATTGGATAATCATTTACGTCATTTTGTGCATCCCAAGGCTTATTCTAATCATTTTTCGTACTTAAGGAATGCAGTTCATCCAATAACTGCATTTGTGTCATTGGATAAACATTTACGTCATTTTGTACATCCCAAGGCTTATTCTAATCACTTTTCATACTTAAGGAATGTAGTTCATCCAATAAGAGCGTTTGAGTCATTAATTTAACGTTTAGATCATTTTATGAATCCCAAGGCTTATTCTAATCACTATTCGTACATAAGGAATGTAGTTCATCCAATAAGTGCATTTGTGTCATTGGATGAACATTTACGTCATTTTGTGCATCCCAAGGCTTATTCTAATCACTTTTCTTACTTAAGGAATGTAGTTCATCCAATAAGTGCATTTGTGTCATTGGATTAACATTTAAGTCATTTTGTGCATCCCAAGGCTAATTCTAATCACTTTTCGTACTTAAGGAATGTAGTTCATCCAATAAGTACATTTGTGTCATTGGATGAACATTTACGTCATTTTGTGCATCCCAAGGCTTATTCCAATCACTTTTCGTACTTAAGGAATGTAGTTCATCCAATAAGTGCATTTGTGTCATTGGATGAACATTTACGTCATTTTGTGCATCCCAAGGCTTATTCTCATCACTTTTCTTACTTACGGAATATAGTTCATCCAATAAGTGCATTTGTGTCATTGGATTAACATTTAAGTCATTTTGTGCATCCCAAGGCTAATTCTAATCCCTTTTCGTACTTAAGGAAGTAGTTCATCCAATAAGTGCATTTGTGTCATTGGATGATCATTAACGTCATTTTGTGAATCCCAAGGCTTATTCTAATCACTTTCCATACTTAAGGAATGTAGTTCATCCAATAAGTGCATTTGTGTCATTGGATGAACATTGACGTCATTTTGTGCATCCCAAGGCTTATTCTAATCACTTTTCGGACATAAGGAATGTAGTTCATTCAATAAGTGCATTTGTGTCATTGGGTGAACATTTACGTCATTTTGTGAATGCCAAGGCTTATTCTAATCATTTTTCGTACTTAAGGAATGTAGTTCATCCAATAAGTGCATTTGTGTCATTAATTTAACATTTACATCATTTTGTGAATCCCAAGGCTTATTCTAATCACTTTTCATACTTAAGGAATGTAGTTCATCCAATAAGAGCGTTTGAGTCATTAATTTAACGTTTAGATCATTTTATGAATCCCAAGGCTTATTCTAATCACTATTCGTACTTAAGGAATGTAGTTCATCCAATAAGTGCATTTGTGTCATTGGATGAACATTTACGTCATTTTGTGCATCCCAAGGCTTATTCTAATCACTTTTCTTACTTAAGGAATGTAGTTCATCCAATAAGTGCATTTGTGTGATTGGATTAACATTTAAGTCATTTTGTGCATCCCAAGGCTAATTCTAATCACTTTTCGTACTTAAGGAATGTAGTTCATCCAATAAGTACATTTGTGTCATTGGATGAACATTTACGTCATTTTGTGCATCCCAAGGCTTATTCGAATCACTTTTCTTACTTAAGGAATGTAGTTCATCCAATAAGTGCATTTGTGTCATTGGATGAACATTTACGTCATTTTGTGCATCCCAAGGCTTATTCTCATCACTTTTCTTACTTACGGAATATAGTTCATCCAATAAGTGCATTTGTGTCATTGGATTAACATTTAAGTCATTTTGTGCATCCCAAGGCTAATTCTAATCCCTTTTCGTACTTAAGGAAGTAGTTCATCCAATAAGTGCATTTGTGTCATTGGATGATCATTAACGTCATTTTGTGAATCCCAAGGCTTATTCTAATCACTTTCCGTACTTAAGGAATGTAGTTCATCCAATAAGTGCATTTGTGTCATTGGATGAACATTTACGTCATTTTGTGCATCCCAAGGCTTATTCTAATCACTTTTCATACTTAAGGAATGTAGTTCATCGAATAAGAGCGTTTGTGTCATTAAATTAACATTTATATCATTTTGTGAATCCCAATGCTTATTCTAATCACTTTTCGTACTTAAGGAATGTAGTTCATCCAATAAGTGTATTTGTGTCATTGGACGAACATTAACGTCATTTTGTGAATGCCAAGGCTTATTCTAATCATTTTTCGTACTTAAGGAATGTAGTTCATCCAATAAGTGCATTTGTGTCATTAATTTAACATTTACATCATTTTGTGAATCCCAAGGCTTATTCAAATTACTTTTCGTACTTAAGGAATGTAGTTCATCCAATAAGTGCGTTTGTGTCATTGGATGAACATTTACGTCATTTTGTGAATCCCAAGGATTATTCTAATCACTTTTCGTACATAAGGAATGTAGTTCACCCAATAAGTGCATTTGTGTCATTGGATAATCATTTACGTCATTTTGTGCATCCCAAGGCTTATTCTAATCATTTTTCGTACTTAAGGAATGTAGTTCATCCAATAACTGCATTTGTGTCATTGGATAAACATTTACGTCATTTTGTACATCCCAAGGCTTATTCTAATCACTTTTCATACTTAAGGAATGTAGTTCATCCAATAAGAGCATTTGAGTCATTAATTTAACGTTTAGATCATTTTATGAATCCCAAGGCTTATTCTAATCACTATTCGTACATAAGGAATGTAGTTCATCCAATAAGTGCATTTGTGTCATTGGATGAACATTTACGTCATTTTGTGCATTCCAAGGATTATTCTAATCACTTTTCGTACTTAAGGAATGTAGTTCATCCAATAAGTGCGTTTGTGTCATTGGATGAACATTTATATCATTTTGTTCATCCCAAGACTTATTCTAATCAGTTTTCATACTTAAGGAATGTAGTTTATCCAATAAGTGCATTTGTGACATTGGATGAACATTTACGTCATTTTGTGCATCCCAAAGCTTATTCTAATCACTATTCTTACTTAAGGAATGTAGTTCATCCAATAAGAGCGTTTGTGTCATTAATTTAACATTTATGTCATTTTGTGAATCCCAAGGCTTATTCTAATCACTTTTCGTACTTAAGGAATGTAGTTTATCCAATAAGTGCATTTGTGTCATTAGATGAACATTAACGTCATTTTGTGCATTCCAAGGCTTATTCTAATCACTTTTCGTACTTAAGGAATGCAGTTCATCCAATAAGCGCGTTTGTGTCATTGGATGAACATTAACGACATTTTGTCCATCCCAAGGATTATTCTAATCACTTTTCGTACTTAAGGAATGTAGTTTTTCCAATAAGTGCATTGGTATCATTGGATTAACATTTACGTCATTTTGTGCATCCCAAGGCTTATTCCAATCACTTTTCGTACTTAAGGAATGTAGTTCATCCAATAAGTGCATTTGTGTCATTGGATGAACATTTACGTCATTTTGTGCATCCCAAGGCTTATTCTCATCACTTTTCTTACTTACGGAATATAGTTCATCCAATAAGTGCATTTGTGTCATTGGATTAACATTTAAGTTATTTTGTGCATCCCAAGGCTAATTCTAATCTCTTTTCGTACTTAAGGAAGTAGTTCATCCAATAAGTGCATTTGTTTCATTGGATGAACATTTACGTCATTTTGTGCATCCCAAGGCTTATTCTAATCACTTTTCATACTTAAGGAATGTAGTTCATCCAATAAGAGCGTTTGTGTCATTAATTTAACATTTACATCATTTTGTGCATCCCATGGCTTATTCTAATCACTTTACGGACATAAGGAATGTAGTTCATCCAATAAGTGCATTTGTGTCATTGGATGATCATTAACGTCATTTTGTGAATCCCAAGGCTTATTCTAATCACTTTCCGTACTTAAGGAATGTAGTTCATCCAATAAGTGCATTTGTGTCATTGGATGAACATTTACGTCATTTTGTGCATCCCAAGGCTTATTCTAATCACTTTTCGGACATAAGGAATGTAGTTCATTCAATAAGTGCATTTGTGTCATTGGATGAACATTTACGTCATTTTGTGCATCCCAAGGCTTATTCTAATCACTTTTCATACTTAAGGAATGTAGTTCATCTAATAAGAGCGTTTGTGTCATTAAATTAGCATTTATATCATTTTGTAAATACCAATGCTTATTCTAATCACTTTTCGTACTTAAGGAATGTAGTTCATCCAATAAGTGTATTTGTGTCATTGGACGAACATTTACGTCATTTTGTGCATCCCAAGGCTTATTCTAATCACTTTTCGTACTTAAGGAATGTAGTTCATCCAATAAATGCATTTGTGTCATTGGAGGATCATTAACGTCATTTTTTGAATGCCAAGGCTTATTCTAATCACTTTTCGTACTTAAGGAATGTAGTTCATCCAATAAGTGCATTTGTGTCATTAATTTAACATTTACATCATTTTGTGAATCCCAAGGCTTATTCAAATTACTTTTCGTACTTAAGGAATGTAGTTCATCCAATAAGTGCGTTTGTGTCATTGGATGAACATTTACGTCATTTTGTGAATCCCAAGGCTTATTCTAATCACTTTTCGTACATAAGGAATGTAGTTCACCCAATAAGTGCATTTGTGTCATTGGATAATCATTTACGTCATTTTGTGCATCCCAAGGCTTATTCTAATCATTTTTCGTACTTAAGGAATGCAGTTCATCCAATAACTGCATTTGTGTCATTGGATAAACATTTACGTCATTTTGTACATCCCAAGGCTTATTCTAATCACTTTTCATACTTAAGGAATGTAGTTCATCCAATAAGAGCGTTTGAGTCATTAATTTAACGTTTAGATCATTTTATGAATCCCAAGGCTTATTCTAATCACTATTCGTACATAAGGAATGTAGTTCATCCAATAAGTGCATTTGTGTCATTGGATGAACATTTACGTCATTTTGTGCATCCCAAGGCTTATTCTAATCACTTTTCTTACTTAAGGAATGTAGTTCATCCAATAAGTGCATTTGTGTCATTGGATTAACATTTAAGTCATTTTGTGCATCCCAAGGCTAATTCTAATCACTTTTCGTACTTAAGGAATGTAGTTCATCCAATAAGTACATTTGTGTCATTGGATGAACATTTACGTCATTTTGTGCATCCCAAGGCTTATTCCAATCACTTTTCGTACTTAAGGAATGTAGTTCATCCAATAAGTGCATTTGTGTCATTGGATGAACATTTACGTCATTTTGTGCATCCCAAGGCTTATTCTCATCACTTTTCTTACTTACGGAATATAGTTCATCCAATAAGTGCATTTGTGTCATTGGATTAACATTTAAGTCATTTTGTGCATCCCAAGGCTAATTCTAATCCCTTTTCGTACTTAAGGAAGTAGTTCATCCAATAAGTGCATTTGTGTCATTGGATGATCATTAACGTCATTTTGTGAATCCCAAGGCTTATTCTAATCACTTTCCATACTTAAGGAATGTAGTTCATCCAATAAGTGCATTTGTGTCATTGGATGAACATTGACGTCATTTTGTGCATCCCAAGGCTTATTCTAATCACTTTTCGGACATAAGGAATGTAGTTCATTCAATAAGTGCATTTGTGTCATTGGGTGAACATTTACGTCATTTTGTGAATGCCAAGGCTTATTCTAATCATTTTTCGTACTTAAGGAATGTAGTTCATCCAATAAGTGCATTTGTGTCATTAATTTAACATTTACATCATTTTGTGAATCCCAAGGCTTATTCTAATCACTTTTCATACTTAAGGAATGTAGTTCATCCAATAAGAGCGTTTGAGTCATTAATTTAACGTTTAGATCATTTTATGAATCCCAAGGCTTATTCTAATCACTATTCGTACTTAAGGAATGTAGTTCATCCAATAAGTGCATTTGTGTCATTGGATGAACATTTACGTCATTTTGTGCATCCCAAGGCTTATTCTAATCACTTTTCTTACTTAAGGAATGTAGTTCATCCAATAAGTGCATTTGTGTGATTGGATTAACATTTAAGTCATTTTGTGCATCCCAAGGCTAATTCTAATCACTTTTCGTACTTAAGGAATGTAGTTCATCCAATAAGTACATTTGTGTCATTGGATGAACATTTACGTCATTTTGTGCATCCCAAGGCTTATTCGAATCACTTTTCTTACTTAAGGAATGTAGTTCATCCAATAAGTGCATTTGTGTCATTGGATGAACATTTACGTCATTTTGTGCATCCCAAGGCTTATTCTCATCACTTTTCTTACTTACGGAATATAGTTCATCCAATAAGTGCATTTGTGTCATTGGATTAACATTTAAGTCATTTTGTGCATCCCAAGGCTAATTCTAATCCCTTTTCGTACTTAAGGAAGTAGTTCATCCAATAAGTGCATTTGTGTCATTGGATGATCATTAACGTCATTTTGTGAATCCCAAGGCTTATTCTAATCACTTTCCGTACTTAAGGAATGTAGTTCATCCAATAAGTGCATTTGTGTCATTGGATGAACATTTACGTCATTTTGTGCATCCCAAGGCTTATTCTAATCACTTTTCATACTTAAGGAATGTAGTTCATCGAATAAGAGCGTTTGTGTCATTAAATTAACATTTATATCATTTTGTGAATCCCAATGCTTATTCTAATCACTTTTCGTACTTAAGGAATGTAGTTCATCCAATAAGTGTATTTGTGTCATTGGACGAACATTAACGTCATTTTGTGAATGCCAAGGCTTATTCTAATCATTTTTCGTACTTAAGGAATGTAGTTCATCCAATAAGTGCATTTGTGTCATTAATTTAACATTTACATCATTTTGTGAATCCCAAGGCTTATTCTAATCACTTTTCATACTTAAGGAATGTAGTTCATCCAATAAGAGCGTTTGAGTCATTAATTAAACGTTTAGATCATTTTATGAATCCCAAGGCTTATTCTAATCACTATTCGTACTTAAGGAATGTAGTTGATCCAATAAGTGCATTTGTGTCATTGGATGAATTACGTCATTTTGTGCATCCCAAGGCTTATTCTAATCACTTTTCTTACTTAAGGAATGTAGTTCATCCAATAAGTGCATTTGTGTGATTGGATTAACATTTAAGTCATTTTGTGCATCCCAAGGCTAATTGTAATCACTTTTCGTACTTAAGGAATGTAGTTCATCCAATAAGTACATTTGTGTCATTGGATGAACATTTACGTCATTTTGTGCATCCCAAGGCTTATTCGAATCACTTTTCTTACTTAAGGAATGTAGTTCATCCAATAAGTGCATTTGTGTCATTGGATGAACATTTACGTCATTTTGTGCATCCCAAGGCTTATTCTCATCACTTTTCTTACTTACGGAATATAGTTCATCCAATAAGTGCATTTGTGTCATTGGATTAACATTTAAGTCATTTTGTGCATCCCAAGGCTAATTCTAATCCCTTTTCGTACTTAAGGAAGTAGTTCATCCAATAAGTGCATTTGTGTCATTGGATGATCATTAACGTCATTTTGTGAATCCCAAGGCTTATTCTAATCACTTTCCATACTTAAGGAATGTAGTTCATCCAATAAGTGCATTTGTGTCATTGGATGAACATTGACGTCATTTTGTGCATCCCAAGGCTTATTCTAATCACTTTTCGGACATAAGGAATGTAGTTCATTCAATAAGTGCATTTGTGTCATTGGGTGAACATTTACGTCATTTTGTGAATGCCAAGGCTTATTCTAATCATTTTTCGTACTTAAGGAATGTAGTTCATCCAATAAGTGCATTTGTGTCATTAATTTAACATTTACATCATTTTGTGAATCCCAAGGCTTATTCTAATCACTTTTCATACTTAAGGAATGTAGTTCATCCAATAAGAGCGTTTGAGTCATTAATTTAACGTTTAGATCATTTTATGAATCCCAAGGCTTATTCTAATCACTATTCGTACTTAAGGAATGTAGTTCATCCAATAAGTGCATTTGTGTCATTGGATGAACATTTACGTCATTTTGTGCATCCCAAGGCTTATTCTAATCACTTTTCTTACTTAAGGAATGTAGTTCATCCAATAAGTGCATTTGTGTGATTGGATTAACATTTAAGTCATTTTGTGCATCCCAAGGCTAATTCTAATCACTTTTCGTACTTAAGGAATGTAGTTCATCCAATAAGTACATTTGTGTCATTGGATGAACATTTACGTCATTTTGTGCATCCCAAGGCTTATTCGAATCACTTTTCTTACTTAAGGAATGTAGTTCATCCAATAAGTGCATTTGTGTCATTGGATGAACATTTACGTCATTTTGTGCATCCCAAGGCTTATTCTCATCACTTTTCTTACTTACGGAATATAGTTCATCCAATAAGTGCATTTGTGTCATTGGATTAACATTTAAGTCATTTTGTGCATCCCAAGGCTAATTCTAATCCCTTTTCGTACTTAAGGAAGTAGTTCATCCAATAAGTGCATTTGTGTCATTGGATGATCATTAACGTCATTTTGTGAATCCCAAGGCTTATTCTAATCACTTTCCGTACTTAAGGAATGTAGTTCATCCAATAAGTGCATTTGTGTCATTGGATGAACATTTACGTCATTTTGTGCATCCCAAGGCTTATTCTAATCACTTTTCATACTTAAGGAATGTAGTTCATCGAATAAGAGCGTTTGTGTCATTAAATTAACATTTATATCATTTTGTGAATCCCAATGCTTATTCTAATCACTTTTCGTACTTAAGGAATGTAGTTCATCCAATAAGTGTATTTGTGTCATTGGACGAACATTAACGTCATTTTGTGAATGCCAAGGCTTATTCTAATCATTTTTCGTACTTAAGGAATGTAGTTCATCCAATAAGTGCATTTGTGTCATTAATTTAACATTTACATCATTTTGTGAATCCCAAGGCTTATTCTAATCACTTTTCATACTTAAGGAATGTAGTTCATCCAATAAGAGCGTTTGAGTCATTAATTTAACGTTTAGATCATTTTATGAATCCCAAGGCTTATTCTAATCACTATTCGTACTTAAGGAATGTAGTTCATCCAATAAGTGCATTTGTGTCATTGGATGAACATTTACGTCATTTTGTGCATCCCAAGGCTTATTCTAATCACTTTTCTTACTTAAGGAATGTAGTTCATCCAATAAGTGCATTTGTGTGATTGGATTAACATTTAAGTCATTTTGTGCATCCCAAGGCTAATTGTAATCACTTTTCGTACTTAAGGAATGTAGTTCATCCAATAAGTACATTTGTGTCATTGGATGAACATTTACGTCATTTTGTGCATCCCAAGGCTTATTCGAATCACTTTTCTTACTTAAGGAATGTAGTTCATCCAATAAGTGCATTTGTGTCATTGGATGAACATTTACGTCATTTTGTGCATCCCAAGGCTTATTCTCATCACTTTTCTTACTTACGGAATATAGTTCATCCAATAAGTGCATTTGTGTCATTGGATTAACATTTAAGTCATTTTGTGCATCCCAAGGCTAATTCTAATCCCTTTTCGTACTTAAGCAAGTAGTTCATCCAATAAGTGCATTTGTGTCATTGGATGATCATTAACGTCATTTTGTGAATCCCAAGGCTTATTCTAATCACTTTCCATACTTAAGGAATGTAGTTCATCCAATAAGTGCATTTGTGTCATTGGATGAACATTGACGTCATTTTGTGCATCCCAAGGCTTATTCTAATCACTTTTCGGACATAAGGAATGTAGTTCATTCAATAAGTGCATTTGTGTCATTGGGTGAACATTTACGTCATTTTGTGAATGCCAAGGCTTATTCTAATCATTTTTCGTACTTAAGGAATGTAGTTCATCCAATAAGTGCATTTGTGTCATTAATTTAACATTTACATCATTTTGTGAATCCCAAGGCTTATTCTAATCACTTTTCATACTTAAGGAATGTAGTTCATCCAATAAGAGCGTTTGAGTCATTAATTTAACGTTTAGATCATTTTATGAATCCCAAGGCTTATTCTAATCACTATTCGTACTTAAGGAATGTAGTTCATCCAATAAGTGCATTTGTGTCATTGGATGAACATTTACGTCATTTTGTGCATCCCAAGGCTTATTCTAATCACTTTTCTTACTTAAGGAATGTAGTTCATCCAATAAGTGCATTTGTGTGATTGGATTAACATTTAAGTCATTTTGTGCATCCCAAGGCTAATTCTAATCACTTTTCGTACTTAAGGAATGTAGTTCATCCAATAAGTACATTTGTGTCATTGGATGAACATTTACGTCATTTTGTGCATCCCAAGGCTTATTCCAATCACTTTTCGTACTTAAGGAATGTAGTTCATCCAATAAGTGCATTTGTGTCATTGGATGAACATTTACGTCATTTTGTGCATCCCAAGGCTTATTCTCATCACTTTTCTTACTTACGGAATATAGTTCATCCAATAAGTGCATTTGTGTCATTGGATTAACATTTAAGTCATTTTGTGCATCCCAAGGCTAATTCTAATCCCTTTTCGTACTTAAGGAAGTAGTTCATCCAATAAGTGCATTTGTGTCATTGGATGATCATTAACGTCATTATGTGAATCCCAAGGCTTATTCTAATCACTTTCCGTACTTAAGGAATGTAGTTCATCCAATAAGTGCATTTGTGTCATTGGATGAACATTTACGTCATTTTGTGCATCCCAAGGCTTATTCTAATCACTTTTCGGACATAAGGAATGTAGTTCATTCAATAAGTGCATTTGTGTCATTGGATGAACATTTACGTCATTTTGTGCATCCCAAGGCTTATTCTAATCACTTTTCATACTTAAGGAATGTAGTTCATCCAATAAGTGCATTTGTGTCATTAATTTAACATTTACATCATTTTGTGAATCCCAAGGCTTATTCTCATCACTTTTCATACTTAAGGAATGTAGTTCATCCAATAAGAGCGTTTGAGTCATTAATTTAACGTTTAGATCATTTTATGAATCCCAAGGCTTATTCTAATCACTATTCGTACATAAGGAATGTAGTTCATCCAATAAGTGCATTTGTGTCATTGGATGAACATTTACGTCATTTTGTGCATCCCAAGGCTTATTCTAATCACTTTTCTTACTTAAGGAATGTAGTTCATCCAATAAGTGCATTTGTGTCATTGGATTAACATTTAAGTCATTTTGTGCATCCCAAGGCTAATTCTAATCCCTTTTCGTACTTAAGGAAGTAGTTCATCCAATAAGTGCATTTGTGTCATTGGATGATCATTAACGTCATTTTGTGAATCCCAAGGCTTATTCTAATCACTTTTCGTACTTAAGGAATGTAGTTCATCCAATAAGTGCATTTGTGTCATTGGATGAACATTTACGTCATTTTGTGCATCCCAAGGCTTATTCTAATCACTTTTCGTACTTAAGGAATGTAGTTCATCCAATAAGTACATTTGTGTCATTGGATGAACATTTACGTCATTTTGTGCATCCCAAGGCTTATTCGAATCACTTTTCTTACTTAAGGAATGTAGTTCATCCAATAAGTGCATTTGTGTCATTGGATGAACATTTACGTCATTTTGTGCATCCCAAGGCTTATTCTCATCACTTTTCTTACTTACGGAATATAGTTCATCCAATAAGTGCATTTGTGTCATTGGATTAACATTTAAGTCATTTTGTGCATCCCAAGGCTAATTCTAATCCCTTTTCGTACTTAAGGAAGTAGTTCATCCAATAAGTGCATTTGTGTCATTGGATGATCATTAACGTCATTTTGTGAATCCCAAGGCTTATTCTAATCACTTTCCATACTTAAGGAATGTAGTTCATCCAATAAGTGCATTTGTGTCATTGGATGAACATTGACGTCATTTTGTGCATCCCAAGGCTTATTCTAATCACTTTTCGGACATAAGGAATGTAGTTCATTCAATAAGTGCATTTGTGTCATTGGGTGAACATTTACGTCATTTTGTGAATGCCAAGGCTTATTCTAATCATTTTTCGTACTTAAGGAATGTAGTTCATCCAATAAGTGCATTTGTGTCATTAATTTAACATTTACATCATTTTGTGAATCCCAAGGCTTATTCTAATCACTTTTCATACTTAAGGAATGTAGTTCATCCAATAAGAGCGTTTGAGTCATTAATTTAACGTTTAGATCATTTTATGAATCCCAAGGCTTATTCTAATCACTATTCGTACTTAAGGAATGTAGTTCATCCAATAAGTGCATTTGTGTCATTGGATGAACATTTACGTCATTTTGTGCATCCCAAGGCTTATTCTAATCACTTTTCTTACTTAAGGAATGTAGTTCATCCAATAAGTGCATTTGTGTGATTGGATTAACATTTAAGTCATTTTGTGCATCCCAAGGCTAATTCTAATCACTTTTCGTACTTAAGGAATGTAGTTCATCCAATAAGTACATTTGTGTCATTGGATGAACATTTACGTCATTTTGTGCATCCCAAGGCTTATTCTAATCACTTTTCGTACTTAAGGAATGTAGTTCATCCAATAAGTGCATTTGTGTCATTGGATGAACATTTACGTCATTTTGTGCATCCCAAGGCTTATTCTCATCACTTTTCTTACTTACGGAATATAGTTCATCCAATAAGTGCATTTGTGTCATTGGATTAACATTTAAGTCATTTTGTGCATCCCAAGGCTAATTCTAATCCCTTTTCGTACTTAAGGAAGTAGTTCATCCAATAAGTGCATTTGTGTCATTGGATGATCATTAACGTCATTTTGTGAATCCCAAGGCTTATTCTAATCACTTTCCGTACTTAAGGAATGTAGTTCATCCAATAAGTGCATTTGTGTCATTGGATGAACATTTACGTCATTTTGTGCATCCCAAGGCTTATTCTAATCACTTTTCGGACATAAGGAATGTAGTTCATTCAATAAGTGCATTTGTGTCATTGGATGAATATTTACGTCATTTTGTGCATCCCAAGGCTTATTCTAATCACTTTTCATACTTAAGGAATGTAGTTCATCCAATAAGAGCGTTTGTGTCATTAAATTAGCATTTATATCATTTTGTAAATACCAATGCTTATTCTAATCACTTTTCGTACTTAAGGAATGTAGTTCATCCAATAAGTGTATTTGTGTCATTGGACGAACATTTACGTCATTTTGTGCATCCCAAGGCTTATTCTAATCACTTTTCGTACTTAAGGAATGTAGTTCATCCAATAAATGCATTTGTGTCATTGGAGGATCATTAACGTCATTTTTTGAATGCCAAGGCTTATTCTAATCACTTTTCGTACTTAAGGAATGTAGTTCATCCAATAAGTGCATTTGTGTCATTAATTTAACATTTACATCATTTTGTGAATCCCAAGGCTTATTCAAATTACTTTTCGTACTTAAGGAATGTAGTTCATCCAATAAGTGCGTTTGTGTCATTGGATGAACATTTACGTCATTTTGTGAATCCCAAGGCTTATTCTAATCACTTTTCATACTTAAGGAATGTAGTTCATCGAATAAGAGCGTTTGTGTCATTAAATTAACATTTATATCATTTTGTGAATCCCAAGGCTTATTCTAATCACTATTCGTACTTAAGGAATGTAGTTCATCCAATAAGTGCATTTGTGTCATTGGATGAACATTTACGTCATTTTGTGCATCCCAAGGCTTATTCTAATCACTTTTCTTACTTAAGGAATGTAGTTCATCCAATAAGTGCATTTGTGTGATTGGATTAACATTTAAGTCATTTTGTGCATCCCAAGGCTAATTCTAATCACTTTTCGTACTTAAGGAATGTAGTTCATCCAATAAGTACATTTGTGTCATTGGATGAACATTTACGTCATTTTGTGCATCCCAAGGCTTATTCCAATCACTTTTCTTACTTAAGGAATGTAGTTCATCCAATAAGTGCATTTGTGTCATTGGACTAACATTTAAGTCATTTTGTGCATCCCAAGGCTAATTCTAATCCCTTTTCGTACTTAAGGAAGTAGTTCATCCAATAAGTGCATTTGTGTCATTGGATGATCATTAACGTCATTTTGTGAATCCCAAGGCTTATTCTAATCACTTTCCGTACTTAAGGAATGTAGTTCATCCAATAAGTGCATTTGTGTCATTGGATGAACATTTACGTCATTTTGTGCATCCCAAGGCTTATTCCAATCACTTTTCGTACTTAAGGAATGTAGTTCATCCAATAAGTGCATTTGTGTCATTGGATGAACATTTACGTCATTTTGTGCATCCCAAGGCTTATTCTCATCACTTTTCTTACTTACGGAATATAGTTCATCCAATAAGTGCATTTGTGTCATTGGATTAACATTTAAGTCATTTTGTGCATCCCAAGGCTAATTCTAATCCCTTTTCGTACTTAAGGAAGTAGTTCATCCAATAAGTGCATTTGTGTCATTGGATGATCATTAACGTCATTTTGTGAATCCCAAGGCTTATTCTAATCACTTTCCATACTTAAGGAATGTAGTTCATCCAATAAGTGCATTTGTGTCATTGGATGAACATTGACGTCATTTTGTGCATCCCAAGGCTTATTCTAATCACTTTTCGGACATAAGGAATGTAGTTCATTCAATAAGTGCATTTGTGTCATTGGGTGAACATTTACGTCATTTTGTGAATGCCAAGGCTTATTCTAATCATTTTTCGTACTTAAGGAATGTAGTTCATCCAATAAGTGCATTTGTGTCATTAATTTAACATTTACATCATTTTGTGAATCCCAAGGCTTATTCTAATCACTTTTCATACTTAAGGAATGTAGTTCATCCAATAAGAGCGTTTGAGTCATTAATTTAACGTTTAGATCATTTTATGAATCCCAAGGCTTATTCTAATCACTATTCGTACTTAAGGAATGTAGTTCATCCAATAAGTGCATTTGTGTCATTGGATGAACATTTACGTCATTTTGTGCATCCCAAGGCTTATTCTAATCACTTTTCTTACTTAAGGAATGTAGTTCATCCAATAAGTGCATTTGTGTGATTGGATTAACATTTAAGTCATTTTGTGCATCCCAAGGCTAATTCTAATCACTTTTCGTACTTAAGGAATGTAGTTCATCCAATAAGTACATTTGTGTCATTGGATGAACATTTACGTCATTTTGTGCATCCCAAGGCTTATTCGAATCACTTTTCTTACTTAAGGAATGTAGTTCATCCAATAAGTGCATTTGTGTCATTGGATGAACATTTACGTCATTTTGTGCATCCCAAGGCTTATTCTCATCACTTTTCTTACTTACGGAATATAGTTCATCCAATAAGTGCATTTGTGTCATTGGATTAACATTTAAGTCATTTTGTGCATCCCAAGGCTAATTCTAATCCCTTTTCGTACTTAAGGAAGTAGTTCATCCAATAAGTGCATTTGTGTCATTGGATGATCATTAACGTCATTTTGTGAATCCCAAGGCTTATTCTAATCACTTTCCGTACTTAAGGAATGTAGTTCATCCAATAAGTGCATTTGTGTCATTGGATGAACATTTACGTCATTTTGTGCATCCCAAGGCTTATTCTAATCACTTTTCATACTTAAGGAATGTAGTTCATCGAATAAGAGCGTTTGTGTCATTAAATTAACATTTATATCATTTTGTGAATCCCAATGCTTATTCTAATCACTTTTCGTACTTAAGGAATGTAGTTCATCCAATAAGTGTATTTGTGTCATTGGACGAACATTAACGTCATTTTGTGAATGCCAAGGCTTATTCTAATCATTTTTCGTACTTAAGGAATGTAGTTCATCCAATAAGTGCATTTGTGTCATTAATTTAACATTTACATCATTTTGTGAATCCCAAGGCTTATTCAAATTACTTTTCGTACTTAAGGAATGTAGTTCATCCAATAAGTGCGTTTGTGTCATTGGATGAACATTTACGTCATTTTGTGAATCCCAAGGATTATTCTAATCACTTTTCGTACATAAGGAATGTAGTTCACCCAATAAGTGCATTTGTGTCATTGGATAATCATTTACGTCATTTTGTGCATCCCAAGGCTTATTCTAATCATTTTTCGTACTTAAGGAATGTAGTTCATCCAATAACTGCATTTGTGTCGTTGGATAAACATTTACGTCATTTTGTACATCCCAAGGCTTATTCTAATCACTTTTCTTACTTAAGGAATGTAGTTCATCCAATAAGTGCATTTGTGTCATTGGATTAACATTTAACTCATTTTGTGCATCCCAAGGCTAATTCTAATCCCTTTTCGTACTTAAGGAAGTAGTTCATCCAATAAGTGCATTTGTGTCATTGGATGATCATTAACGTCATTTTGTGAATCCCAAGGCTTATTCTAATCACTTTCCGTACTTAAGGAATGTAATTCATCCAATAAGTGCATTTGTGTCATTGGATGAACATTTACGTCATTTTGTGCATCCCAAGGCTTATTCTCATCACTTTTCTTACTTACGGAATATAGTTCATCCAATAAGTGCATTTGTGTCATTGGATTAACATTTAAGTCATTTTGTGCATCCCAAGGCTAATTCTAATCCCTTTTCGTACTTAAGGAAGTAGTTCATCCAATAAGTGCATTTGTGTCATTGGATGATCATTAACGTCATTTTGTGAATCCCAAGGCTTATTCTAATCACTTTCCATACTTAAGGAATGTAGTTCATCCAATAAGTGCATTTGTGTCGTTGGATGAACATTGACGTCATTTTGTGCATCCCAAGGCTTATTCTAATCACTTTTCGGACATAAGGAATGTAGTTCATTCAATAAGTGCATTTGTGTCATTGGGTGAACATTTACGTCATTTTGTGAATGCCAAGGCTTATTCTAATCATTTTTCGTACATAAGGAATGTAGTTCATCCAATAAGTGCATTTGTGTCATTAATTTAACATTTACATCATTTTGTGAATCCCAAGGCTTATTCTAATCACTTTTCATACTTAAGGAATGTAGTTCATCCAATAAGAGCGTTTGAGTCATTAATTTAACGTTTAGATCATTTTATGAATCCCAAGGCTTATTCTAATCACTATTCGTACTTAAGGAATGTAGTTCATCCAATAAGTGCATTTGTGTCATTGGATGAACATTTACGTCATTTTGTGCATCCCAAGGCTTATTCTAATCACTTTTCTTACTTAAGGAATGTAGTTCATCCAATAAGTGCATTTGTGTGATTGGATTAACATTTAAGTCATTTTGTGCATCCCAAGGCTAATTCTAATCACTTTTCGTACTTAAGGAATGTAGTTCATCCAATAAGTACATTTGTGTCATTGGATGAACATTTACGTCATTTTGTGCATCCCAAGGCTTATTCCAATCACTTTTCGTACTTAAGGAATGTAGTTCATCCAATAAGTGCATTTGTGTCATTGGATGAACATTTACGTCATTTTGTGCATCCCAAGGCTTATTCTCATCACTTTTCTTACTTACGGAATATAGTTCATCCAATAAGTGCATTTGTGTCATTGGATTAACATTTAAGTCATTTTGTGCATCCCAAGGCTAATTCTAATCCCTTTTCGTACTTAAGGAAGTAGTTCATCCAATAAGTGCATTTGTGTCATTGGATGATCATTAACGTCATTTTGTGAATCCCAAGGCTTATTCTAATCACTTTCCATACTTAAGGAATGTAGTTCATCCAATAAGTGCATTTGTGTCGTTGGATGAACATTGACGTCATTTTGTGCATCCCAAGGCTTATTCTAATCACTTTTCGGACATAAGGAATGTAGTTCATTCAATAAGTGCATTTGTGTCATTGGGTGAACATTTACGTCATTTTGTGAATGCCAAGGCTTATTCTAATCATTTTTCGTACATAAGGAATGTAGTTCATCCAATAAGTGCATTTGTGTCATTAATTTAACATTTACATCATTTTGTGAATCCCAAGGCTTATTCTAATCACTTTTCATACTTAAGGAATGTAGTTCATCCAATAAGAGCGTTTGAGTCATTAATTTAACGTTTAGATCATTTTATGAATCCCAAGGCTTATTCTAATCACTATTCGTACTTAAGGAATGTAGTTCATCCAATAAGTGCATTTGTGTCATTGGATGAACATTTACGTCATTTTGTGCATCCCAAGGCTTATTCTAATCACTTTTCTTACTTAAGGAATGTAGTTCATCCAATAAGTGCATTTGTGTGATTGGATTAACATTTAAGTCATTTTGTGCATCCCAAGGCTAATTCTAATCACTTTTCGTACTTAAGGAATGTAGTTCATCCAATAAGTACATTTGTGTCATTGGATGAACATTTACGTCATTTTGTGCATCCCAAGGCTTATTCTAATCACTTTTCGTACTTAAGGAATGTAGTTCATCCAATAAGTGCATTTGTGTCATTGGATGAACATTTACGTCATTTTGTGCATCCCAAGGCTTATTCTCATCACTTTTCTTACTTACGGAATATAGTTCATCCAATAAGTGCATTTGTGTCATTGGATTAACATTTAAGTCATTTTGTGCATCCCAAGGCTAATTCTAATCCCTTTTCGTACTTAAGGAAGTAGTTCATCCAATAAGTGCATTTGTGTCATTGGATGATCATTAACGTCATTTTGTGAATCCCAAGGCTTATTCTAATCACTTTCCGTACTTAAGGAATGTAATTCATCCAATAAGTGCATTTGTGTCATTGGATGAACATTTACGTCATTTTGTGCATCCCAAGGCTTATTCTAATCACTTTTCGGACATAAGGAATGTAGTTCATTCAATAAGTGCATTTGTGTCATTGGATGAACATTTACGTCATTTTGTGCATCCCAAGGCTTATTCTAATCACTTTTCATACTTAAGGAATGTAGTTCATCCAATAAGAGCGTTTGTGTCATTAAATTAGCATTTATATCATTTTGTAAATACCAAAGCTTATTCTAATCACTTTTCGTACTTAAGGAATGTAGTTCATCCAATAAGTGTATTTGTGTCATTGGACGAACATTTACGTCATTTTGTGCATCCCAAGGCTTATTCTAATCACTTTTCGTACTTAAGGAATGTAGTTCATCCAATAAATGCATTTGTGTCATTGGAGGATCATTAACGTCATTTTTTGAATGCCAAGGCTTATTCTAATCACTTTTCGTACTTAAGGAATGTAGTTCATCCAATAAGTGCATTTGTGTCATTAATTTAACATTTACATCATTTTGTGAATCCCAAGGCTTATTCAAATTACTTTTCGTACTTAAGGAATGTAGTTCATCCAATAAGTGCGTTTGTGTCATTGGATGAACATTTACGTCATTTTGTGAATCCCAAGGATTATTCTAATCACTTTTCGTACATAAGGAATGTAGTTCACCCAATAAGTGCATTTGTGTCATTGGATAATCATTTACGTCATTTTGTGCATCCCAAGGCTTATTCTAATCATTTTTCGTACTTAAGGAATGTAGTTCATCCAATAACTGCATTTGTGTCATTGGATAAACATTTACGTCATTTTGTACATCCCAAGGCTTATTCTAATCACTTTTCATACTTAAGGAATGTAGTTCATCCAATAAGAGCGTTTGAGTCATTAATTTAACGTTTAGATCATTTTATGAATCCCAAGGCTTATTCTAATCACTATTCGTACATAAGGAATGTAGTTCATCCAATAAGTGCATTTGTGTCATTGGATGAACATTTACGTCATTTTGTGCATCCCAAGGCTTATTCTAATCACTTTTCTTACTTAAGGAATGTAGTTCATCCAATAAGTGCATTTGTGTCATTGGATTAACATTTAAGTCATTTTGTGCATCCCAAGGCTAATTCTAATCACTTTTCGTACTTAAGGAATGTAGTTCATCCAATAAGTACATTTGTGTCATTGGATGAACATTTACGTCATTTTGTGCATCCCAAGGCTTATTCCAATCACTTTTCGTACTTAAGGAATGTAGTTCATCCAATAAGTGCATTTGTGTCATTGGATGAACATTTACGTCATTTTGTGCATCCCAAGGCTTATTCTCATCACTTTTCTTACTTACGGAATATAGTTCATCCAATAAGTGCATTTGTGTCATTGGATTAACATTTAAGTCATTTTGTGCATCCCAAGGCTAATTCTAATCCCTTTTCGTACTTAAGGAAGTAGTTCATCCAATAAGTGCATTTGTGTCATTGGATGATCATTAACGTCATTTTGTGAATCCCAAGGCTTATTCTAATCACTTTCCATACTTAAGGAATGTAGTTCATCCAATAAGTGCATTTGTGTCATTGGATGAACATTGACGTCATTTTGTGCATCCCAAGGCTTATTCTAATCACTTTTCGGACATAAGGAATGTAGTTCATTCAATAAGTGCATTTGTGTCATTGGGTGAACATTTACGTCATTTTGTGAATGCCAAGGCTTATTCTAATCATTTTTCGTACTTAAGGAATGTAGTTCATCCAATAAGTGCATTTGTGTCATTAATTTAACATTTACATCATTTTGTGAATCCCAAGGCTTATTCTAATCACTTTTCATACTTAAGGAATGTAGTTCATCCAATAAGAGCGTTTGAGTCATTAATTTAACGTTTAGATCATTTTATGAATCCCAAGGCTTATTCTAATCACTATTCGTACTTAAGGAATGTAGTTCATCCAATAAGTGCATTTGTGTCATTGGATGAACATTTACGTCATTTTGTGCATCCCAAGGCTTATTCTAATCACTTTTCTTACTTAAGGAATGTAGTTCATCCAATAAGTGCATTTGTGTGATTGGATTAACATTTAAGTCATTTTGTGCATCCCAAGGCTAATTCTAATCACTTTTCGTACTTAAGGAATGTAGTTCATCCAATAAGTACATTTGTGTCATTGGATGAACATTTACGTCATTTTGTGCATCCCAAGGCTTATTCGAATCACTTTTCTTACTTAAGGAATGTAGTTCATCCAATAAGTGCATTTGTGTCATTGGATGAACATTTACGTCATTTTGTGCATCCCAAGGCTTATTCTCATCACTTTTCTTACTTACGGAATATAGTTCATCCAATAAGTGCATTTGTGTCATTGGATTAACATTTAAGTCATTTTGTGCATCCCAAGGCTAATTCTAATCCCTTTTCGTACTTAAGGAAGTAGTTCATCCAATAAGTGCATTTGTGTCATTGGATGATCATTAACGTCATTTTGTGAATCCCAAGGCTTATTCTAATCACTTTCCGTACTTAAGGAATGTAGTTCATCCAATAAGTGCATTTGTGTCATTGGATGAACATTTACGTCATTTTGTGCATCCCAAGGCTTATTCTAATCACTTTTCATACTTAAGGAATGTAGTTCATCGAATAAGAGCGTTTGTGTCATTAAATTAACATTTATATCATTTTGTGAATCCCAATGCTTATTCTAATCACTTTTCGTACTTAAGGAATGTAGTTCATCCAATAAGTGTATTTGTGTCATTGGACGAACATTAACGTCATTTTGTGAATGCCAAGGCTTATTCTAATCATTTTTCGTACTTAAGGAATGTAGTTCATCCAATAAGTGCATTTGTGTCATTAATTTAACATTTACATCATTTTGTGAATCCCAAGGCTTATTCTAATCACTTTTCATACTTAAGGAATGTAGTTCATCCAATAAGAGCGTTTGAGTCATTAATTTAACGTTTAGATCATTTTATGAATCCCAAGGCTTATTCTAATCACTATTCGTACTTAAGGAATGTAGTTCATCCAATAAGTGCATTTGTGTCATTGGATGAACATTTACGTCATTTTGTGCATCCCAAGGCTTATTCTAATCACTTTTCGGACATAAGGAATGTAGTTCATTCAATAAGTGCATTTGTGTCATTGGATGAACATTTACGTCATTTTGTGCATCCCAAGGCTTATTCTAATCACTTTTCATACTTAAGGAATGTAGTTCATCCAATAAGAGCGTTTGTGTCATTAAATTAGCATTTATATCATTTTGTAAATACCAATGCTTATTCTAATCACTTTTCGTACTTAAGGAATGTAGTTCATCCAATAAGTGTATTTGTGTCATTGGACGAACATTGACGTCATTTTGTGCATCCCAAGGCTTATTCTAATCACTTTTCGTACTTAAGGAATGTAGTTCATCCAATAAATGCATTTGTGTCATTGGAGGATCATTAACGTCATTTTTTGAATGCCAAGGCTTATTCTAATCACTTTTCGTACTTAAGGAATGTAGTTCATCCAATAAGTGCATTTGTGTCATTAATTTAACATTTACATCATTTTGTGAATCCCAAGGCTTATTCAAATTACTTTTCGTACTTAAGGAATGTAGTTCATCCAATAAGTGCGTTTGTGTCATTGGATGAACATTTACGTCATTTTGTGAATCCCAAGGATTATTCTAATCACTTTTCGTACATAAGGAATGTAGTTCACCCAATAAGTGCATTTGTGTCATTGGATAGTCATTTACGTCATTTTGTGCATCCCAAGGCTTATTCTAATCATTTTTCGTACTTAAGGAATGTAGTTCATCCAATAACTGCATTTGTGTCATTGGATAAACATTTACGTCATTTTGTACATCCCAAGGCTTATTCTAATCACTTTTCTCACTTAAGGAATGTATTTCATCCAATAAGTGCATTTGTGTCATTGGATTAACATTTAAGTCATTTTGTGCATCCCAAGGCTAATTCTAATCCCTTTTCGTACTTAAGGAAGTAGTTCATCCAATAAGTGCATTTGTGTCATTGGATGATCATTAACGTCATTTTGTGAATCCCAAGGCTTATTCTAATCACTTTTCATACTTAAGGAATTTAGTTCATCCAATAAGAGCGTTTGAGTCATTAATTTAACGTTTAGATCATTTTATGAATCCCAAGGCTTATTCTAATCACTATTCGTACTTAAGGAATGTAGTTGATCCAATAAGTGCATTTGTGTCATTGGATGAACATTTACGTCATTTTGTGCATCCCAAGGCTTATTCTAATCACTTTTCTTACTTAAGGAATGTAGTTCATCCAATAAGTGCATTTGTGTGATTGGATTAACATTTAAGTCATTTTGTGCATCCCAAGGCTAATTCTAATAACTTTTCGTACTTAAGGAATGTAGTTCATCCAATAAGTACATTTGTGTCATTGGATGAACATTTACGTCATTTTGTGCATCCCAAGGCTTATTCCAATCACTTTTCTTACTTACGGAATATAGTTCATCCAATAAGTGCATTTGTGTCATTGGATTAACATTTAAGTCATTTTGTGCATCCAAAGGCTAATTCTAATCCCTTTTCGTACTTAAGGAAGTAGTTCATCCAATAAGTGCATTTGTGTCATTGGATGATCATTAACGTCATTTTGTGAATCCCAAGGCTTATTCTAATCACTTTCCGTACTTAAGGAATGTAGTTCATCCAATAAGTGCATTTGTGTCATTGGATGAACATTTACGTCATTTTGTGCATCCCAAGGCTTATTCTAATCACTTTTCGGACATAAGGAATGTAGTTCATTCAATAAGTGCATTTGTGTCATTGGATGAACATTTACGTCATTTTGTGCATCCCAAGGCTTATTCTAATCACTTTTCATACTTAAGGAATGTAGTTCATCGAATAAGAGCGTTTGTGTCATTAAATTAACATTTATATCATTTTGTGAATCCCAATGCTTATTCTAATCACTTTTCGTACTTAAGGAATGTAGTTCATCCAATAAGTGTATTTGTGTCATTGGACGAACATTAACGTCATTTTGTGAATGCCAAGGCTTATTCTAATCATTTTTCGTACTTAAGGAATGTAGTTCATCCAATAAGTGCATTTGTGTCATTAATTTAACATTTACATCATTTTGTGAATCCCAAGGCTTATTCTAATCACTTTTCATACTTAAGGAATGTAGTTCATCCAATAAGAGCGTTTGAGTCATTAATTTAACGTTTAGATCATTTTATGAATCCCAAGGCTTATTCTAATCACTATTCGTACTTAAGGAATGTAGTTCATCCAATAAGTGCATTTGTGTCATTGGATGAACATTTACGTCATTTTGTGCATCCCAAGGCTTATTCTAATCACTTTTCTTACTTAAGGAATGTAGTTCATCCAATAAGTGCATTTGTGTGAGTGGATTAACATTTAAGTCATTTTGTGCATCCCAAGGCTAATTCTAATCACTTTTCGTACTTAAGGAATGTAGTTCATCCAATAAGTACATTTGTGTCATTGGATGAACATTTACGTCATTTTGTGCATCCCAAGGCTTATTCCAATCACTTTTCGTACTTAAGGAATGTAGTTCATCCAATAAGTGCATTTGTGTCATTGGATGAACATTTACGTCATTTTGTGCATCCCAAGGCTTATTCTCATCACTTTTCTTACTTACGGAATATAGTTCATCCAATAAGTGCATTTGTGTCATTGGATTAACATTTAAGTCATTTTGTGCATCCCAAGGCTAATTCTAATCCCTTTTCGTACTTAAGGAAGTAGTTCATCCAATAAGTGCATTTGTGTCATTGGATGATCATTAACGTCATTTTGTGAATCCCAAGGCTTATTCTAATCACTTTCCATACTTAAGGAATGTAGTTCATCCAATAAGTGCATTTGTGTCATTGGATGAACATTGACGTCATTTTGTGCATCCCAAGGCTTATTCTAATCACTTTTCGGACATAAGGAATGTAGTTCATTCAATAAGTGCATTTGTGTCATTGGGTGAACATTTACGTCATTTTGTGAATGCCAAGGCTTATTCTAATCATTTTTCGTACTTAAGGAATGTAGTTCATCCAATAAGTGCATTTGTGTCATTAATTTAACATTTACATCATTTTGTGAATCCCAAGGCTTATTCTAATCACTTTTCATACTTAAGGAATGTAGTTCATCCAATAAGAGCGTTTGAGTCATTAATTTAACGTTTAGATCATTTTATGAATCCCAAGGCTTATTCTAATCACTATTCGTACTTAAGGAATGTAGTTCATCCAATAAGTGCATTTGTGTCATTGGATGAACATTTACGTCATTTTGTGCATCCCAAGGCTTATTCTAATCACTTTTCTTACTTAAGGAATGTAGTTCATCCAATAAGTGCATTTGTGTGATTGGATTAACATTTAAGTCATTTTGTGCATCCCAAGGCTAATTCTAATCACTTTTCGTACTTAAGGAATGTAGTTCATCCAATAAGTACATTTGTGTCATTGGATGAACATTTACGTCATTTTGTGCATCCCAAGGCTTATTCCAATCACTTTTCTTACTTAAGGAATGTAGTTCATCCAATAAGTGCATTTGTGTCATTGGACTAACATTTAAGTCATTTTGTGCATCCCAAGGCTAATTCTAATCCCTTTTCGTACTTAAGGAAGTAGTTCATCCAATAAGTGCATTTGTGTCATTGGATGATCATTAACGTCATTTTGTGAATCCCAAGGCTTATTCTAATCACTTTCCGTACTTAAGGAATGTAGTTCATCCAATAAGTGCATTTGTGTCATTGGATGATTTTTTACGTCATTTTGTGCATCCCAAGGCTTATTCTAATCACTTTTCGGACATAAGGAATGTAGTTCATTCAATAAGTGCATTTGTGTCATTGGATGAACATTTACGTCATTTTGTGCATCCCAAGGCTTATTCTAATCACTTTTCATACTTAAGGAATGTAGTTCATCCAATAAGTGCATTTGTGTCATTAATTTAACATTTACATCATTTTGTGAATCCCAAGGCTTATTCTCATCACTTTTCATACTTAAGGAATGTAGTTCATCCAATAAGAGCGTTTGAGTCATTAATTTAACGTTTAGATCATTTTATGAATCCCAAGGCTTATTCTAATCACTATTCGTACTTAAGGAATGTAGTTCATCCAATAAGTGCATTTGTGTCATTGGATGAACATTTACGTCATTTTGTGCATCCCAAGGCTTATTCTCATCACTTTTCTTACTTACGGAATATAGTTCATCCAATAAGTGCATTTGTGTCATTGGATTAACATTTAAGTCATTTTGTGCATCCCAAGGCTAATTCTAATCCCTTTTCGTACTTAACGAAGTAGTTCATCCAATAAGTGCATTTGTGTCATTGGATGATCATTAACGTCATTTTGTGAATCCCAAGGCTTATTCTAATCACTTTCCGTACTTAAGGAATGGAGTTCATCCAATAAGTGCATTTGTGTCATTGGATGAACATTTATGTCATTTTGTGCATCCCAAGGCTTATTCTCATCACTTTTCATACTTACGGAATATAGTTCATCCAATAAGTGCATTTGTGTCATTGGATTAACATTTAAGTCATTTTGTGCATCCCAAGGCTAATTCTAATCCCTTTTCGTACTTAAGGAAGTAGTTCATCCAATAAGTGCATTTGTGTCATTGGATGATCATTAACGTCATTTTGTGAATCCCAAGGCTTATTCTAATCACTTTCCGTACTTAAGGAATGTAATTCATCCAATAAGTGCATTTGTGTCATTGGATGAACATTTACGTCATTTTGTGCATCCCAAGGCTTATTCTAATCACTTTTCGGACATAAGGAATGTAGTTCATCCAATAAGTGCATTTGTGTCATTGGATGAACATTTACGTCATTTTGTGAATGCCAAGGCTTATTCTAATCATTTTTCAGACTTAAGGAATGTAGTTCATCCAATAAGTGCATTTGTGTCATTAATTTAACATTTACATCATTTTGTGAATCCCAAGGCTTATTCTCATCACTTTTCATACTTAAGGAATGTAGTTCATCCAATAAGAGCGTTTGAGTCATTAATTTAACGTTTAGATCATTTTATGAATCCCAAGGCTTATTCTAATCACTATTCGTACTTAAGGAATGTAGTTCATCCAATAAGTGCATTTGTGTCATTGGATGAACATTTACGTCATTTTGTGCATCCCAAGGCTTATTCTAATCACTTTTCTTAATTAAGGAATGTAGTTCATCCAATAAGTGCATTTGTGTGATTGGATTAACATTTAAGTCATTTTGTGCATCCCAAGGCTAATTCTAATCACTTTTCGTACTAAAGGAATGTAGTTCATCCAATAAGTACATTTGTGTCATTGGATGAACATTTACGTCATTTTGTGCATCCCAAGGCTTATTCCAATCACTTTTCGTACTTAAGGAATGTAGTTCATCCAATAAGTGCATTTGTGTCATTGGATGAACATTTACGTCATTTTGTGCATCCCAAGGCTTATTCTCATCACTTTTCTTACTTACGGAATATAGTTCATCCAATAAGTGCATTTGTGTCATTGGATTAACATTTAAGTCATTTTGTGCATCCCAAGGCTAATTCTAATCCCTTTTCGTACTTAAGGAAGTAGTTCATCCAATAAGTGCATTTGTGTCATTGGATGATCATTAACGTCATTTTGTAAATCCCAAGGCTTATTCTAATCACTTTCCGTACTTAAGGAATGGAGTTCATCCAATAAGTGCATTTGTGTCATTGGATGAACATTTACGTCATTTTGTGCATCCCAAGGCTTATTCTAATCACTTTTCGGACATAAGGAATGTAGTTCATCCAATAAGTGTATTTGTGTCATTGGACGAACATTTACGTCATTTTGTGCATCCCAAGGCTTATTCTATTCACTTTTCGTACTTAAGGAATGTAGTTCATCCAATAAATGCATTTGTGTCATTGGAGGATCATTAACGTCATTTTTTGAATGCCAAGGCTTATTCTAATCACTTTTCGTACTTAAGGAATGTAGTTCATCCAATAAGTGAATTTGTGTCATTAATTTAACATTTACGTCATTTTGTGAATCCCAAGGCTTATTCAAATTACTTTTCGTACTTAAGGAATGTAGTTCATCCAATAAGTGCGTTTGTGTCATTGGATGAACATTTACGTCATTTTGTGAATCCCAAGGATTATTCTAATCACTTTTCGTACATAAGGAATGTAGTTCACCCAATAAGTGCATTTGTGTCATTGGATAATCATTTACGTCATTTTGTGCATCCCAAGGCTTATTCTAATCATTTTTCGTACTTAAGGAATGTAGTTCATCCAATAACTGCATTTGTGTCATTGGATAAACATTTACGTCATTTTGTACATCCCAAGGCTTATTCTAATCACTTTTCTTACTTAAGGAATGTAGTTCATCCAATAAGTGCATTTGTGTCATTGGATTAACATTTAACTCATTTTGTGCATCCCAAGGCTAATTCTAATCCCTTTTCGTACTTAAGGAAGTAGTTCATCCAATAAGTGCATTTGTGTCATTGGATGATCATTAACGTCATTTTGTGAATCCCAAGGCTTATTCTAATCACTTTCCGTACTTAAGGAATGTAATTCATCCAATAAGTGCATTTGTGTCATTGGATGAACATTTACGTCATTTTGTGCATCCCAAGGCTTATTCTCATCACTTTTCTTACTTACGGAATATAGTTCATCCAATAAGTGCATTTGTGTCATTGGATTAACATTTAAGTCATTTTGTGCATCCCAAGGCTAATTCTAATCCCTTTTCGTACTTAAGGAAGTAGTTCATCCAATAAGTGCATTTGTGTCATTGGATGATCATTAACGTCATTTTGTGAATCCCAAGGCTTATTCTAATCACTTTCCATACTTAAGGAATGTAGTTCATCCAATAAGTGCATTTGTGTCATTGGATGAACATTGACGTCATTTTGTGCATCCCAAGGCTTATTCTAATCACTTTTCGGACATAAGGAATGTAGTTCATTCAATAAGTGCATTTGTGTCATTGGGTGAACATTTACGTCATTTTGTGAATGCCAAGGCTTATTCTAATCATTTTTCGTACTTAAGGAATGTAGTTCATCCAATAAGTGCATTTGTGTCATTAATTTAACATTTACATCATTTTGTGAATCCCAAGGCTTATTCTAATCACTTTTCATACTTAAGGAATGTAGTTCATCCAATAAGAGCGTTTGAGTCATTAATTTAACGTTTAGATCATTTTATGAATCCCAAGGCTTATTCTAATCACTATTCGTACTTAAGGAATGTAGTTCATCCAATAAGTGCATTTGTGTCATTGGATGAACATTTACGTCATTTTGTGCATCCCAAGGCTTATTCTAATCACTTTTCTTACTTAAGGAATGTAGTTCATCCAATAAGTGCATTTGTGTGATTGGATTAACATTTAAGTCATTTTGTGCATCCCAAGGCTAATTCTAATCACTTTTCGTACTTAAGGAATGTAGTTCATCCAATAAGTACATTTGTGTCATTGGATGAACATTTACGTCATTTTGTGCATCCCAAGGCTTATTCCAATCACTTTTCGTACTTAAGGAATGTAGTTCATCCAATAAGTGCATTTGTGTCATTGGATGAACATTTACGTCATTTTGTGCATCCCAAGGCTTATTCTCATCACTTTTCTTACTTACGGAATATAGTTCATCCAATAAGTGCATTTGTGTCATTGGATTAACATTTAAGTCATTTTGTGCATCCCAAGGCTAATTCTAATCCCTTTTCGTACTTAAGGAAGTAGTTCATCCAATAAGTGCATTTGTGTCATTGGATGATCATTAACGTCATTATGTGAATCCCAAGGCTTATTCTAATCACTTTCCGTACTTAAGGAATGTAGTTCATCCAATAAGTGCATTTGTGTCATTGGATGATCATTAACGTCATTTTGTGAATCCCAAGGCTTATTCTAATCACTTTCTGTACTTAAGGAATGTAATTCATCCAATAAGTGCATTTGTGTCATTGGATGAACATTTACGTCATTTTGTGCATCCCAAGGCTTATTCTAATCACTTTTCGGACATAAGGAATGTAGTTCATTCAATAAGTGCATTTGTGTCATTGGATGAACATTTACGTCATTTTGTGCATCCCAAGGCTTATTCTAATCACTTTTCATACTTAAGGAATGTAGTTCATCCAATAAGAGCGTTTGTGTCATTAAATTAGCATTTATATCATTTTGTAAATACCAAAGCTTATTCTAATCACTTTTCGTACTTAAGGAATGTAGTTCATCCAATAAGTGTATTTGTGTCATTGGACGAACATTTACGTCATTTTGTGCATCCCAAGGCTTATTCTAATCACTTTTCGTACTTAAGGAATGTAGTTCATCCAATAAATGCATTTGTGTCATTGGAGGATCATTAACGTCATTTTTTGAATGCCAAGGCTTATTCTAATCACTTTTCGTACTTAAGGAATGTAGTTCATCCAATAAGTGCATTTGTGTCATTAATTTAACATTTACATCATTTTGAGAATCCCAAGGCTTATTCAAATTACTTTTCGTACTTAAGGAATGTAGTTCATCCAATAAGTGCGTTTGTGTCATTGGATGAACATTTACGTCATTTTGTGAATCCCAAGGCTTATTCTAATCACTTTTCGTACATAAGGAATGTAGTTCACCCAATAAGTGCATTTGTGTCATTGGATAATCATTTACGTCATTTTGTGCATCCCAAGGCTTATTCTAATCATTTTTCGTACTTAAGGAATGTAGTTCATCCAATAACTGCATTTGTGTCATTGGATAAACATTTACGTCATTTTGTACATCCCAAGGCTTATTCTAATCACTTTTCATACTTAAGGAATGTAGTTCATCCAATAAGAGCGTTTGAGTCATTAATTTAACGTTTAGATCATTTTATGAATCCCAAGGCTTATTCTAATAACTATTCGTACATAAGGAATGTAGTTCATCCAATAAGTGCATTTGTGTCATTGGATGAACATTTACGTCATTTTGTGCATCCCAAGGCTTATTCTAATCACTTTTCTTACTTAAGGAATGTAGTTCATCCAATAAGTGCATTTGTGTCATTGGATTAACATTTAAGTCATTTTGTGCATCCCAAGGCTAATTCTAATCACTTTTCGTACTTAAGGAATGTAGTTCATCCAATAAGTCCATTTGTGTCATTGGATGAACATTTACGTCATTTTGTGCATCCCAAGGCTTATTCCAATCACTTTTCGTACTTAAGGAATGTAGTTCATCCAATAAGTGCATTTGTGTCATTGGATGAACATTTACGTCATTTTGTGCATCCCAAGGCTTATTCTCATCACTTTTCTTACTTACGGAATATAGTTCATCCAATAAGTGCATTTGTGTCATTGGATTAACATTTAAGTCATTTTGTGCATCCCAAGGCTAATTCTAATCCCTTTTCGTACTTAAGGAAGTAGTTCATCCAATAAGTGCATTTGTGTCATTGGATGATCATTAACGTCATTATGTGAATCCCAAGGCTTATTCTAATCACTTTCCGTACTTAAGGAATGTAGTTCATCCAATAAGTGCATTTGTGTCATTGGATGAACATTTACGTCATTTTGTGCATCCCAAGGCTTATTCTAATCACTTTTCGGACATAAGGAATGTAGTTCATTCAATAGGTGCATTTGTGTCATTGGATGAACATTTACGTCATTTTGTGCATCCCAAGGCTTATTCTAATCACTTTTCGGACATAAGGAATGTAGTTCATCCAATAAGTGTATCTGTGTCATTGGACGAACATTTACGTCATTTTGTGCATCCCAAGGCTTATTCTAATCATTTTTCGTACTTAAGGAATGTAGTTCATCCAATAAATGCATTTGTGTCATTGGAGGATCATTAACGTCATTTTTTGAATGCCAAGGCTTATTCTAATCACTTTTCATACTTAAGGAATGTAGTTCATCCATTAAGAGCGTTTCAGTCATTAATTTAACGTTTAGATCATTTTATGAATCCCAAGGCTTATTCTAATCACTATTCGTACATAAGGAATGTAGTTCATCCAATAAGTGCATTTGTGTCATTGGATGAACATTTACGTCATTTTGTGCATCCCAAGGCTTATTCTAATCACTTTTCTTACTTAAGGAATGTAGTTCATCCAATAAGTGCATTTGTGTCATTGGATTAACATTTAAGTCATTTTGTGCATCCCAAGGCTAATTCTAATCCCTTTTCGTACTTAAGGAAGTAGTTCATCCAATAAGTGCATTTGTGTCATTGGATGATCATTAACGTCATTTTGTGAATCCCAAGGCTTATTCTAATCACTTTCCGTACTTAAGGAATGTAATTCATCCAATAAGTGCATTTGTGTCATTGGATGAACATTTACGTCATTTTGTGCATCCCAAGGCTTATTCTCATCACTTTTCTTACTTACGGAATATAGTTCATCCAATAAGTGCATTTGTGTCATTGGATTAACATTTAAGTCATTTTGTGCATCCCAAGGCTAATTCTAATCCCTTTTCGTACTTAAGGAAGTAGTTCATCCAATAAGTGCATTTGTGTCATTGGATGATCATTAACGTCATTTTGTGAATCCCAAGGCTTATTCTAATCACTTTCCGTACTTAAGGAATGTAGTTCATCCAATAAGTGCATTTGTGTCATTGGATGAACATTTACGTCATTTTGTGCATCCCAAGGCTTATTCCAATCACTTTTCGTACTTAAGGAATGTAGTTCATCCAATAAGTGCATTTGTGTCATTGGATGAACATTTACGTCATTTTGTGCATCCCAAGGCTTATTCTCATCACTTTTCTTACTTACGGAATATAGTTCATCCAATAAGTGCATTTGTGTCATTGGATTAACATTTAAGTCATTTTGTGCATCCCAAGGCTAATTCTAATCCCTTTTCGTACTTAAGGAAGTAGTTCATCCAATAAGTGCATTTGTGTCATTGGATGATCATTAACGTCATTATGTGAATCCCAAGGCTTATTCTAATCACTTTCCGTACTTAAGGAATGTAGTTCATCCAATAAGTGCATTTGTGTCATTGGATGATCATTAACGTCATTTTGTGAATCCCAAGGCTTATTCTAATCACTTTCTGTACTTAAGGAATGTAATTCATCCAATAAGTGCATTTGTGTCATTGGATGAACATTTACGTCATTTTGTGCATCCCAAGGCTTATTCTAATCACTTTTCGGACATAAGGAATGTAGTTCATTCAATAAGTGCATTTGTGTCATTGGATGAACATTTACGTCATTTTGTGCATCCCAAGGCTTATTCTAATCACTTTTCATACTTAAGGAATGTAGTTCATCCAATAAGAGCGTTTGTGTCATTAAATTAGCATTTATATCATTTTGTAAATACCAAAGCTTATTCTAATCACTTTTCGTACTTAAGGAATGTAGTTCATCCAATAAGTGTATTTGTGTCATTGGACGAACATTTACGTCATTTTGTGCATCCCAAGGCTTATTCTAATCACTTTTCGTACTTAAGGAATGTAGTTCATCCAATAAATGCATTTGTGTCATTGGAGGATCATTAACGTCATTTTTTGAATGCCAAGGCTTATTCTAATCACTTTTCGTACTTAAGGAATGTAGTTCATCCAATAAGTGCATTTGTGTCATTAATTTAACATTTACATCATTTTGAGAATCCCAAGGCTTATTCAAATTACTTTTCGTACTTAAGGAATGTAGTTCATCCAATAAGTGCGTTTGTGTCATTGGATGAACATTTACGTCATTTTGTGAATCCCAAGGCTTATTCTAATCACTTTTCGTACATAAGGAATGTAGTTCACCCAATAAGTGCATTTGTGTCATTGGATAATCATTTACGTCATTTTGTGCATCCCAAGGCTTATTCTAATCATTTTTCGTACTTAAGGAATGTAGTTCATCCAATAACTGCATTTGTGTCATTGGATAAACATTTACGTCATTTTGTACATCCCAAGGCTTATTCTAATCACTTTTCATACTTAAGGAATGTAGTTCATCCAATAAGAGCGTTTGAGTCATTAATTTAACGTTTAGATCATTTTATGAATCCCAAGGCTTATTCTAATAACTATTCGTACATAAGGAATGTAGTTCATCCAATAAGTGCATTTGTGTCATTGGATGAACATTTACGTCATTTTGTGCATCCCAAGGCTTATTCTAATCACTTTTCTTACTTAAGGAATGTAGTTCATCCAATAAGTGCATTTGTGTCATTGGATTAACATTTAAGTCATTTTGTGCATCCCAAGGCTAATTCTAATCACTTTTCGTACTTAAGGAATGTAGTTCATCCAATAAGTCCATTTGTGTCATTGGATGAACATTTACGTCATTTTGTGCATCCCAAGGCTTATTCCAATCACTTTTCGTACTTAAGGAATGTAGTTCATCCATTAAGTGCATTTGTGTCATTGGATGAACATTTACGTCATTTTGTGCATCCCAAGGCTTATTCTCATCACTTTTCTTACTTACGGAATATAGTTCATCCAATAAGTGCATTTGTGTCATTGGATTAACATTTAAGTCATTTTGTGCATCCCAAGGCTAATTCTAATCCTTTTTCGTACTTAAGGAAGTAGTTCATCCAATAAGTGCATTTGTGTCATTGGATGATCATTAACGTCATTATGTGAATCCCAAGGCTTATTCTAATCACTTTCCGTACTTAAGGAATGTAGTTCATCCAATAAGTGCATTTGTGTCATTGGATGAACATTTACGTCATTTTGTGCATCCCAAGGCTTATTCTAATCACTTTTCGGACATAAGGAATGTAGTTCATTCAATAGGTGCATTTGTGTCATTGGATGAACATTTACGTCATTTTGTGCATCCCAAGGCTTATTCTAATCACTTTTCATACTTAAGGAATGTAGTTCATCCAATAAGAGCGTTTGTGTCATTAAATTAACATTTATATCATTTTGTGAATCCCAATGCTTATTCTAATCACTTTTCGTACTTAAGGAATGTAGTTCATCCAATAAGTGTATTTGTGTCATTGGACGAACATTTACGTCATTTTGTGCATCCCAAGGCTTATTCTAATCACTTTTCGTACTTAAGGAATGTAGTTCATCCAATAAATGCATTTGTGTCATTGGAGGATCATTAACGTCATTTTTTGAATGCCAAGGCTTATTCTAATCACTTTTCGTACTTAAGGATTGTAGTTCATCCAATAAGTGCATTTGTGTCATTAATTTAACATTTACATCATTTTGTGAATCCCAAGGCTTATTCAAATTACTTTTCGTACTTAAGGAATGTAGTTCATCCAATAAGTGCGTTTGTGTCATTGGATGAACATTTACGTCATTTTGTGAATCCCAAGGCTTATTCTAATCACTTTTCGTACATAAGGAATGTAGTTCACCCAATAAGTGCATTTGTGTCGTTGGATAACCATTTACGTCATTTTGTGCATCCCAAGGCTTATTCTAATCATTTTTCGTACTTAAGGAATGTAGTTCATCCAATAACTGCATTTGTGTCATTGGATAAACATTTACGTCATTTTGTACATCCCAAGGCTTATTCTAATCACTTCTCATACTTAAGGAATGTAGTTCATCCAATAAGAGCGTTTGAGTCATTAATTTAACGTTTAGATCATTTTATGATCCCAAGGCTTATTCTAATCACTATTCGTAGTTAAGGAATGTAGTTCATCCAATAAGTGCATTTGTGTCATTGGATGAACATTTACGTCATTTTGTGCATCCCAAGGCTTATTCTAATCACTTTTCTTACTTAAGGAATGTAGTTCATCCAATAAGTGCATTTGTGTCATTGGATGAACATTTACGTCATTTTGTGCATCCCAAGGCTTATTCTAATCACTCTTCATACTTAAGGAATGTAGTTCATCCAATAAGCGCGTTTGTGTCATTAATTTAACATTGATATCATTTTGTGAATCCAAAGGCTTATTCTAATCACTTTTTGTACTTAAGGAATGTAGTTCATCCAATAAGTGTATTTGTGTCATTGGATGAACATTTACGTCACTTTGTGCATCCCAAGGCTTATTCTAATCACTTTTCGTACTTAAGGAATGTAGTTCATCCAATAAGTGCACTTGTGTCATTGGATGATCATTAACGTCATTTTGTGAATCCCAAGGCTTATTGTAATCACTTTTCGTACTTAAGGAATGTAGTTCACCCAATAAGTGCATTTGTGTCATTGGATGAACATTTATATCATTTTGTGCATCCCAAGACTTATTCTAATCAGTTTTCATACTTAAGGAATGTAGTTTATCCAATAAGTACATTTGTGTCATTGGATGAACATTTACGTCATTTTGTGCATCCCAAAGCTTATTCTAATCACTATTCTTACTTAAGGAATGTAGTTCATCCAATAAGAGCGTTTGTGTCATTAATTTCACATTTATGTCATTTTGTGAATCCTTCGGCTTATTCTAATCACTTTTCGTACTTAAGGAATGTAGTTTATCCAATAAGTGCGTTTGTGTCATTAGATGAACATTTACGTCATTTTGTGCATTCCAAGGCTTATTCTAAACACTTTTCGTACTTAAGGAATGCAGTTCATCCAAAAAGCGCGTTTGTGTCATTGGATGAACATTAACGACATTTTGTCCATCCCAAGGCTTATTCTAATCACTTTTCGTACTTAAGGAATGTAGTTTTTCCAATAAGTGCATTGGTATCATTGGATGAACATTTACGTCATTTTGTGCATCCCAAGGCTTATTCTCATCACTTTTCTTACTTACGGAATATAGTTCATCCAATAAGTTCATTTGTGTCATTGGATTAACATTTAAGTCATTTTGTGGATCCCAAGGCTAATTCTAATCTCTTTTCGTACTTAAGGAAGTAGTTCATCCAATAAGTGCATTTGTGTCATTGGATGAACATTTACGTCATTTTGTGCATCCCAAGGCTTATTCTAATCACTTTTCATACTAAAGGAATGTAGTTCATCCAATAAGAGCGTTTGTGTCATTAATTTAACATTTACATCATTTTGTGCATCCCATGGCTTATTCTAATCACTTTACGGACATAAGGAATGTAGTTCATCCAATAAGTGCATTTGTGTCATTGGATGATCATTAACGTCATTTTGTGAATCCCAAGGCTTGTTCTAATCACTTTCCGTACTTAAGGAATGTAGTTCATCCAATAAGTGCATTTGTGTCATTGGATGAACATTTACGTCATTTTGTGCATCCCAAGGCTTATTCTAATCACTTTTCGGACATAAGGAATGTAGTTCATCCAATAAGTGCATTTGTGTCATTGGATGAACATTTACGTCATTTTGTGCATCCCAAGGCTTATTCTAATCACTTTTCTGACTTAAGGAATGTTGTTCATCCAATAAGTGCATTTGTGTCATTGGATTAACATTTAAGTCATTTTGTGCATCTCAAGGCTAATTCTAATCACTTTTCGTACTTAAGGAATGTAGTTCATCCAATAAGTGCATTTGTGTCATTGGATGAACATTTACGTCATTTTGTGCATCCCAAGGCTTATTCTAATCACTCTTCATACTTAAGGAATGTAGTTCATCCAATAAGAGCGTTTGTGTCATTAATTTAACATTTATATCATTTTGTGAATCCAAAGGCTTATTCTAATCACTTTTTGTACTTAAGGAATGTAGTTCATCCAATAAGTGTATTTGTGTCATTGGATGAACATTTACGTCATTTTGTGCATCCCAAGGCTTATTCTAATCACTTTTCGTACTTAAGGAATGTAGTTCATCCAATAAGTGCACTTGTGTCATTGGATGATCATTAACGTCATTTTGTGAATCCCAAGGCTTATTGTAATCACTTTTCGTACTTAAGGAATGTAGTTCACCCAATAAGTGCATTTGTGTCATTGGATGAACATTTACGTCATTTTGCGCATCCCAAGGCTTATTCTAATCACTTTTCGTACTTAAGGAGTGTAGTTCATCCAATAACTGCATTTGTGTCATTGGATGAACATTTATGTCATTTTGTGCATCCCAAGGCTTATTCCAATCACTTTTCATACTTAAGGAATGTAGTTCATCCAATAAGAGTGTTTGTGTCATTAATTTAACATTTACATCATTTTGTGAATCCCATGGCTTATTCTAATCACTATTCGTACTTAAGGAATGTAGTTCATCCAATAAGTGTGTTTGTGTCATTGGATGAACATTTACGTCATTTTGTGAATCCCAAGGCTTATTCTAATCACTTTTCGTACTTAAGGAATGTAGTTCATCCAATAAGTGCATTGTGTCATTGGATGAACATTTACGTCATTTTGTGCATCCCAAGGCTTATTCCAATCACTTTTCATACTTAAGGAATGTAGTTCATCCAATAAGAGTGTTTGTGTCATTAATTTAACATTTACATCATTTTGTGAATCCCATGGCTTATTCTAATCACTATTCGTACTTAAGGAATGTAGTTCATCCAATAAGTGTGTTTGTGTCATTGGATGAACATTTACCTCATTTTGTGAATCCCAAGGCTTATTCTAATCACTTTTCGTACTTAAGGAATGTAGTTCATCCAATAAGTGCATTGTGTCATTGGATGATCATTAACGTCATTTTGTGAAACCCAAGGCTTATTGTAATCACTTTTCATACTTAAGGAATGTAGTTCATCCAATAAGAGCGTTTGTGTCATTAATTTAACATTTACATCATTTTGTGCATCCCATGGCTTATTCTATTCGCTTTACGAACTTAAGGAATGTAGTTCATCCAATAAGCGCGTTTGTGTCATTGGATAAACATTTATATCATTTTGTGCATCCCAAGACTTATTCTAATCACTTTTCTTACTTAAGGAATGTAGTTCATCCAATAAGTGCATTTGTGTCATTGGATGAACATTTACGGCATTTTGTGCATCCCAAAGCTTATTCTAATCACTTTTCATACTTAAGGAATGTAGTTCATCCAATAAGAGCGTTTGTGTCATTAATTTAACATTTACATCATTTTGTGAATCCCAAGGCTTATTCTAATCACTTTTCTTACTTAAGGAATGTAGTTCATCCAATAAGTGCATTTGTGTCATTGGATGAACATTTACATCATTTTGTGCATCCCAAGGCTTATTTTAATCACTTTTCGTACTTAAGGAATGTAGTTCATCCAATAAGAGCCTTTGTGTCATTAATTTAACATTTACGTCATTTTGTGAATCCCAAGGCTTATTCTAATCACTTTTCATACTTAACGAATGTAGTTCATCCAATAAGAGCGTTTGTGTCATTAATTTAACATTTACGTCATTTTGTGAATCCCAAGGCTTATTCTAATCACTTTTTGTACTTAAGGAATGTAGTTCATCCAATAAGTGCATTTGTGTCATTGGATGAACATTTACGTCATTTTGTGCATTCCAAGGCTTATTCTAATCACTTATCATACTTAAGGAATGTAGTTCATCCAATAAGAGCGTTTGTGTCATTAATTTAACATTTACATCATTTTGTGCATCCCATGGCTTATTCTATTCGCTTTACCGACTTAAGGAATGTAGTTCATCCAATAAGTGCATTTGTGTCATTGGATGAACATTTACGTCATTTTGTGCATCCCAAGGCTTATTCTAATCACTTTTCGGACATAAGGAATGTAGTTCATCCAATAAGTGCATTTGTGTCATTGGATGAATTTTTACGTCAATTTGTGCATCCCAAGGCTTATTCTAATCACTTTTCATACTTAAGGAATGTAGTTCATCCAATAAGAGCGTTTGTGTCATTAATTTAACATTTATATCATTTTGTGAATCCAAAGGCTTATTCTAATCACTTTTCGTACTTAAGGAATGTAGTTCATCCAATAAGTGTATTTGTGTCATTGGATGAACATTTACGTCATTTTGTGTATCCCAAGGCTTATTCTAATCACTTTTCGTACTTAAGGAATGTAGTTCATCCAATAAGTGCATTTGTGTCATTGGATGATCATTAAAGTCATTTTATGATTCCCAAGGCTTATTCTAATCACTTTTCGTACTTAAGGAATGTAGTTCACCCAATAAGTGCATTTGTGTCATTGGATGAACATTTACCTCATTTTGTGCATCCCAAGGCTTATTCTAATCACTTTTCGTACTTAAGTAGTGTAGTTCATCCAATAACTGCATTTGTGTCATTGGATGAACATTTATGTCATTTTGTGCATCCCAAGGCTTATTCCAATCACTTTTCATACTTAAGGAATGTAGTTCATCCAATAAGAGCGTTTGTGTCATTAATTTAACATTTACATCATTTTGTGCATCCCATGGCTTATTCTAATCACTTTACGGACTTAAGGAATGTAGTTCATCCAATAAGTGCATTTGTGTCATTGGATGAACATTTACGTCATTTTGTGAATCCCAAGGCTTATTCTAATCACTTTTCGTACTTAAGGAATGTAGTTCATCCAATAAGTGCATTTGTGTCATTGGATGAATATTTACGTCATTTTGTGCATCCCAATGCTTATTATAATCACTTTTCATACGTAAGGAATGTAGTTCATCCAATAAGTTCATTTGTGTCATTGGATGAACATTTACGGGATTTTGTGATCCCAAGGCTTATTCTAATCACTTTTCGTACTTAAGGAATGTAGTTCATCCAATAAGAGCGTTTGTGTCATTAATTTAACATTTACGTCATTTTGTGAATCCCAAGGCTTATTCTAATCACTTTTTGTACTTTAGGAATGTAGTTCATCCAATAAGTGCATTTGTGTCATTGGATGAACATGTACGTCAGTTTGTGCATCCCAAGGGTTATTCTAATCACTTTTTGTACTTAAGAATGTAGTTAATCCAATAAACGCGTTTGTGTTATGGGATGAACATTTACATCATTTTGTGCATCCCAAGGCATATTCTAATCAGTTTTCGGACTTAAGGAATGTAGTTCATCCAATAAGTGCATTTGTGTCATTGGATGAACATTTACGGCATTTTGTGCATCCCAAGGCTTATTCTAATCACTTTTCATACTTAAGGAATGTAGTTCATCCAATAAGAGCGTTTGTGTCATTAATTTAACATTTACATCATTTTGTGAATCCCAAGGCTTATTCTAATCACTTTTCGTACTTAAGGAATGTAGTTCATCCAATAAGTGCATTTGTGTCATTGGATGAACATTTACGTCATTTTGTGCATTCCAAGGCTTATTCTAATCACTTTTCGTACTTAAGCAATGTAATTCATCCAATAACTGCATTTGTGTCATTGGATGCACATTTACGTCATTTTGTGCATTCCAAGGATTATTCTAATCACTTTTTGTACATAAGGAATGTAGTTCATCCAATAATTGCATTTGTGTCATTGGATGAACATTTACGTCATTCTGTGCATCCCAAGGCTTATTGTAATCACTTTTCGTACTTAAGGAATGTAGTGCATCCAATAAGTGCATTTGTGTCATTGGATGAACATTTACGTCATTTTATGCATCCCAAGGCTATTTTCTAATCACTATTCTTACCTAAGGAATATAGTTCATCCAATAAGTGCATTAGTGTCATTGGATGAAAATTTACGTCATTTTGTGAATCCCAAGGCTTATTCTAATCACTTTTCGTACTTAAGGAATGTAGTTTATCCAATAAGTGCATTTGTGTCATTAGATGAACATTTACTTCATTTTGTGCATTCCAAGGCTTATTCTAATCACTTTTCGTACTTAAGGAATGCAGTTCATCCAATAAGCGCGTTTGTGTCATTGGATGAACATTAACGACATTTTTTCCATCCCAAGGCTTCTTCTAATCACTTTTCGTACTTAAGGAATGTAGTTCATCCAATAAGCGCGTTTGTGTCATTGGATGAACATTTACGTCATTTTGTGCATCCCAAGGCTTATTCTAATCACTTTTCTTACTTAAGGAATGTAGTTCATCCAATAAGTGCATTTGTGTCATTGGATTCACATTTAAGTCATTTTGTGCATCCCAAGGCTTATTCTAATCACTTTCATACTTAAGGAATATATTTCATCCAATAAGTGCATTTATGTCATTGGATAAACATTTACGTCATTTTGTGCATCCCAAGGCTTATTCTAATCACTTTTCATACTTAAGGAATGTAGTTCATCCAATAAGAGCGTTTGTGTCATTAATTTAACATTTACATCATTTTGTGCATCCCATGGCTTATTCTAATCACTTTACGGAGTTAAGGAATGTAGTTCATCCAATAAGTGCATTTGTGTCATTGGATGATCATTAACGTCATTTTGTGAATCCCAAGGCTTATTCTAATCACTTTTCGTACTTAAGGAATGTTGTTCATCCAATAAGTGCATTTGTGTCATTGGATGAACATTTACGTCATTTTGTGCATCCCAAGGCTTATTCTAATCACTTTTCTTACTTAAGGAATGTAGTTCATCCAATAAGTGCATTTGTGTCATTGGATGAACATTTATGGCATTTTGTGCATCCCATGGCTTATTCTAATCACTTTTCGTACTTAAGGAATGTAGTTCATCCAATAATTGCATTTGTGTCATTGGATGAACATTTACGTCATTCTGTGCATCCCAAGGCTTATTGTAATCACTTTTTGTTCTTAAGGAATGTAGTTCATCCAATAAGTGCATTTGTGTCATTGGATGAACATTTACGTCATTTTATGCATCCCAAGGCTATTTTCAAATCACTATTCTTACTTAAGGAATATAGTTCATCCAATAAGTGCATTTGTGTCATTGGATGAACATTTACGTCATTTTGTGAATCCCAAGGCTTATTCTAATCACTTTCCGTACTTAAGGAATGTAGTTCATCCAATAAGTGCATTTGTGTCATTGGATGAACATTTACGGCATTTTGTGCATCCCATGGCTTATTCTAATCACTTTTCGTACTTAAGGAATGTAGTTCATCCAATAATTGCATTTGTGTCATTGGATGAACATTTACGTCATTCTGTGCATCCCAAGGCTTATTGTAATCACTTTTCGTACTTAAGGAATGTAGTGCATCCAATAAGTGCATTTGTGTCATTGGATGAACATTTACGTCATTTTATGCATCCCAAGGCTATTTTCTAATCACTATTCTTACTTAAGGAATCTAGTTCATCCAATAAGTGCATTTGTGTCATTGGATGAACATTTACGTCATTTTGTGAATCCCAAGGCTTATTCTAATCACTTTTCGTACTAAAGGAATGTAGTTCATCCAATAAGTGCATTTGTGTCGTTGGATGAACATTTATTCATTTTGTGCATCCCAATGCTTATTCTAATCACTTTTCATACTTAAGGAATGTAGTTCATCCAATAAGAGTGTTTGTGTCATTAATTTTACATTTATGTCTTTTTGTGAATCCCAATGCTTATTCTAATCACTTTTCATACTTAAGGAATGTAGTTCATCCAATAAGAGTATTTGTGTCATTAATTTAACATTTACGTTATTTTGTGAATACCAAGGCTTATTCTAATCACTTTTCATACTTAAGGAATGTAGTTCATCCAATAAGAGCGTTTGTGTCATTAATTTAACATTTACGTCATTTTGTGAATCCCAAGGCTTATTCTAATCACTTTTCGTACTTAAGGAATGTAGTTCATCCAATAAGTGCATTTGTGTCATTGGATTAACATTTAAGTCATTTTGTGCATCCCAAGGCTTATTCTAATCACTTTCATACTTAAGGAATATATTTCATCCAATAAGTGCATTTGTGTCATTGGATAAACATTTACGTCATTTTGTGCATCCCAATGCTTATTCTAATCACTTTTCATACTTAAGGAATGTAGTTCATCCAATAAGAGCGTTTGTGTCATTAATTTAACATTTACATCATTTTGTGCATCCCATGGCTTATTCTAATCACTTTACGGACTTAAGGAATGTAGTTCACCCAATAAGTGCATTTGTGTCATTGGATGATCATTAACGTCATTTTGTGAATCCCAAGGCTTATTCTAATCACTTTCCGTACTTAAGGAATGTAGTTCATCCAATAAGTGCATTTGTGTCATTGGATGAACATTTACGTCATTTTGTGCATCCCAAGGCTTATTCTAATCACTTTTCTTACTTAAGGAATGTTGTTCATCCAATAAGTGCATTTGTGTCATTGGATGAACATTTACGGCATTTTGTGCATCCCATGGCTTATTATAATCACTTTTCGTACTTAACGAGTGTAGTTCATCCAATAATTGCATTTGTGTCATTGGATGATTATTTACGTCATTCTGTGCATCCCAAGGCTTATTGTAATCACTTTTCATACTTAAGGAATGTAGTTCATCCAATAAGTGCATTTGTGTCATTGGATGAACATTTACGTCATTTTATGCATCCCAAGGCTATTTTCTAATCACTATTCTTACTTAAGGAATATAGTTCATCCAATAAGTGCATTTGTGTCATTGGATGAACATTTACGTCATTTTGTGAATCCCAAGGCTTATTCTAATCACTTTTCGTACTTAAGGAATGCAGTTCATCCAATAATTGCATTTGTGTCATTGGATGAACATTTATTCATTTTGTGCATCCCAATGCTTATTCTAATCACTTTTCATAGTTAAGGAATGTAGTTCATCCAATAAGAGTGTTTGTGTCATTAATTTAACATTTATGTCATTTTGTGAATCCCAATGCTTATTCTAATCACTTTTTTACTTAAGGAATGTAGTTCATCCAATAAGAGTGTTTGTGTCATTAATTTAACATTTACGTTAATTTGTGAATACCAAGGCTTATTCTAATCACTTTTCATACTTAAGGAATGTAGTTCATCCAATAAGAGCGTTTGTGTCATTAATTTAACATTTACGTCATTTTGTGAATCCCAAGGCTTATTCTAATCACTTTTCGTACTTAAGGAATGTAGTTCATCCAATAAGTGCATTTGTGTCATTGGATTAACATTTAAGTCATTTTGTGCATCCCAAGGCTTATTCTAATCACTTTCATACTTAAGGAATATATTTCATCCAATAAGTGCATTTGTGTCATTGGATAAACGTTTACGTCATTTTGTGCATCCCAAGGCTTATTCTAATCACTTTTCATACTTAAGGAATGTAGTTCATCCAATAAGAGCGTTTGTGTCATTAATTTAACATTTACATCATTTTGTGCATCCCATGGTTTATTCTAATCACTTTACGGACTTAAGGAATGTAGTTCATCCAATAAGTGCATTTGTGTCATTGGATGATCATTAACGTCATTTTGTGAATCCCAAGGCTTATTCTAATCACTTTCCGTACATAAGGAATGTAGTTCATCCAATAAGTGCATTTGTGTCATTGGATGAACATTTACGTCATTTTGTCCATCCCAAGGCTTATTCTAATCACTTTTCTTACTTAAGGAATGATGTTCATCCAATAAGTGCATTTTTGTCATTGGATGAACATTTACGGCATTTTGTGCATCCCATGGCTTATTCTAATCACTTTTCGTACTTAATGAATGTAGTTCATCCAATAATTGCATTTGTGTCATTGGATGATTATTTACGTCATTCTGTGCATCCCAAGGCTTATTGTAATCACTTTTCGTACTTAAGGAATGTAGTTCATCCAATAAGTGCATTTGTGTCATTGGATGAACATTTACGTCATTTTATGCATCCCAAGGCTATTTTCTAATCACTATTCTTACTTAAGGAATATAGTTCATCCAATAAGTACATTTGTGTCATTGGATGAACATTTACGTCATTTTGTGAATCCCAAGGCTTATTCTAATCACTTTTCGTACTTAAGGAATGTAGTTCATCCAATAAGTGCATTTGTGTCATTGGATGAACATTTATACATTTTGTGCATCCCAATGCTTATTCTAATCACTTTTCATACTTAAGGAATGTAGTTCATCCAATAAGAGTGTTTGTGTCATTAATTTAACATTTATGTCATTTTGTGAATCCCAATGCTTATTCTAATCACTTTTCATACTTAAGGAATGTAGTTCATCCAATAAGAGTGTTTGTGTCATTAATTTAACATTTACGTCATTTTGTGAATACCAAGGTTGATTCTAATCACTTTTCATACTTAAGGAATGTAGTTCATCCAATAAGAGCGTTTGTGTCATTAATTTAACATTTACGTCATTTTGTGAATCCCAAGGCTTATTCTAATCACTTTTCGTACTTAAGGAATGTTGTTCGTCCAATAAGTGCATTTGTGTGATTGGATTAACTTTTAAGTCATTTTGTGCATCCCAAGGCTTATTCTAATCGCTTTCGTACTTAAGGAATGTAGTTCATCCAATAAGTGCATTTGTGTCATTGGATGAACATTTACGTCATTTTGTGCATCCCATGGCTTATTCTAATCACTTTTCGTACTTAAGGAATGTAGTTCATCCAATAATTGCATTTGTGTCATTGGATGAACATTTACGTCATTCTGTGCATCCCAAGGCTTATTGTAATCACTTTTCGTACTTAAGGAATGTAGTTCATCCAATAAGTGCATTTGTGTCATTGGATGAACATTTACGTCAATTTATGCATCCCAAGGCTATTTTCTAATCACTATTCTTACTTAAGGAATATAGTTCATCCAATAAGTGCATTTGTGTCATTGGATGAACATTTACGTCATTTTGTGAATCCCATGGCTTATTCTAATCACTTTCCGTACTTAAGGAATGTAGTTCATCCAATAAGTGCATTTGTGTCATTGGATGAACATTTATTCATTTTGTGCATCCCAATGCTTATTCTAATCACTTTTCATAGTTAAGGAATGTAGTTCATCCAATAAGAGTGTTTGTGTCATTAATTTAACATTTATGTCATTTTGTGAATCCCAATGCTTATTCTAATCACTTTTCATACTTAAGGAATGTAGTTCATCCAATAAGAGTGTTTGTGTCATTAATTTAACATTTACGTTATTTTGTGAATACCAAGGCTTATTCTAATCACTTTTCATACTTAAGGAATGTAGTTCATCCAATAAGAGCGTTTGTGTCATTAATTTAACATTTACGTCATTTTGTGAATCCCAAGGCTTATTCTAATCACTTTTCGTACTTAAGAAATGTAGTTCATCCAATAAGTGCATTTGTGTCATTGGATTAACATTTAAGTCATTTTGTGCATCCCAAGGCTTATTCTAATCACTTTCATACTTAAGGAATATATTTCATCCAATAAGTGCATTTGTGTCATTGGATAAACATTTACGTCATTTTGTGCATCCCAAGGCTTATTCTAATCACTTTTCATACTTAAGGAATGTAGTTCATCCAATAAGAGCGTTTGTGGTATTATTTTAACATTTACATCATTTTGTGCATCTCATGGCTTATTCTAATCACTTTACGGACTTAAGGAATGTAGTTCATCCAATAAGTGCATTTGTGTCATTGGATGAACATTTACGTCATTTTGTCCATCCCAAGGCTTATTCTAATCACTTTTCGTACTTAAGGAATGTAGTTCATCCAATAAGTGCATTTTTGTCATTGGATGAACATTTACGGCATTTTGTGCATCCCATGGCTTATTCTAATCACTTTTCGTACTTAAGGAATGTAGTTCATCCAATAAGTGCATTTGTGTCATTGGATGAACATTTATTCATTTTGTGCATCCCAATGCTTATTCTAATCACTTTTCATACTTAAGGAATGTAGTTCATCCAATAAGAGTGTTTGTGTCATTAATTTAACATTTATGTCATTTTGTGAATCCCAATGCTTATTCTAATCACTTTTCATACTTAAGGAATGTAGTTCATCCAATAAGAGTGTTTGTGTCATTAATTTAACATTTACGTCATTTTGTGAATACCAAGGCTGATTCTAATCACTTTTCATACTTAAGGAATGTAGTTCATCCAATAAGAGCGTTTGTGTCATTAATTTAACATTTACGTCATTTTGTGAATCCCAAGGCTTATTCTAATCACTTTTCGTACTTAAGGAATGTTGTTCGTCCAATAAGTGCATTTGTGTGATTGGATTAACTTTTAAGTCATTTTGTGCATCCCAAGGCTTATTCTAATCGCTTTCGTACTTAAGGAATGTAGTTCATCCAATAAGTGCATTTGTGTCATTGGATGAACATTTACGTCATTTTGTGCATCCCAAGGCTTATTCTAATCACTTTTCTTACTTAAGGAATGTAGTTCATCCAATAAGTGCATTTGTGTCATTGGATGAACATTTACGGCATTTTGTGCATCCCATGGCTTATTCTAATCACTTTTCGTACTTAAGGAATGTAGTTCATCCAATAATTGCATTTGTGTCATTGGATGAACATTTACGGCATTCTGTGCATCCCAAGGCTTATTGTAATCACTTTTCGTACTTAAGGAATGTAGTTCATCCAATAAGTGCATTTGTGTCATTGGATGAACATTAACGTCATTTTGTGCATCCCAAGGCTTATTCTAATCACTTTTCGTACTTAAGGAATGTAGTTCATCCAATAAGTGCATTTGTGTCATTGGATGAACATTTACGTCATTTTATGCATCCCAAGGCTATTTTCTAATCACTATTCTTACTTAAGGAATATAGTTCATCCAATAAGTGCATTTGTGTCATTGGATGAACATTTACGTCATTTTGTGAATCCCAAGGCTTATTCTAATCACTTTTCGTACTTAAGGAATGCAGTTCATCCAATAATTGCATTTGTGTCATTGGATGAACATTTATTCATTTTGTGCATCCCAATGCTTATTCTAATCACTTTTCATAGTTAAGGAATGTAGTTCATCCAATAAGAGTGTTTGTGTCATTAATTTAACATTTATGTCATTTTGTGAATCCCAATGCTTATTCTAATCACTTTTCATACTTAAGGAATGTAGTTCATCCAATAAGAGTGTTTGTGTCATTAATTTAACATTTACGTTATTTTGTGAATACCAAGGCTTATTCTAATCACTTTTCATACTTAAGGAATGTAGTTCATCCAATAAGAGCGTTTGTGTCATTAATTTAACATTTACGTCATTTTGTGAATCCCAAGGCTTATTCTAATCACTTTTCGTACTTAAGAAATGTAGTTCATCCAATAAGTGCATTTGTGTCATTGGATTAACATTTAAGTCATTTTGTGCATCCCAAGGCTTATTCTAATCACTTTCATACTTAAGGAATATATTTCATCCAATAAGTGCATTTGTGTCATTGGATAAACATTTACGTCATTTTGTGCATCCCAAGGCTTATTCTAATCACTTTTCATACTTAAGGAATGTAGTTCATCCAATAAGAGCGTTTGTGGTATTATTTTAACATTTACATCATTTTGTGCATCTCATGGCTTATTCTAATCACTTTACGGACTTAAGGAATGTAGTTCATCCAATAAGTGCATTTGTGTCATTGGATGAACATTTACGTCATTTTGTCCATCCCAAGGCTTATTCTAATCACTTTTCGTACTTAAGGAATGTAGTTCATCCAATAAGTGCATTTTTGTCATTGGATGAACATTTACGGCATTTTGTGCATCCCATGGCTTATTCTAATCACTTTTCGTACTTAAGGAATGTAGTTCATCCAATAAGTGCATTTGTGTCATTGGATGAACATTTATTCATTTTGTGCATCCCAATGCTTATTCTAATCACTTTTCATACTTAAGGAATGTAGTTCATCCAATAAGAGTGTTTGTGTCATTAATTTAACATTTATGTCATTTTGTGAATCCCAATGCTTATTCTAATCACTTTTCATACTTAAGGAATGTAGTTCATCCAATAAGAGTGTTTGTGTCATTAATTTAACATTTACGTCATTTTGTGAATACCAAGGCTGATTCTAATCACTTTTCATACTTAAGGAATGTAGTTCATCCAATAAGAGCGTTTGTGTCATTAATTTAACATTTACGTCATTTTGTGAATCCCAAGGCTAATTCTAATCACTTTTCGTACTTAAGGAATGTTGTTCGTCCAATAAGTGCATTTGTGTGATTGGATTAACTTTTAAGTCATTTTGTGCATCCCAAGGCTTATTCTAATCGCTTTCGTACTTAAGGAATGTAGTTCATCCAATAAGTGCATTTGTGTCATTGGATGAACATTTACGTCATTTTGTGCATCCCAAGGCTTATTCTAATCACTTTTCTTACTTAAGGAATGTAGTTCATCCAATAAGTGCATTTGTGTCATTGGATGAACATTTACGGCATTTTGTGCATCCCATGGCTTATTCTAATCACTTTTCGTACTTAAGGAATGTAGTTCATCCAATAATTGCATTTGTGTCATTGGATGAACATTTACGTCATTCTGTGCATCCCAAGGCTTATTGTAATCACTTTTCGTACTTAAGAAATGTAGTTCATCCAATAAGTGCATTTGTGTCATTGGATGAACATTTACGTCATTTTATGCATCCCAAGGCTATTTTCTAATCACTATTCTTACTTAAGGAATATAGTTCATCCAATAAGTGCATTTGTGTCATTGGATGAACATTTACGTCATTTTGTGAATCCCAAGGCTTATTCTAATCACTTTTCGTACTTAAGGAATGTAGTTCATCCAATAAGTTGATTTGTGTCATTGGATGAACATTTATTCATTTTGTGCATCCCAATGCTTATTCTAATCACTTTTCATACTTAAGGAATGTAGTTCATCCAATAAGAGTGTTTGTGTCATTAATTTAACATTTATGTCATTTTGTGAATCCCAATGCTTATTCTAATCACTTTTCATACTTAAGGAATGTAGTTCATCCAATAAGAGTGTTTGTGTCATTAATTTAACATTTACGTCATTTTGTGAATACCAAGGCTGATTCTAATCACTTTTCATACTTAAGGAATGTAGTTCATCCAATAAGAGCGTTTGTGTCATTAATTTAACATTTACGTCATTTTGTGAATCCCAAGGCTTATTCTAATCACTTTTCGTACTTAAGGAATGTTGTTCGTCCAATAAGTGCATTTGTGTGATTGGATTAACTTTTAAGTCATTTTGTGCATCCCAAGGCTTATTCTAATCGCTTTCGTACTTAAGGAATGTAGTTCATCCAATAAGTGCATTTGTGTCATTGGATGAACATTTACGTCATTTTGTGCATCCCAAGGCTTATTCTAATCACTTTTCTTACTTAAGGAATGTAGTTCATCCAATAAGTGCATTTGTGTCATTGGATGAACATATACGGCATTTTGTGCATCCCATGGCTTATTCTAATCACTTTTCGTACTTAAGCAATGTAGTTCATCCAATAATTGCATTTCTGTCATTGGATGAACATTTACGTCATTCTGTGCATCCCAAGGCTTATTGCAATCACTTTTCGTACTTAAGGAATGTAGTTCATCCAATAAGTGCATTTGTGTCATTGGATGAACATTTACGTCAATTTATGCATCCTAAGGCTATTTTCTAATCACTATTCTTACTTAAGGAATCTAGTTCATCCAATAAGTGCATTTGTGTCATTGGATGAACATTTACGTCATTTTGTGAATCCCAAGGCTTATTCTAATCACTTTTCGTACTTAAGGAATGTAGTTCATCCAATAAGTGCATTTGTGTCATTGGATGAACATTTATTCATTTTGTGCATCCCAATGCTTATTCTAATCACTTTTCATACTACAGGAATGTAGTTCATCCAATAAGAGTGTTTGTGTCATTAATTTAACATTTATGTCATTTTGTGAATCCCAATGCTTATTCTAATCACTTTTCATACTTAAGGAATGTAGTTCATCCAATAAGAGTGTTTGTATCATTAATTTAACATTTACGTCATTTTGTGAATACCAAGGCTTATTCTAATCACTTTTCATACTTAAGGAATGTAGTTCATCCAATAAGAGCGTTTGTGTCATTAATTTAACATTTACGTCATTTTGTGAATCCCAAGGCTTATTCTAATCACTTTTTGTACTTAAGGAATGTAGTTCATCCATTAAGTGCATTTGTGTCATTGGATGAACATTTACGTCATTTTGTGCATTACAAGGCTTATTCTAATCACTTTTCGTACTTAAGGAATGTAGTTCATCCAATAAGGGCATTTGTGTCATTGGATGAACATGTACGTCATTTTGTGCATCCCAAGGTTTATTTTAATCACTTTTCGTACTTAAGGAATGTAGTTAATCCAATAAACGCGTTTGTGTTATTGGATTAACATTTACATCATTTTGTGCATCCCAAGGCATATTCTATTCCGTTTTCGGACTTAAGGAATGTAGTTCATCCAATAAGTATATTTGTGTCATTGGATGAACATTAACGTCATTTTATGCATCCCAAGGCTTATTCTAATCACTTTTCGTACTTAAGGAATGTAGTTCATCCAATAAGTTGATTTGTGTCATTGGATGAACATTTATTCATTTTGTGCATCCCAATGCTTATTCTAATCACTTTTCATACTTAAGGAATGTAGTTCATCCAATAAGAGTGTTTGTGTCATTAATTTAACATTTATGTCATTTTGTGAATCCCAATGCTTATTCTAATCACTTTTCATACTTAAGGAATGTAGTTCATCCAATAAGAGTGTTTGTGTCATTAATTTAACATTTACGTGATTTTGTGAATCCCAAGGCTTATTCTAATCACTTTTCGTACTTAAGGAATGTAGTTCATCCAATAAGTGCATTTGTGTCATTGGATTAACATTTAAGTCATTTTGTGCTTCCCAAGGCTTTTTCTAATCGCTTTCATATTTAAGGAATATATTTCATCCAATAAGTGCATTTGTGTCATTGGATGAACATTTACGTCATTTTGTGCATCCCAAGGCTTATTCTAATCACTTTTCATACTTAAGGAATGTAGTTCATCCAATAAGAGCGTTTGTGTCATTAATTTAACATTTACATCATTTTGTGCATCCCATGGCTTATTCTAATCACTTTTCTTACTTAAGGAATGATGTTCATCCAATAATTGCATTTGTGTCATTGGATGAACATTTACGTCATTTTGTGCATCCCAAGGCTTATTCAAATCACTATTCTTACTTAAGAAATGTAGTTCATCCAATAAGAGCGTTTGTGTCATTAATTTAACATTTATATCATTTTGTGAATCCAAAGGCTTATTCTAATCACTTTTCGTACTTAAGGAATGTAGTTCATCCAATAAGTGCATTTGTGTCATTGGATGAACATTTACGTCATTTTGTGCATCCCAAGGCTTATTCTAATCACTTTTTGGACTTAAGGAATGTAGTTCATCCAATAAGAGCGTTTGTGTCATTAATTTAACATTTACGTCATTTTGTGAATCCCAAGGCTTATTCTAATCACTTTTTGTACTTAAGGAATGTAGTTCATCCAATAAGTGCATTTGTGTCATTGGATGAGCATTTACGTCATTTTGTGCATTACAAGGCTTATTCTAATCACTTTTCATACTTAAGGAATGTAGTTCATCCAATAAGAGCGTTTGTGTCATTAATTTAACATTTACATCATTTTGTGAATCCCAAGGCTTATTCTAATCACTATTCGTATCTAAGGAATGTAGTTTATCCAATAAGTGCATTTGTGTCATTGGATGAACATTTACGTCATTTTTTGCATCCCAAGGCTTATTCTAATCACTTTTTGTACTAAAGGAGTGTAGTTCATCCAATAAGAGCGTTTGTGTCATTAATTTAACATTTATGTCATTTTTGTGAATCCCAAGGCTTATTCTAATCACTTTTTGTACTTAAGGAATGTAGTTCATCCAATAAGTGCATTTGTGTCATTGGATGAACATTTACGTCATTTTGTGCATTACAAGGCTTATTCTAATCACTTTTCGTACTTAAGGAATGTAGTTCATCCAATAAGGGCATTTGTGTCATTGGATGAACATGTACGTCATTTTGTGCATCCCAAGGTTTATTCTAATCACTTTTCGTACTTAAGGAATGTAGTTAATCCAATAAACGCGTTTGTGTTATTGGATGAACATTTACATCATTTTGTGCATCCCAAGGCATATTCTAATCAGTTTTCGGACTTAAGGAATGTAGTTCATCCAATAAGTGCATTTGTGTCATTGGATGAACATTTACGTCATTTTGTGAATCCCAAGGCTTATTCTAATCACTTTTCGGACTTAAGGAATGTAGTTCATCCAATAAGTGCATTTGTGTCATTGGATGAACATTAACGTCATTTTGTGCATCCCAAGGCTTATTCTAATCACTTTTCGTACTTAAGGAATGTAGTTCATCCAATAAGTGCATTTGTGTCATTGGATGAACATTTACGTCATTTTATGCATCCCAAGGCTATTTTCTAATCACTATTCTTACTTAAGGAATATAGTTCATCCAATAAGTGCATTTGTGTCATTGGATGAACATTTACGTCATTTTGTGAATCCCAAGGCTTATTCTAATCACTTTTCGTACTTAAGGAATGCAGTTCATCCAATAATTGCATTTGTGTCATTGGATGAACATTTATTCATTTTGTGCATCCCAATGCTTATTCTAATCACTTTTCATAGTTAAGGAATGTAGTTCATCCAATAAGAGTGTTTGTGTCATTAATTTAACATTTATGTCATTTTGTGAATCCCAATGCTTATTCTAATCACTTTTCATACTTAAGGAATGTAGTTCATCCAATAAGAGTGTTTGTGTCATTAATTTAACATTTACGTTATTTTGTGAATACCAAGGCTTATTCTAATCACTTTTCATACTTAAGGAATGTAGTTCATCCAATAAGAGCGTTTGTGTCATTAATTTAACATTTACGTCATTTTGTGAATCCCAAGGCTTATTCTAATCACTTTTCGTACTTAAGAAATGTAGTTCATCCAATAAGTGCATTTGTGTCATTGGATTAACATTTAAGTCATTTTGTGCATCCCAAGGCTTATTCTAATCACTTTCATACTTAAGGAATATATTTCATCCAATAAGTGCATTTGTGTCATTGGATAAACATTTACGTCATTTTGTGCATCCCAAGGCTTATTCTAATCACTTTTCATACTTAAGGAATGTAGTTCATCCAATAAGAGCGTTTGTGTCATTAATTTAACATTTACATCATTTTGTGCATCCCATGGCTTATTCTAATCACTTTACGGACTTAAGGAATGTAGTTCATCCAGTAAGTGCATTTGTGTCATTGGATGAACATTTACGTCATTTTGTCCATCCCAAGGCTTATTCTAATCACTTTTCGTACTTAAGGAATGTAGTTCATCCAATAAGTGCATTTTTGTCATTGGATGAACATTTACGGCATTTTGTGCATCCCATGGCTTATTCTAATCACTTTTCGTACTTAAGGAATGTAGTTCATCCAATAAGTGCATTTGTGTCATTGGATGAACATTTATTCATTTTGTGCATCCCAATGCTTATTCTAATCACTTTTCATACTTAAGGAATGTAGTTCATCCAATAAGAGTGTTTGTGTCATTAATTTAACATTTATGTCATTTTGTGAATCCCAATGCTTATTCTAATCACTTTTCATACTTAAGGAATGTAGTTCATCCAATAAGAGTGTTTGTGTCATTAATTTAACATTTACGTCATTTTGTGAATACCAAGGCTGATTCTAATCACTTTTCATACTTAAGGAATGTAGTTCATCCAATAAGAGCGTTTGTGTCATTAATTTAACATTTACGTCATTTTGTGAATCCCAAGGCTTATTCTAATCACTTTTCGTACTTAAGGAATGTTGTTCGTCCAATAAGTGCATTTGTGTGAATGGATTAACTTTTAAGTCATTTTGTGCATCCCAAGGCTTATTCTAATCGCTTTCGTACTTAAGGAATGTAGTTCATCCAATAAGTGCATTTGTGTCATTGGATGAACATTTACGTCATTTTGTGCATCCCAAGGCTTATTCTAATCACTTTTCTTACTTAAGGAATGTAGTTCATCCAATAAGTGCATTTGTGTCATTGGATGAACATTTACGGCATTTTGTGCATCCCATGGCTTATTCTAATCACTTTTCGTACTTAAGGAATGTAGTTCATCCAATAATTGCATTTGTGTCATTGGATGAACATTTACGTCATTCTGTGCATCCCAAGGCTTATTGTAATCACTTTTCGTACTTAAGGAATGTAGTGCATCCAATAAGTGCATTTGTGTCATTGGATGAACATTTACGTCATTTTATGCATCCCAAGGCTATTTTCTAATCACTATTCTTACCTAAGGAATATAGTTCATCCAATAAGTGCATTAGTGTCATTGGATGAAAATTTACGTCATTTTGTGAATCCCAAGGCTTATTCTAATCACTTTTCGTACTTAAGGAATGTAGTTTATCCAATAAGTGCATTTGTGTCATTAGATGAACATTTACTTCATTTTGTGCATTCCAAGGCTTATTCTAATCACTTTTCGTACTTAAGGAATGCAGTTCATCCAATAAGCGCGTTTGTGTCATTGGATGAACATTAACGACATTTTTTCCATCCCAAGGCTTCTTCTAATCACTTTTCGTACTTAAGGAATGTAGTTCATCCAATAAGCGCGTTTGTGTCATTGGATGAACATTTACGTCATTTTGTGCATCCCAAGGCTTATTCTAATCACTTTTCTTACTTAAGGAATGTAGTTCATCCAATAAGTGCATTTGTGTCATTGGATTCACATTTAAGTCATTTTGTGCATCCCAAGGCTTATTCTAATCACTTTCATACTTAAGGAATATATTTCATCCAATAAGTGCATTTATGTCATTGGATAAACATTTACGTCATTTTGTGCATCCCAAGGCTTATTCTAATCACTTTTCATACTTAAGGAATGTAGTTCATCCAATAAGAGCGTTTGTGTCATTAATTTAACATTTACATCATTTTGTGCATCCCATGGCTTATTCTAATCACTTTACGGACTTAAGGAATGTAGTTCATCCAATAAGTGCATTTGTGTCATTGGATGAACATTTACGTCATTTTGTGAATCCCAAGGCTTATTCTAATCACTTTTCGTACTTAAGGAATGTAGTTCATCCAATAAGTGCATTTGTGTCATTGGATGAACATTTACGTCATTTTTGTGCATCCCAACGCTTATTCTAATCACATTTCGTACTTAATGATGTAGTTCATCCAATAAGTGCATTTGTGTCATTGGATGAACATTTACGTCATTTTGTGCATCCCAAGGCTTATTCTAATCACTTTTCGTACTTAAGGAATGTAGTTCATCCAATAAGTGCATTTGTGTCATTGGATTAACATTTACGTCATTTTGTGCATCCCAAGGCTTATTCTAATCACTTTTCGTACTTAAGGAATGTAGTTCATCCAATAAGAGCGTTTGTGTCATTAATTTAACATTTACGTCATTTTGTGAATCCCAAGGCTTATTCTAATCACTTTTTGTACTTAAGGAATGTAGTTCATCCAATAAGTGCATTTGTGTCATTGGATGAGCATTTACGTCATTTTGTGCATTACAAGGCTTATTCTAATCACTTTTCATACTTAAGGAATGTAGTTCATCCAATAAGAGCGTTTGTGTCATGAATTTAACATTTACATCATTTTGTGCATCCCATGGCTTATTCTAATCACTTTTCTTACTTAAGGAATGATGTTCATCCAATAATTGCATTTGTGTCATTGGATGAACATTTACGTCATTTTGTGCATCCCAAGGCTTATTCAAATCACTATTCTTACTTAAGAAATGTAGTTCATCCAATAAGAGCGTTTGTGTCATTAATTTAACATTTATATCATTTTGTGAATCCAAAGGCTTATTCTAATCACTTTTCATACTTAAGGAATGTAGTTCATCCAATAAGTGCATTTGTGTCATTGGATGAACATTTACGTCATTTTGTGCATCCCAAGGCTTATTCTAATCACTTTTTGGACTTAAGGAATGTAGTTCATCCAATAAGAGCGTTTGTGTCATTAATTTAACATTTACGTCATTTTGTGAATCCCAAGGCTTATTCTAATCACTTTTTGTACTTAAGGAATGTAGTTCATCCAATAAGTGCATTTGTGTCATTGGATGAGCATTTACGTCATTTTGTGCATTACAAGGCTTATTCTAATCACTTTTCATACTTAAGGAATGTAGTTCATCCAATAAGAGCGTTTGTGTCATTAATTTAACATTTACATCATTTTGTGAATCCCAAGGCTTATTCTAATCACTATTCGTATCTAAGGAATGTAGTTTATCCAATAAGTGCATTTGTGTCATTGGATGAACATTTACGTCATTTTTTGCATCCCAAGGCTTATTCTAATCACTTTTTGTACTAAAGGAGTGTAGTTCATCCAATAAGAGCGTTTGTGTCATTAATTTAACATTTATGTCATTTTTGTGAATCCCAAGGCTTATTCTAATCACTTTTTGTACTTAAGGAATGTAGTTCATCCAATAAGTGCATTTGTGTCATTGGATGAACATTTACGTCATTTTGTGCATTACAAGGCTTATTCTAATCACTTTTCGTACTTAAGGAATGTAGTTCATCCAATAAGGGCATTTGTGTCATTGGATGAACATGTACGTCATTTTGTGCATCCCAAGGTTTATTCTAATCACTTTTCGTACTTAAGGAATGTAGTTAATCCAATAAACGCGTTTGTGTTATTGGATGAACATTTACATCATTTTGTGCATCCCAAGGCATATTCTAATCAGTTTTCGGACTTAAGGAATGTAGTTCATCCAATAAGTGCATTTGTGTCATTGGATGAACATTTACGTCATTTTGTGAATCCCAAGGCTTATTCTAATCACTTTTCGGACTTAAGGAATGTAGTTCATCCAATAAGTGCATTTGTGTCATTGGATGAACATTAACGTCATTTTGTGCATCCCAAGGCTTATTCTAATCACTTTTCGTACTTAAGGAATGTAGTTCATCCAATAAGTGCATTTGTGTCATTGGATGAACATTTACGTCATTTTATGCATCCCAAGGCTATTTTCTAATCACTATTCTTACTTAAGGAATATAGTTCATCCAATAAGTGCATTTGTGTCATTGGATGAACATTTACGTCATTTTGTGAATCCCAAGGCTTATTCTAATCACTTTTCGTACTTAAGGAATGCAGTTCATCCAATAATTGCATTTGTGTCATTGGATGAACATTTATTCATTTTGTGCATCCCAATGCTTATTCTAATCACTTTTCATAGTTAAGGAATGTAGTTCATCCAATAAGAGTGTTTGTGTCATTAATTTAACATTTATGTCATTTTGTGAATCCCAATGCTTATTCTAATCACTTTTCATACTTAAGGAATGTAGTTCATCCAATAAGAGTGTTTGTGTCATTAATTTAACATTTACGTTATTTTGTGAATACCAAGGCTTATTCTAATCACTTTTCATACTTAAGGAATGTAGTTCATCCAATAAGAGCGTTTGTGTCATTAATTTAACATTTACGTCATTTTGTGAATCCCAAGGCTTATTCTAATCACTTTTCGTACTTAAGAAATGTAGTTCATCCAATAAGTGCATTTGTGTCATTGGATTAACATTTAAGTCATTTTGTGCATCCCAAGGCTTATTCTAATCACTTTCATACTTAAGGAATATATTTCATCCAATAAGTGCATTTGTGTCATTGGATAAACATTTACGTCATTTTGTGCATCCCAAGGCTTATTCTAATCACTTTTCATACTTAAGGAATGTAGTTCATCCAATAAGAGCGTTTGTGGTATTATTTTAACATTTACATCATTTTGTGCATCTCATGGCTTATTCTAATCACTTTACGGACTTAAGGAATGTAGTTCATCCAATAAGTGCATTTGTGTCATTGGATGAACATTTACGTCATTTTGTCCATCCCAAGGCTTATTCTAATCACTTTTCGTACTTAAGGAATGTAGTTCATCCAATAAGTGCATTTTTGTCATTGGATGAACATTTACGGCATTTTGTGCATCCCATGGCTTATTCTAATCACTTTTCGTACTTAAGGAATGTAGTTCATCCAATAAGTGCATTTGTGTCATTGGATGAACATTTATTCATTTTGTGCATCCCAATGCTTATTCTAATCACTTTTCATACTTAAGGAATGTAGTTCATCCAATAAGAGTGTTTGTGTCATTAATTTAACATTTATGTCATTTTGTGAATCCCAATGCTTATTCTAATCACTTTTCATACTTAAGGAATGTAGTTCATCCAATAAGAGTGTTTGTGTCATTAATTTAACATTTACGTGATTTTGTGAATCCCAAGGCTTATTCTAATCACTTTTCGTACTTAAGGAATGTAGTTCATCCAATAAGTGCATTTGTGTCATTGGATTAACATTTAAGTCATTTTGTGCTTCCCAAGGCTTTTTCTAATCGCTTTCATATTTAAGGAATATATTTCATCCAATAAGTGCATTTGTGTCATTGGATGAACATTTACGTCATTTTGTGCATCCCAAGGCTTATTCTAATCACTTTTCATACTTAAGGAATGTAGTTCATCCAATAAGAGCGTTTGTGTCATTAATTTAACATTTACATCATTTTGTGCATCCCATGGCTTATTCTAATCACTTTACGGACATAAGGAATGTAGTTCATCCAATAAGTGCATTTGTGTCATTGGATGATCATTAACGTCATTTTGTGAATCCCAAGGCTTATTCTAATCACTTTCCGTACTTAAGGAATGTAGTTCATCCAATAAGTGCATTTGTGTCATTGGATGAACATTTACGTCATTTTGTGCATCCCAAGGCTTATTCTAATCACTTTTCGGACATAAGGAATGTAGTTCATTCAATAAGTGCATTTGTGTCATTGGATGAACATTTACGTCATTTTGTGCATCCCAAGGCTTATTCTAATCACTTTTCATACTTAAGGAATGTAGTTCATCCAATAAGTGCATTTGTGTCATTAATTTAACATTTACATCATTTTGTGAATCCCAAGGCTTATTCTCATCACTTTTCATACTTAAGGAATGTAGTTCATCCAATAAGAGCGTTTGAGTCATTAATTTAACGTTTAGATCATTTTATGAATCCCAAGGCTTATTCTAATCACTATTCGTACTTAAGGAATGTAGTTCATCCAATAAGTGCATTTGTGTCATTGGATGAACATTTACGTCATTTTGTGCATCCCAAGGCTTATTCTAATCACTTTTCTTACTTAAGGAATGTAGTTCATCCAATAAGTGCATTTGTGTCATTGGATGAACATTTACGGCATTTTGTGCATCCCATGGCTTATTCTAATCACTTTTCGTACTTAAGGAATGTAGTTCATCCAATAATTGCATTTGTGTCATTGGATGAACATTTACGTCATTCTGTGCATCCCAAGGCTTATTGTAATCACTTTTCGTACTTAAGAAATGTAGTTCATCCAATAAGTGCATTTGTGTCATTGGATGAACATTTACGTCATTTTATGCATCCCAAGGCTATTTTCTAATCACTATTCTTACTTAAGGAATATAGTTCATCCAATAAGTGCATTTGTGTCATTGGATGAACATTTACGTCATTTTGTGAATCCCAAGGCTTATTCTAATCACTTTTCGTACTTAAGGAATGTAGTTCATCCAATAAGTTGATTTGTGTCATTGGATGAACATTTATTCATTTTGTGCATCCCAATGCTTATTCTAATCACTTTTCATACTTAAGGAATGTAGTTCATCCAATAAGAGTGTTTGTGTCATTAATTTAACATTTATGTCATTTTGTGAATCCCAATGCTTATTCTAATCACTTTTCATACTTAAGGAATGTAGTTCATCCAATAAGAGTGTTTGTGTCATTAATTTAACATTTACGTCATTTTGTGAATCCCAAGGCTTATTCTAATCACTTTTCGTACTTAAGGAATGTAGTTCATCCAATAAGTGCATTTGTGTCATTGGATTAACATTTAAGTCATTTTGTGCATCCCAAGGCTTTTTCTAATCGCTTTCATATTTAAGGAATATATTTCATCCAATAAGTGCATTTGTGTCATTGGATGAACATTTACGTCATTTTGTGCATCCCAAGGCTTATTCTAATCACTTTTCATACTTAAGGAATGTAGTTCATCCAATAAGAGCGTTTGTGTCATTAATTTAACATTTAAATCATTTGGTGAATCCCCTGGCTTATTCTAATCACTTTACGGACTTAAGGAATGTAGTTCATCCAATAAGTGCATTTGTGTCATTGGATGAACATTTATGTCATTTTTTGCATCCCAAGGCTTATTCTAATCACTTTTCGTACTTAAGGAATGTAGTTCATCCAATAAGAGCATTTGTGTCATTAATTTAACATTTACGTCATTTTGTGAATCCCAAGGCTTATTCTAATCACTTTTTGTACTTAAGGAATGTAGTTCATCCAATAAGTGCATTTGTGTCATTGGGTGAACATTTACGTCATTTTGTGCATTACAAGGCTTATTCTAATCACTTTTCGTACTTAAGGAATGTAGTTCATCCAATAAGGGCATTTGTGTCATTGGATGAACATGTACGTCATTTTGTGCATCACAAGGGTTATTCTAATCACTTTTCGTACTTAAGGAATGTAGTTAATCCAATAAACGCGTTTGTGTTATTGGATGAACATTTACATCATTTTGTGCATCCCAAGGCATATTCTAATCAGTTTTCGTACTTAAGGAATGTAGTTCATCCAATAAGAGTGTTTGTGTCATTAATTTAACATTTATGTCATTTTGTGAATCCCAATGCTTATTGTAATCACTTTTCATACTTAAGGAATGTAGTTCATCCAATAAGAGTGTTTGTGTCATTAATTTAACATTTACGTTATTTTGTGAATACCAAGGCTTATTCTAATCACTTTTCATACTTAAGGAATGTAGTTCATCCAATAAGAGCGTTTGTGTCATTAATTTAACATTTACGTCATTTTGTGAATCCCAAGGCTTATTCTAATCACTTTTCGTACTTAAGGAATGTAGTTCATCCAATAAGTGCATTTGTGTCATTGGATTAACATTTAAGTCATTTTGTGCATCCCAAGGCTTATTCTAATCACTTTCATACTTAAGGAATATATTTCATCCAATAAGTGCATTTGTGTCATTGGATAAACATTTACGTCATTTTGTGCATCCCAAGGCTTATTCTAATCACTTTTCATACTTAAGGAATGTAGTTCATCCAATAAGAGCGTTTGTGTCATTAATTTAACATTTACATCATTTTGTGCATCCCATGGCTTATTCTAATCACTTTACGGACTTAAGGAATGTAGCTCATCCAATAAGTGCATTTGTGTCATTGGATGATCATTAACGTCATTTTGTGCATCACAAGGCTTATTCTACTCACTTTTCATACTTAAGGAATGTAGTTCATCCAATAAGAGCGTTTGTGTCATGAATTTAACATTTACATCATTTTGTGCATCCCATGGCTTATTCTAATCACTTTTCTTACTTAAGGAATGATGTTCATCCAATAATTGCATTTGTGTCATTGGATGAACATTTACGTCATTTTGTGCATCCCAAGGCTTATTCAAATCACTATTCTTACTTAAGAAATGTAGTTCATCCAATAAGAGCGTTTGTGTCATTAATTTAACATTTATATCATTTTGTGAATCCAAAGGCTTATTCTAATCACTTTTCATACTTAAGGAATGTAGTTCATCCAATAAGTGCATTTGTGTCATTGGATGAACATTTACGTCATTTTGTGCATCCCAAGGCTTATTCTAATCACTTTTTGGACTTAAGGAATGTAGTTCATCCAATAAGAGCGTTTGTGTCATTAATTTAACATTTACATCATTTTGTGCATCCCATGGCTTATTCTAATCACTTTTCTTACTTAAGGAATGATGTTCATCCAATAATTGCATTTGTGTCATTGGATGAACATTTACGTCATTTTGTGCATCCCAAGGCTTATTCAAATCACTATTCTTACTTAAGAAATGTAGTTCATCCAATAAGAGCGTTTGTGTCATTAATTTAACATTTATATCATTTTGTGAATCCAAAGGCTTATTCTAATCACTTTTCATACTTAAGGAATGTAGTTCATCCAATAAGTGCATTTGTGTCATTGGATGAACATTTACGTCATTTTGTGCATCCCAAGGCTTATTCTAATCACTTTTTGGACTTAAGGAATGTAGTTCATCCAATAAGTGCATTTGTGTCATTGGGTGAACATTTACGTCATTTTGTGCATTACAAGGCTTATTCTAATCACTTTTCGTACTTAAGGAATGTAGTTCATCCAATAAGGGCATTTGTGTCATTGGATGAACATGTACGTCATTTTGTGCATCACAAGGGTTATTCTAATCACTTTTCGTACTTAAGGAATGTAGTTAATCTAATAAACGCGTTTGTGTTATTGGATGAACATTTACATCATTTTGTGCATCCCAAGGCATATTCTAATCAGTTTTCGTACTTAAGGAATGTAGTTCATCCAATAAGTGCATTTGTGTCATTGGATGAACATTTACGTCATTTTGTGCATCCCAAGGCTTATTCTAATCACTTTTTGGACTTAAGGAATGTAGTTCATCCAATAAGAGCGTTTGTGTCATTAATTTAACATTTACGTCATTTTGTGAATCCCAAGGCTTATTCTAATCACTTTTTGTACTTAAGGGATGTAGTTCATCCAATAAGTGCATTTGTGTCATTGGAAGAACATTTACGTCATTTTGTGCATTACAAGGCTTATTCTAATCACTTTTCGTACTTAAGGAATGTAGTTCATCCAATAAGGGCATTTGTGTCATTGGATGAACATGTACGTCATTTTGTGCATCACAAGGGTTATTCTAATCACTTTTCGTACTTAAGGAATGTAGTTAATCCAATAAACGCGTTTGTGTTATTGGATGAACATTTACATCATTTTGTGCATCCCAAGGCATATTCTAATCAGTTTTCGTACTTAAGGAATGTAGTTCATCCAATAAGAGTGTTTGTGTCATTAATTTAACATTTATGTCATTTTGTGAATCCCAATGCTTATTGTAATCACTTTTCATACTTAAGGAATGTAGTTCATCCAATAAGAGTGTTTGTGTCATTAATTTAACATTTACGTTATTTTGTGAATACCAAGGCTTATTCTAATCACTTTTCATACTTAAGGAATGTAGTTCATCCAATAAGAGCGTTTGTGTCATTAATTTAACATTTACGTCATTTTGTGAATCCCAAGGCTTATTCTAATCACTTTTCGTACTTAAGGAATGTAGTTCATCCAATAAGTGCATTTGTGTCATTGGATTAACATTTAAGTCATTTTGTGCATCCCAAGGCTTATTCTAATCACTTTCATACTTAAGGAATATATTTCATCCAATAAGTGCATTTGTGTCATTGGATAAACATTTACGTCATTTTGTGCATCCCAAGGCTTATTCTAATCACTTTTCATACTTAAGGAATGTAGTTCATCCAATAAGAGCGTTTGTGTCATTAATTTAACATTTACATCATTTTGTGCATCCCATGGCTTATTCTAATCACTTTACGGACTTAAGGAATGTAGTTCATCCAATAAGTGCATTTGTGTCATTGGATGATCATTAACGTCATTTTGTGCATCACAAGGCTTATTCTAATCACTTTTCATACTTAAGGAATGTAGTTCATCCAATAAGAGCGTTTGTGTCATTAATTTAACATTTACATCATTTTGTGCATCCCATGGCTTATTCTAATCACTTTTCTTACTTAAGGAATGATGTTCATCCAATAATTGCATTTGTGTCATTGGATGAACATTTACGTCATTTTGTGCATCCCAAGGCTTATTCAAATCACTATTCTTACTTAAGAAATGTAGTTCATCCAATAAGAGCGTTTGTGTCATTAATTTAACATTTATATCATTTTGTGAATCCAAAGGCTTATTCTAATCACTTTTCGTACTTAAGGAATGTAGTTCATCCAATAAGTGCATTTGTGTCATTGGATGAACATTTACGTCATTTTGTGCATCCCAAGGCTTATTCTAATCACTTTTTGGACTTAAGGAATGTAGTTCATCCAATAAGAGCGTTTGTGTCATTAATTTAACATTTACGTCATTTTGTGAATCCCAAGGCTTATTCTAATCACTTTTTGTACTTAAGGAATGTAGTTCATCCAATAAGTGCATTTGTGTCATTGGATGAGCATTTACGTCATTTTGTGCATTACAAGGCTTATTCTAATCACTTTTCATACTTAAGGAATGTAGTTCATCCAATAAGAGCGTTTGTGTCATGAATTTAACATTTACATCATTTTGTGCATCCCATGGCTTATTCTAATCACTTTTCTTACTTAAGGAATGATGTTCATCCAATAATTGCATTTGTGTCATTGGATGAACATTTACGTCATTTTGTGCATCCCAAGGCTTATTCAAATCACTATTCTTACTTAAGAAATGTAGTTCATCCAATAAGAGCGTTTGTGTCATTAATTTAACATTTATATCATTTTGTGAATCCAAAGGCTTATTCTAATCACTTTTCATACTTAAGGAATGTAGTTCATCCAATAAGTGCATTTGTGTCATTGGATGAACATTTACGTCATTTTGTGCATCCCAAGGCTTATTCTAATCACTTTTTGTACTTAAGGAATGTAGTTCATCCAATAAGAGCGTTTGTGTCATTAATTTAACATTTACGTCATTTTGTGAATCCCAAGGCTTATTCTAATCACTTTTTGTACTTAAGGAATGTAGTTCATCCAATAAGTGCATTTGTGTCATTGGATGAGCATTTACGTCATTTTGTGCATTACAAGGCTTATTCTAATCACTTTTCATACTTAAGGAATGTAGTTCATCCAATAAGAGCGTTTGTGTCATTAATTTAACATTTACATCATTTTGTGAATCCCAAGGCTTATTCTAATCACTATTCGTATCTAAGGAATGTAGTTTATCCAATAAGTGCATTTGTGTCATTGGATGAACATTTACGTCATTTTTTGCATCCCAAGGCTTATTCTAATCACTTTTCGTACTAAAGGAGTGTAGTTCATCCAATAAGAGCGTTTGTGTCATTAATTTAACATTTATGTCATTTTTGTGAATCCCAAGGCTTATTCTAATCACTTTTTGTACTTAAGGAATGTAGTTCATCCAATAAGTGCATTTGTGTCATTGGATGAACATTTACGTCATTTTGTGCATTACAAGGCTTATTCTAATCACTTTTCGTACTTAACGAATGTAGTTCATCCAATAAGGGCATTTGTGTCATTGGATGAACATGTACGTCATTTTGTGCATCCCAAGGTTTATTCTAATCACTTTTCGTACTTAAGGAATGTAGTTAATCCAATAAACGCGTTTGTGTTATTGGATGAACATTTACATCATTTTGTGCATCCCAAGGCATATTCTAATCAGTTTTCGGACTTAAGGAATGTAGTTCATCCAATAAGTGCCTTTGTGACATTGGATGAACATTTATATCATTCTGTGCATCCCAAGGCTTATTCTAATCACTTTTCGTACTTAAGGAATGTAGTTCATCCAATAAGTGCATTTGTGTCATTGGATGAACATTTACGGCATTTTGTGCATCACAAGGCTTATTCTAATCACTTTTCTTACTTAAGGAATGTAGTTCATCCAATAAGTGCATTTGTGTCATTGGATGAACATTTATTCATTTTGTGCATCCCAATGCTTATTCTAATCACTTTTCATACTTAAGGAAGGTAGTTCATCCAATAAGAGTGTTTGTGTCATTAATTTAACATTTATGTCATTTTGTGAATCCCAATGCTTATTCTAATCACTTTTCATACTTAAGGAATGTAGTTCATCCAATAAGAGTGTTTGTGTCATTAATTTAACATTTACGTCATTTTGTGAATACCAAGGCTGATTCTAATCACTTTTCATACTAAAGGAATGTAGTTAATCCAATAAGAGCGTTTGTGTCATTAATTTAACATTTACGTCATTTTGTGAATCCCAAGGCTTATTCTAATCACTTTTCGTACTTAAGGAATGTAGTTCATCCAATAAGTGCATTTGTGTGATTGGATTAACTTTTAAGTCATTTTGTGCATCCCAAGGCTTATTCTAATCGCTTTCGTACTTAAGGAATGTAGTTCATCCAATAAGTGCATTTGTGTCATTGGATGAACATTTACGTCATTTTGTGCATCCCAAGGCTTATTCTAATCACTTTTCTTACTTAAGGAATGTAGTTCATCCAATAAGTGCATTTGTGTCATTGGATGAACATATACGGCATTTTGTGCATCCCATGGCTTATTCTAATCACTTTTCGTACTTAAGCAATGTAGTTCATCCAATAATTGCATTTCTGTCATTGGATGAACATTTACGTCATTCTGTGCATCCCAAGGCTTATTGCAATCACTTTTCGTACTTAAGGAATGTAGTTCATCCAATAAGTGCATTTGTGTCATTGGATGAACATTTACGTCAATTTATGCATCCTAAGGCTATTTTCTAATCACTATTCTTACTTAAGGAATCTAGTTCATCCAATAAGTGCATTTGTGTCATTGGATGAACATTTACGTCATTTTGTGAATCCCAAGGCTTATTCTAATCACTTTTCGTACTTAAGGAATGTAGTTCATCCAATAAGTGCATTTGTGTCATTGGATGAACATTTATTCATTTTGTGCATCCCAATGCTTATTCTAATCACTTTTCATACTACAGGAATGTAGTTCATCCAATAAGAGTGTTTGTGTCATTAATTTAACATTTATGTCATTTTGTGAATCCCAATGCTTATTCTAATCACTTTTCATACTTAAGGAATGTAGTTCATCCAATAAGAGTGTTTGTATCATTAATTTAACATTTACGTCATTTGGTGAATACCAAGGCTTATTCTAATCACTTTTCATACTTAAGGAATGTAGTTCATCCAATAAGAGCGTTTGTGTCATTAATTTAACATTTACGTCATTTTGTGAATCCCAAGGCTTATTCTAATCACTTTTTGTACTTAAGGAATGTAGTTCATCCATTAAGTGCATTTGTGTCATTGGATGAACATTTACGTCATTTTGTGCATTACAAGGCTTATTCTAATCACTTTTCGTACTTAAGGAATGTAGTTCATCCAATAAGGGCATTTGTGTCATTGGATGAACATGTACGTCATTTTGTGCATCCCAAGGTTTATTTTAATCACTTTTCGTACTTAAGGAATGTAGTTAATCCAATAAACGCGTTTGTGTTATTGGATTAACATTTACATCATTTTGTGCATCCCAAGGCATATTCTATTCAGTTTTCGGACTTAAGGAATGTAGTTCATCCAATAAGTATATTTGTGTCATTGGATGAACATTAACGTCATTTTATGCATCCCAAGGCTTATTCTAATCACTTTTCGTACTTAAGGAATGTAGTTCATCCAATAAGTTGATTTGTGTCATTGGATGAACATTTATTCATTTTGTGCATCCCAATGCTTATTCTAATCACTTTTCATACTTAAGGAATGTAGTTCATCCAATAAGAGTGTTTGTGTCATTAATTTAACATTTATGTCATTTTGTGAATCCCAATGCTTATTCTAATCACTTTTCATACTTAAGGAATGTAGTTCATCCAATAAGAGTGTTTGTGTCATTAATTTAACATTTACGTGATTTTGTGAATCCCAAGGCTTATTCTAATCACTTTTCGTACTTAAGGAATGTAGTTCATCCAATAAGTGCATTTGTGTCATTGGATTAACATTTAAGTCATTTTGTGCTTCCCAAGGCTTTTTCTAATCGCTTTCATATTTAAGGAATATATTTCATCCAATAAGTGCATTTGTGTCATTGGATGAACATTTACGTCATTTTGTGCATCCCAAGGCTTATTCTAATCACTTTTCATACTTAAGGAATGTAGTTCATCCAATAAGAGCGTTTGTGTCATTAATTTAACATTTACATCATTTTGTGCATCCCATGGCTTATTCTAATCACTTTTCTTACTTAAGGAATGATGTTCATCCAATAATTGCATTTGTGTCATTGGATGAACATTTACGTCATTTTGTGCATCCCAAGGCTTATTCAAATCACTATTCTTACTTAAGAAATGTAGTTCATCCAATAAGAGCGTTTGTGTCATTAATTTAACATTTATATCATTTTGTGAATCCAAAGGCTTATTCTAATCACTTTTCATACTTAAGGAATGTAGTTCATCCAATAAGTGCATTTGTGTCATTGGATGAACATTTACGTCATTTTGTGCATCCCAAGGCTTATTCTAATCACTTTTTGGACTTAAGGAATGTAGTTCATCCAATAAGTGCATTTGTGTCATTGGGTGAACATTTACGTCATTTTGTGCATTACAAGGCTTATTCTAATCACTTTTCGTACTTAAGGAATGTAGTTCATCCAATAAGGGCATTTGTGTCATTGGATGAACATGTACGTCATTTTGTGCATCACAAGGGTTATTCTAATCACTTTTCGTACTTAAGGAATGTAGTTAATCTAATAAACGCGTTTGTGTTATTGGATGAACATTTACATCATTTTGTGCATCCCAAGGCATATTCTAATCAGTTTTCGTACTTAAGGAATGTAGTTCATCCAATAAGTGCATTTGTGTCATTGGATGAACATTTACGTCATTTTGTGCATCCCAAGGCTTATTCTAATCACTTTTTGGACTTAAGGAATGTAGTTCATCCAATAAGAGCGTTTGTGTCATTAATTTAACATTTACGTCATTTTGTGAATCCCAAGGCTTATTCTAATCACTTTTTGTACTTAAGGAATGTAGTTCATCCAATAAGTGCATTTGTGTCATTGGGTGAACATTTACGTCATTTTGTGCATTACAAGGCTTATTCTAATCACTTTTCGTACTTAAGGAATGTAGTTCATCCAATAAGGGCATTTGTGTCATTGGATGAACATGTACGTCATTTTGTGCATCACAAGGGTTATTCTAATCACTTTTCGTACTTAAGGAATGTAGTTAATCCAATAAACGCGTTTGTGTTATTGGATGAACATTTACATCATTTTGTGCATCCCAAGGCATATTCTAATCAGTTTTCGTACTTAAGGAATGTAGTTCATCCAATAAGAGTGTTTGTGTCATTAATTTAACATTTATGTCATTTTGTGAATCCCAATGCTTATTGTAATCACTTTTCATACTTAAGGAATGTAGTTCATCCAATAAGAGTGTTTGTGTCATTAATTTAACATTTACGTTATTTTGTGAATACCAAGGCTTATTCTAATCACTTTTCATACTTAAGGAATGTAGTTCATCCAATAAGAGCGTTTGTGTCATTAATTTAACATTTACGTCATTTTGTGAATCCCAAGGCTTATTCTAATCACTTTTCGTACTTAAGGAATGTAGTTCATCCAATAAGTGCATTTGTGTCATTGGATTAACATTTAAGTCATTTTGTGCTTCCCAAGGCTTTTTCTAATCGCTTTCATATTTAAGGAATATATTTCATCCAATAAGTGCATTTGTGTCATTGGATGAACATTTACGTCATTTTGTGCATCCCAAGGCTTATTCTAATCACTTTTCATACTTAAGGAATGTAGTTCATCCAATAAGAGCGTTTGTGTCATTAATTTAACATTTAAATCATTTGGTGAATCCCCTGGCTTATTCTAATCACTTTACGGACTTAAGGAATGTAGTTCATCCAATAAGTGCATTTGTGTCATTGGATGAACATTTATGTCATTTTTTGCATCCCAAGGCTTATTCTAATCACTTTTCGTACTTAAGGAATGTAGTTCATCCAATAAGAGCATTTGTGTCATTAATTTAACATTTACGTCATTTTGTGAATCCCAAGGCTTATTCTAATCACTTTTTGTACTTAAGGAATGTAGTTCATCCAATAAGTGCATTTGTGTCATTGGGTGAACATTTACGTCATTTTGTGCATTACAAGGCTTATTCTAATCACTTTTCGTACTTAAGGAATGTAGTTCATCCAATAAGGGCATTTGTGTCATTGGATGAACATGTACGTCATTTTGTGCATCACAAGGGTTATTCTAATCACTTTTCGTACTTAAGGAATGTAGTTAATCTAATAAACGCGTTTGTGTTATTGGATGAACATTTACATCATTTTGTGCATCCCAAGGCATATTCTAATCAGTTTTCGTACTTAAGGAATGTAGTTCATCCAATAAGTGCATTTGTGTCATTGGATGAACATTTACGTCATTTTGTGCATCCCAAGGCTTATTCTAATCACTTTTTGTACTTAAGGAATGTAGTTCATCCAATAAGAGCGTTTGTGTCATTAATTTAACATTTACGTCATTTTGTGAATCCCAAGGCTTATTCTAATCACTTTTTGTACTTAAGGAATGTAGTTCATCCAATAAGTGCATTTGTGTCATTGGATGAGCATTTACGTCATTTTGTGCATTACAAGGCTTATTCTAATCACTTTTCATACTTAAGGAATGTAGTTCATCCAATAAGAGCGTTTGTGTCATGAATTTAACATTTACATCATTTTGTGCATCCCATGGCTTATTCTAATCACTTTTCTTACTTAAGGAATGATGTTCATCCAATAATTGCATTTGTGTCATTGGATGAACATTTACGTCATTTTGTGCATCCCAAGGCTTATTCAAATCACTATTCTTACTTAAGAAATGTAGTTCATCCAATAAGAGCGTTTGTGTCATTAATTTAACATTTATATCATTTTGTGAATCCAAAGGCTTATTCTAATCACTTTTCATACTTAAGGAATGTAGTTCATCCAATAAGTGCATTTGTGTCATTGGATGAACATTTACGTCATTTTGTGCATCCCAAGGCTTATTCTAATCACTTTTTGGACTTAAGGAATGTAGTTCATCCAATAAGAGCGTTTGTGTCATTAATTTAACATTTACGTCATTTTGTGAATCCCAAGGCTTATTCTAATCACTTTTTGTACTTAAGGAATGTAGTTCATCCAATAAGTGCATTTGTGTCATTGGATGAGCATTTACGTCATTTTGTGCATTACAAGGCTTATTCTAATCACTTTTCATACTTAAGGAATGTAGTTCATCCAATAAGAGCGTTTGTGTCATTAATTTAACATTTACATCATTTTGTGAATCCCAAGGCTTATTCTAATCACTATTCGTATCTAAGGAATGTAGTTTATCCAATAAGTGCATTTGTGTCATTGGATGAACATTTACGTCATTTTTTGCATCCCAAGGCTTATTCTAATCACTTTTTGTACTAAAGGAGTGTAGTTCATCCAATAAGAGCGTTTGTGTCATTAATTTAACATTTATGTCATTTTTGTGAATCCCAAGGCTTATTCTAATCACTTTTTGTACTTAAGGAATGTAGTTCATCCAATAAGTGCATTTGTGTCATTGGATGAACATTTACGTCATTTTGTGCATTACAAGGCTTATTCTAATCACTTTTCGTACTTAAGGAATGTAGTTCATCCAATAAGGGCATTTGTGTCATTGGATGAACATGTACGTCATTTTGTGCATCCCAAGGTTTATTCTAATCACTTTTCGTACTTAAGGAATGTAGTTAATCCAATAAACGCGTTTGTGTTATTGGATGAACATTTACATCATTTTGTGCATCCCAAGGCATATTCTAATCAGTTTTCGGACTTAAGGAATGTAGTTCATCCAATAAGTGCCTTTGTGACATTGGATGAACATTTATATCATTCTGTGCATCCCAAGGCTTATTCTAATCACTTTTCGTACTTAAGGAATGTAGTTCATCCAATAAGTGCATTTGTGTCATTGGATGAACATTTACGGCATTTTGTGCATCACAAGGCTTATTCTAATCACTTTTCTTACTTAAGGAATGTAGTTCATCCAATAAGTGCATTTGTGTCATTGGATGAACATTTATTCATTTTGTGCATCCCAATGCTTATTCTAATCACTTTTCATACTTAAGGAAGGTAGTTCATCCAATAAGAGTGTTTGTGTCATTAATTTAACATTTATGTCATTTTGTGAATCCCAATGCTTATTCTAATCACTTTTCATACTTAAGGAATGTAGTTCATCCAATAAGAGTGTTTGTGTCATTAATTTAACATTTACGTCATTTTGTGAATACCAAGGCTGATTCTAATCACTTTTCATACTAAAGGAATGTAGTTAATCCAATAAGAGCGTTTGTGTCATTAATTTAACATTTACGTCATTTTGTGAATCCCAAGGCTTATTCTAATCACTTTTCGTACTTAAGGAATGTAGTTCATCCAATAAGTGCATTTGTGTGATTGGATTAACTTTTAAGTCATTTTGTGCATCCCAAGGCTTATTCTAATCGCTTTCGTACTTAAGGAATGTAGTTCATCCAATAAGTGCATTTGTGTCATTGGATGAACATTTACGTCATTTTGTGCATCCCAAGGCTTATTCTAATCACTTTTCTTACTTAAGGAATGTAGTTCATCCAATAAGTGCATTTGTGTCATTGGATGAACATTTACGGCATTTTGTGCATCCCATGGCTTATTCTAATCACTTTTCGTACTTAAGCAATGTAGTTCATCCAATAATTGCATTTGTGTCATTGGATGAACATTTACGTCATTCTGTGCATCCCAAGGCTTATTGTAATCACTTTTCGTACTTAAGGAATGTAGTTCATCCAATAAGTGCATTTGTGTCATTGGATGAACATTTACGTCAATTTATGCATCCTAAGGCTATTTTCTAATCACTATTCTTACTTAAGGAATCTAGTTCATCCAATAAGTGCATTTGTGTCATTGGATGAACATTTACGTCATTTTGTGAATCCCAAGGCTTATCCTAATCACTTTTCGTACTTAAGGAATGTAGTTCATCCAATAAGTGCATTTGTGTCATTGGATGAACATTTATTCATTTTGTGCATCCCAATGCTTATTCTAATCACTTTTCATACTACAGGAATGTAGTTCATCCAATAAGAGTGTTTGTGTCATTAATTTAACATTTATGTCATTTTGTGAATCCCAATGCTTATTCTAATCACTTTTCATACTTAAGGAATGTAGTTCATCCAATAAGAGTGTTTGTATCATTAATTTAACATTTACGTCATTTTGTGAATACCAAGGCTTATTCTAATCACTTTTCATACTTAAGGAATGTAGTTCATCCAATAAGAGCGTTTGTGTCATTAATTTAACATTTACGTCATTTTGTGAATCCCAAGGCTTATTCTAATCACTTTTTGTACTTAAGGAATGTAGTTCATCCATTAAGTGCATTTGTGTCATTGGATGAACATTTACGTCATTTTGTGCATTACAAGGCTTATTCTAATCACTTTTCGTACTTAAGGAATGTAGTTCATCCAATAAGGGCATTTGTGTCATTGGATGAACATGTACGTCATTTTGTGCATCCCAAGGTTTATTTTAATCACTTTTCGTACTTAAGGAATGTAGTTAATCCAATAAACGCGTTTGTGTTATTGGATTAACATTTACATCATTTTGTGCATCCCAAGGCATATTCTATTCCGTTTTCGGACTTAAGGAATGTAGTTCATCCAATAAGTATATTTGTGTCATTGGATGAACATTAACGTCATTTTATGCATCCCAAGGCTTATTCTAATCACTTTTCGTACTTAAGGAATGTAGTTCATCCAATAAGTTGATTTGTGTCATTGGATGAACATTTATTCATTTTGTGCATCCCAATGCTTATTCTAATCACTTTTCATACTTAAGGAATGTAGTTCATCCAATAAGAGTGTTTGTGTCATTAATTTAACATTTATGTCATTTTGTGAATCCCAATGCTTATTCTAATCACTTTTCATACTTAAGGAATGTAGTTCATCCAATAAGAGTGTTTGTGTCATTAATTTAACATTTACGTGATTTTGTGAATCCCAAGGCTTATTCTAATCACTTTTCGTACTTAAGGAATGTAGTTCATCCAATAAGTGCATTTGTGTCATTGGATTAACATTTAAGTCATTTTGTGCTTCCCAAGGCTTTTTCTAATCGCTTTCATATTTAAGGAATATATTTCATCCAATAAGTGCATTTGTGTCATTGGATGAACATTTACGTCATTTTGTGCATCCCAAGGCTTATTCTAATCACTTTTCATACTTAAGGAATGTAGTTCATCCAATAAGAGCGTTTGTGTCATTAATTTAACATTTAAATCATTTGGTGAATCCCCTGGCTTATTCTAATCACTTTACGGACTTAAGGAATGTAGTTCATCCAATAAGTGCATTTGTGTCATTGGATGAACATTTATGTCATTTTTTGCATCCCAAGGCTTATTCTAATCACTTTTCGTACTTAAGGAATGTAGTTCATCCAATAAGAGCATTTGTGTCATTAATTTAACATTTACGTCATTTTGTGAATCCCAAGGCTTATTCTAATCACTTTTTGTACTTAAGGAATGTAGTTCATCCAATAAGTGCATTTGTGTCATTGGGTGAACATTTACGTCATTTTGTGCATTACAAGGCTTATTCTAATCACTTTTCGTACTTAAGGAATGTAGTTCATCCAATAAGGGCATTTGTGTCATTGGATGAACATGTACGTCATTTTGTGCATCACAAGGGTTATTCTAATCACTTTTCGTACTTAAGGAATGTAGTTAATCTAATAAACGCGTTTGTGTTATTGGATGAACATTTACATCATTTTGTGCATCCCAAGGCATATTCTAATCAGTTTTCGTACTTAAGGAATGTAGTTCATCCAATAAGAGTGTTTGTGTCATTAATTTAACATTTATGTCATTTTGTGAATCCCAATGCTTATTGTAATCACTTTTCATACTTAAGGAATGTAGTTCATCCAATAAGAGTGTTTGTGTCATTAATTTAACATTTACGTTATTTTGTGAATACCAAGGCTTATTCTAATCACTTTTCATACTTAAGGAATGTAGTTCATCCAATAAGAGCGTTTGTGTCATTAATTTAACATTTACGTCATTTTGTGAATCCCAAGGCTTATTCTAATCACTTTTCGTACTTAAGGAATGTAGTTCATCCAATAAGTGCATTTGTGTCATTGGATAAACATTTACGTCATTTTGTGCATCCCAAGGCTTATTCTAATCACTTTTCATACTTAAGGAATGTAGTTCATCCAATAAGAGCGTTTGTGTCATTAATTTAACATTTACATCATTTTGTGCATCCCATGGCTTATTCTAATCACTTTACGGACTTAAGGAAGGTAGTTCATCCAATAAGTGCATTTGTGTCATTGGATGATCATTAACGTCATTTTGTGCATCACAAGGCTTATTCTAATCACTTTTCATACTTAAGGAATGTAGTTCATCCAATAAGAGCGTTTGTGTCATTAATTTAACATTTACATCATTTTGTGCATCCCATGGCTTATTCTAATCACTTTTCTTACTTAAGGAATGATGTTCATCCAATAATTGCATTTGTGTCATTGGATGAACATTTACGTCATTTTGTGCATCCCAAGGCTTATTCAAATCACTATTCTTACTTAAGAAATGTAGTTCATCCAATAAGAGCGTTTGTGTCATTAATTTAACATTTATATCATTTTGTGAATCCAAAGGCTTATTCTAATCACTTTTCATACTTAAGGAATGTAGTTCATCCAATAAGTGCATTTGTGTCATTGGATGAACATTTACGTCATTTTGTGCATCCCAAGGCTTATTCTAATCACTTTTTGGACTTAAGGAATGTAGTTCATCCAATAAGTGCATTTGTGTCATTGGGTGAACATTTACGTCATTTTGTGCATTACAAGGCTTATTCTAATCACTTTTCGTACTTAAGGAATGTAGTTCATCCAATAAGGGCATTTGTGTCATTGGATGAACATGTACGTCATTTTGTGCATCACAAGGGTTATTCTAATCACTTTTCGTACTTAAGGAATGTAGTTAATCTAATAAACGCGTTTGTGTTATTGGATGAACATTTACATCATTTTGTGCATCCCAAGGCATATTCTAATCAGTTTTCGTACTTAAGGAATGTAGTTCATCCAATAAGTGCATTTGTGTCATTGGATGAACATTTACGTCATTTTGTGCATCCCAAGGCTTATTCTAATCACTTTTTGGACTTAAGGAATGTAGTTCATCCAATAAGAGCGTTTGTGTCATTAATTTAACATTTACGTCATTTTGTGAATCCCAAGGCTTATTCTAATCACTTTTTGTACTTAAGGGATGTAGTTCATCCAATAAGTGCATTTGTGTCATTGGAAGAACATTTACGTCATTTTGTGCATTACAAGGCTTATTCTAATCACTTTTCGTACTTAAGGAATGTAGTTCATCCAATAAGGGCATTTGTGTCATTGGATGAACATGTACGTCATTTTGTGCATCACAAGGGTTATTCTAATCACTTTTCGTACTTAAGGAATGTAGTTAATCCAATAAACGCGTTTGTGTTATTGGATGAACATTTACATCATTTTGTGCATCCCAAGGCATATTCTAATCAGTTTTCGTACTTAAGGAATGTAGTTCATCCAATAAGAGTGTTTGTGTCATTAATTTAACATTTATGTCATTTTGTGAATCCCAATGCTTATTGTAATCACTTTTCATACTTAAGGAATGTAGTTCATCCAATAAGAGCGTTTGTGTCATTAATTTAACATTTACGTTATTTTGTGAATACCAAGGCTTATTCTAATCACTTTTCATACTTAAGGAATGTAGTTCATCCAATAAGAGCGTTTGTGTCATTAATTTAACATTTACGTCATTTTGTGAATCCCAAGGCTTATTCTAATCACTTTTCGTACTTAAGGAATGTAGTTCATCCAATAAGTGCATTTGTGTCATTGGATTAACATTTAAGTCATTTTGTGCATCCCAAGGCTTATTCTAATCACTTTCATACTTAAGGAATATATTTCATCCAATAAGTGCATTTGTGTCATTGGATAAACATTTACGTCATTTTGTGCATCCCAAGGCTTATTCTAATCACTTTTCATACTTAAGGAATGTAGTTCATCCAATAAGAGCGTTTGTGTCATTAATTTAACATTTACATCATTTTGTGCATCCCATGGCTTATTCTAATCACTTTACGGACTTAAGGAATGTAGTTCATCCAATAAGTGCATTTGTGTCATTGGATGATCATTAACGTCATTTTGTGCATCACAAGGCTTATTCTAATCACTTTTCATACTTAAGGAATGTAGTTCATCCAATAAGAGCGTTTGTGTCATTAATTTAACATTTACATCATTTTGTGCATCCCATGGCTTATTCTAATCACTTTTCTTACTTAAGGAATGTTGTTCATCCAATAATTGCATTTGTGTCATTGGATGAACATTTACGTCATTTTGTGCATCCCAAGGCTTATTCAAATCACTATTCTTACTTAAGAAATGTAGTTCATCCAATAAGAGCGTTTGTGTCATTAATTTAACATTTATATCATTTTGTGAATCCAAAGGCTTATTCTAATCACTTTTCATACTTAAGGAATGTAGTTCATCCAATAAGTGCATTTGTGTCATTGGATGAACATTTACGTCATTTTGTGCATCCCAAGGCTTATTCTAATCACTTTTTGGACTTAAGGAATGTAGTTCATCCAATAAGTGCATTTGTGTCATTGGGTGAACATTTACGTCATTTTGTGCATTACAAGGCTTATTCTAATCACTTTTCGTACTTAAGGAATGTAGTTCATCCAATAAGGGCATTTGTGTCATTGGATGAACATGTACGTCATTTTGTGCATCACAAGGGTTATTCTAATCACTTTTCGTACTTAAGGAATGTAGTTAATCTAATAAACGCGTTTGTGTTATTGGATGAACATTTACATCATTTTGTGCATCCCAAGGCATATTCTAATCAGTTTTCGTACTTAAGGAATGTAGTTCATCCAATAAGTGCATTTGTGTCATTGGATGAACATTTACGTCATTTTGTGCATCCCAAGGCTTATTCTAATCACTTTTTGGACTTAAGGAATGTAGTTCATCCAATAAGAGCGTTTGTGTCATTAATTTAACATTTACGTCATTTTGTGAATCCCAAGGCTTATTCTAATCACTTTTTGTACTTAAGGAATGTAGTTCATCCAATAAGTGCATTTGTGTCATTGGGTGAACATTTACGTCATTTTGTGCATTACAAGGCTTATTCTAATCACTTTTCGTACTTAAGGAATGTAGTTCATCCAATAAGGGCATTTGTGTCATTGGATGAACATGTACGTCATTTTGTGCATCACAAGGGTTATTCTAATCACTTTTCGTACTTAAGGAATGTAGTTAATCCAATAAACGCGTTTGTGTTATTGGATGAACATTTACATCATTTTGTGCATCCCAAGGCATATTCTAATCAGTTTTCGTACTTAAGGAATGTAGTTCATCCAATAAGTGCATTTGTGTCATTGGATGAACATTTACGTCATTTTGTGCATCCCAAGGCTTATTCTAATCACTTTTTGGACTTAAGGAATGTAGTTCATCCAATAAGAGCGTTTGTGTCATTAATTTAACATTTACGTCATTTTGTGAATCCCAAGGCTTATTCTAATCACTTTTTGTACTTAAGGGATGTAGTTCATCCAATAAGTGCATTTGTGTCATTGGAAGAACATTTACGTCATTTTGTGCATTACTAGGCTTATTCTAATCACTTTTCATACTTAAGGAATGCAGTTCATCCAATAAGAGCGTTTGTGTCATTAATTTAACATTTACATCATTTTGTGAATCCCAAGGCATATTCTAATCACTATTCGTACCTAAGGAATGTAGTTTATCCAATAAGTGCATTTGTGTCATTGGATGAACAATTTACGTCATTTTTTGCATCCCAAGGCTTATTCTAATCACTTTTCGTACTAAAGGAATGTAGTTCATCCAATAAGAGCGTTTGTGTCATTAATTTAACATTTACGTCATTTTGTGAATCCCAAGGCTTATTCTAATCACTTTTTGTACTTAAGGAATGTAGTTCATCCATTAAGTGCATTTGTGTCATTGGATGAACATTTACGTCATTTTGTGCATTACAAGGCTTATTCTAATCACTTTTCGTACTTAAGGAATGTAGTTCATCCAATAAGGGCATTTGTGTCATTGGATGAACATGTACGTCATTTTGTGCATCCCAAGGTTTATTTTAATCACTTTTCGTACTTAAGGAATGTAGTTAATCCAATAAACGCGTTTGTGTTATTGGATTAACATTTACATCATTTTGTGCATCCCAAGGCATATTCTATTCAGTTTTCGGACTTAAGGAATGTAGTTCATCCAATAAGTATATTTGTGTCATTGGATGAACATTAACGTCATTTTATGCATCCCAAGGCTTATTCTAATCACTTTTCGTACTTAAGGAATGTAGTTCATCCAATAAGTTGATTTGTGTCATTGGATGAACATTTATTCATTTTGTGCATCCCAATGCTTATTCTAATCACTTTTCATACTTAAGGAATGTAGTTCATCCAATAAGAGTGTTTGTGTCATTAATTTAACATTTATGTCATTTTGTGAATCCCAATGCTTATTCTAATCACTTTTCATACTTAAGGAATGTAGTTCATCCAATAAGAGTGTTTGTGTCATTAATTTAACATTTACGTGATTTTGTGAATCCCAAGGCTTATTCTAATCACTTTTCGTACTTAAGGAATGTAGTTCATCCAATAAGTGCATTTGTGTCATTGGATTAACATTTAAGTCATTTTGTGCTTCCCAAGGCTTTTTCTAATCGCTTTCATATTTAAGGAATATATTTCATCCAATAAGTGCATTTGTGTCATTGGATGAACATTTACGTCATTTTGTGCATCCCAAGGCTTATTCTAATCACTTTTCATACTTAAGGAATGTAGTTCATCCAATAAGAGCGTTTGTGTCATTAATTTAACATTTAAATCATTTGGTGAATCCCCTGGCTTATTCTAATCACTTTACGGACTTAAGGAATGTAGTTCATCCAATAAGTGCATTTGTGTCATTGGATGAACATTTATGTCATTTTTTGCATCCCAAGGCTTATTCTAATCACTTTTCGTACTTAAGGAATGTAGTTCATCCAATAAGAGCATTTGTGTCATTAATTTAACATTTACGTCATTTTGTGAATCCCAAGGCTTATTCTAATCACTTTTTGTACTTAAGGAATGTAGTTCATCCAATAAGTGCATTTGTGTCATTGGGTGAACATTTACGTCATTTTGTGCATTACAAGGCTTATTCTAATCACTTTTCGTACTTAAGGAATGTAGTTCATCCAATAAGGGCATTTGTGTCATTGGATGAACATGTACGTCATTTTGTGCATCACAAGGGTTATTCTAATCACTTTTCGTACTTAAGGAATGTAGTTAATCTAATAAACGCGTTTGTGTTATTGGATGAACATTTACATCATTTTGTGCATCCCAAGGCATATTCTAATCAGTTTTCGTACTTAAGGAATGTAGTTCATCCAATAAGAGTGTTTGTGTCATTAATTTAACATTTATGTCATTTTGTGAATCCCAATGCTTATTGTAATCACTTTTCATACTTAAGGAATGTAGTTCATCCAATAAGAGTGTTTGTGTCATTAATTTAACATTTACGTTATTTTGTGAATACCAAGGCTTATTCTAATCACTTTTCATACTTAAGGAATGTAGTTCATCCAATAAGAGCGTTTGTGTCATTAATTTAACATTTACGTCATTTTGTGAATCCCAAGGCTTATTCTAATCACTTTTCGTACTTAAGGAATGTAGTTCATCCAATAAGTGCATTTGTGTCATTGGATTAACATTTAAGTCATTTTGTGCATCCCAAGGCTTATTCTAATCACTTTCATACTTAAGGAATATATTTCATCCAATAAGTGCACTTGTGTCATTGGATAAACATTTACGTCATTTTGTGCATCCCAAGGCTTATTCTAATCACTTTTCATACTTAAGGAATGTAGTTCATCCAATAAGAGCGTTTGTGTCATTAATTTAACATTTACATCATTTTGTGCATCCCATGGCTTATTCTAATCACTTTACGGACTTAAGGAATGTAGTTCATCCAATAAGTGCATTTGTGTCATTGGATGATCATTAACGTCATTTTGTGCATCACAAGGCTTATTCTAATCACTTTTCATACTTAAGGAATGTAGTTCATCCAATAAGAGCGTTTGTGTCATTAATTTAACATTTACATCATTTTGTGCATCCCATGGCTTATTCTAATCACATTTCTTACTTAAGGAATGATGTTCATCCAATAATTGCATTTGTGTCATTGGATGAACATTTACGTCATTTTGTGCATCCCAAGGCTTATTCAAATCACTATTCTTACTTAAGAAATGTAGTTCATCCAATAAGAGCGTTTGTGTCATTAATTTAACATTTATATCATTTTGTGAATCCAAAGGCTTATTCTAATCACTTTTCGTACTTAAGGAATGTAGTTCATCCAATAAGTGCATTTGTGTCATTGGATGAACATTTACGTCATTTTGTGCATCCCAAGGCTTATTCTAATCACTTTTTGGACTTAAGGAATGTAGTTCATCCAATAAGAGCGTTTGTGTCATTAATTTAACATTTACGTCATTTTGTGAATCCCAAGGCTTATTCTAATCACTTTTTGTACTTAAGGAATGTAGTTCATCCAATAAGTGCATTTGTGTCATTGGATGAGCATTTACGTCATTTTGTGCATTACAAGGCTTATTCTAATCACTTTTCATACTTAAGGAATGTAGTTCATCCAATAAGAGCGTTTGTGTCATTAATTTAACATTTACATCATTTTGTGAATCCCAAGGCTTATTCTAATCACTATTCGTATCTAAGGAATGTAGTTTATCCAATAAGTGCATTTGTGTCATTGGATGAACATTTACGTCATTTTTTGCATCCCAAGGCTTATTCTAATCACTTTTTGTACTAAAGGAGTGTAGTTCATCCAATAAGAGCGTTTGTGTCATTAATTTAACATTTATGTCATTTTTGTGAATCCCAAGGCTTATTCTAATCACTTTTTGTACTTAAGGAATGTAGTTCATCCAATAAGTGCATTTGTGTCATTGGATGAACATTTACGTCATTTTGTGCATTACAAGGCTTATTCTAATCACTTTTCGTACTTAAGGAATGTAGTTCATCCAATAAGGGCATTTGTGTCATTGGATGAACATGTACGTCATTTTGTGCATCCCAAGGTTTATTCTAATCACTTTTCGTACTTAAGGAATGTAGTTAATCCAATAAACGCGTTTGTGTTATTGGATGAACATTTACATCATTTTGTGCATCCCAAGGCATATTCTAATCAGTTTTCGGACTTAAGGAATGTAGTTCATCCAATAAGTGCCTTTGTGACATTGGATGAACATTTATATCATTCTGTGCATCCCAAGGCTTATTCTAATCACTTTTCGTACTTAAGGAATGTAGTTCATCCAATAAGTGCATTTGTGTCATTGGATGAACATTTACGGCATTTTGTGCATCACAAGGCTTATTCTAATCACTTTTCTTACTTAAGGAATGTAGTTCATCCAATAAGTGCATTTGTGTCATTGGATGAACATTTATTCATTTTGTGCATCCCAATGCTTATTCTAATCACTTTTCATACTTAAGGAAGGTAGTTCATCCAATAAGAGTGTTTGTGTCATTAATTTAACATTTATGTCATTTTGTGAATCCCAATGCTTATTCTAATCACTTTTCATACTTAAGGAATGTAGTTCATCCAATAAGAGTGTTTGTGTCATTAATTTAACATTTACGTCATTTTGTGAATACCAAGGCTGATTCTAATCACTTTTCATACTAAAGGAATGTAGTTAATCCAATAAGAGCGTTTGTGTCATTAATTTAACATTTACATCATTTTGTGAATCCCAAGGCTTATTCTAATCACTTTTCGTACTTAAGGAATGTAGTTCATCCAATAAGTGCATTTGTGTGATTGGATTAACTTTTAAGTCATTTTGTGCATCCCAAGGCTTATTCTAATCGCTTTCGTACTTAAGGAATGTAGTTCATCCAATAAGTGCATTTGTGTCATTGGATGAACATTTACGTCATTTTGTGCATCCCAAGGCTTATTCTAATCACTTTTCTTACTTAAGGAATGTAGTTCATCCAATAAGTGCATTTGTGTCATTGGATGAACATTTACGGCATTTTGTGCATCCCATGGCTTATTCTAATCACTTTTCGTACTTAAGCAATGTAGTTCATCCAATAATTGCATTTGTGTCATTGGATGAACATTTACGTCATTCTGTGCATCCCAAGGCTTATTGTAATCACTTTTCGTACTTAAGGAATGTAGTTCATCCAATAAGTGCATTTGTGTCATTGGATGAACATTTACGTCAATTTATGCATCCTAAGGCTATTTTCTAATCACTATTCTTACTTAAGGAATCTAGTTCATCCAATAAGTGCATTTGTGTCATTGGATGAACATTTACGTCATTTTGTGAATCCCAAGGCTTATTCTAATCACTTTTCGTACTTAAGGAATGTAGTTCATCCAATAAGTGCATTTGTGTCGTTGGATGAACATTTATTCATTTTGTGCATCCCAATGCTTATTCTAATCACTTTTCATACTTAAGGAATGTAGTTCATCCAATAAGAGTGTTTGTGTCATTAATTTAACATTTATGTCATTTTGTGAATCCCAATGCTTATTCTAATCACTTTTCATACTTAAGGAATGTAGTTCATCCAATAAGAGTGTTTGTATCATTAATTTAACATTTACGTCATTTTGTGAATACCAAGCCTTATTCTAATCACTTTTCATACTTAAGGAATGTAGTTCATCCAATAAGAGCGTTTGTGTCATTAATTTAACATTTACGTCATTTTGTGAATCCCAAGGCTTATTCTAATCACTTTTCGTACTTAAGGAATGTAGTTCATCCAATAAGTGCATTTGTGTCATTGGATGAACATTTACGTCAATTTATGCATCCCAAGGCATATTCTAATCACTATTCGTACCTAAGGAATGTAGTTTATCCAATAAGTGCATTTGTGTCATTGGATGAACAATTTACGTCATTTTTTGCATCCCAAGGCTTATTCTAATCACTTTTCGTACTAAAGGAATGTAGTTCATCCAATAAGAGCGTTTGTGTCATTAATTTAACATTTACGTCATTTTGTGAATCCCAAGGCTTATTCTAATCACTTTTTGTACTTAAGGAATGTAGTTCATCCATTAAGAACATTTGTGTCATTGGAGGAACATTTACGTCATTTTGTGCATTACAAGGCTTATTCTAATCACTTTTCGTACTTAAGGAATGTAGTTCATCCAATAAGGGCATTTGTGTCATTGGATGAACATGTACGTCATTTTGTGCATCCCAAGGTTTATTTTAATCACTTTTCGTACTTAAGGAATGTAGTTAATCCAATAAACGCGTTTGTGTTATTGGATTAACATTTACATCATTTTGTGCATCCCAAGGCATATTCTATTCAGTTTTCGGACTTAAGGAATGTAGTTCATCCAATAAGTATATTTGTGTCATTGGATGAACATTAACGTCATTTTATGCATCCCAAGGCTTATTCTAATCACTTTTCGTACTTAAGGAATGTAGTTCATCCAATAAGTTGATTTGTGTCATTGGATGAACATTTATTCATTTTGTGCATCCCAAAGCTTATTCTAATCACTTTTCATACTTAAGGAATGTAGTTCATCCAATAAGAGTGTTTGTGTCATTAATTTATCATTTATGTCATTTTGTGAATCCCAATGCTTATTCTAATCACTTTTCATACTTAAGGAATGTAGTTCATCCAATAAGAGTGTTTGTGTCATTAATTTAACATTTACGTGATTTTGTGAATCCCAAGGCTTATTCTAATCACTTTTCGTACTTAAGGAATGTAGTTCATCCAATAAGTGCATTTGTGTCATTGGATTAACATTTAAGTCATTTTGTGCTTCCCAAGGCTTTTTCTAATCGCTTTCATATTTAAGGAATATATTTCATCCAATAAGTGCATTTGTGTCATTGGATGAACATTTACGTCATTTTGTGCATCCCAAGGCTTATTCTAATCACTTTTCATACTTAAGGAATGTAGTTCATCCAATAAGAGCGTTTGTGTCATTAATTTAACATTTAAATCATTTGGTGAATCCCCTGGCTTATTCTAATCACTTTACGGACTTAAGGAATGTAGTTCATCCAATAAGTGCATTTGTGTCATTGGATGAACATTTATGTCATTTTTTGCATCCCAAGGCTTATTCTAATCACTTTTCGTACTTAAGGAATGTAGTTCATCCAATAAGAGCATTTGTGTCATTAATTTAACATTTACGTCATTTTGTGAATCCCAAGGCTTATTCTAATCACTTTTTGTACTTAAGGAATGTAGTTCATCCAATAAGTGCATTTGTGTCATTGGGTGAACATTTACGTCATTTTGTGCATTACAAGGCTTATTCTAATCACTTTTCGTACTTAAGGAATGTAGTTCATCCAATAAGGGCATTTGTGTCATTGGATGAACATGTACGTCATTTTGTGCATCACAAGGGTTATTCTAATCACTTTTCGTACTTAAGGAATGTAGTTAATCTAATAAACGCGTTTGTGTTATTGGATGAACATTTACATCATTTTGTGCATCCCAAGGCATATTCTAATCAGTTTTCGTACTTAAGGAATGTAGTTCATCCAATAAGTGCATTTGTGTCATTGGATGAACATTTACGTCATTTTGTGCATCCCAAGGCTTATTCTAATCACTTTTTGGACTTAAGGAATGTAGTTCATCCAATAAGAGCGTTTGTGTCATTAATTTAACATTTACGTCATTTTGTGAATCCCAAGGCTTATTCTAATCACTTTTTGTACTTAAGGAATGTAGTTCATCCAATAAGTGCATTTGTGTCATTGGATGAGCATTTACGTCATTTTGTGCATTACAAGGCTTATTCTAATCACTTTTCATACTTAAGGAATGTAGTTCATCCAATAAGAGCGTTTGTGTCATTAATTTAACATTTACATCATTTTGTGAATCCCAAGGCTTATTCTAATCACTATTCGTATCTAAGGAATGTAGTTTATCCAATAAGTGCATTTGTGTCATTGGATGAACATTTACGTCATTTTTTGCATCCCAAGGCTTATTCTAATCACTTTTCGTACTAAAGGAGTGTAGTTCATCCAATAAGAGCGTTTGTGTCATTAATTTAACATTTATGTCATTTTTGTGAATCCCAAGGCTTATTCTAATCACTTTTTGTACTTAAGGAATGTAGTTCATCCAATAAGTGCATTTGTGTCATTGGATGAACATTTACGTCATTTTGTGCATTACAAGGCTTATTCTAATCACTTTTCGTACTTAAGGAATGTAGTTCATCCAATAAGGGCATTTGTGTCATTGGATGAACATGTACGTCATTTTGTGCATCCCAAGGTTTATTCTAATCACTTTTCGTACTTAAGGAATGTAGTTAATCCAATAAACGCGTTTGTGTTATTGGATGAACATTTACATCATTTTGTGCATCCCAAGGCATATTCTAATCAGTTTTCGGACTTAAGGAATGTAGTTCATCCAATAAGTGCCTTTGTGACATTGGATGAACATTTATATCATTCTGTGCATCCCAAGGCTTATTCTAATCACTTTTCGTACTTAAGGAATGTAGTTCATCCAATAAGTGCATTTGTGTCATTGGATGAACATTTACGGCATTTTGTGCATCACAAGGCTTATTCTAATCACTTTTCTTACTTAAGGAATGTAGTTCATCCAATAAGTGCATTTGTGTCATTGGATGAACATTTATTCATTTTGTGCATCCCAATGCTTATTCTAATCACTTTTCATACTTAAGGAAGGTAGTTCATCCAATAAGAGTGTTTGTGTCATTAATTTAACATTTATGTCATTTTGTGAATCCCAATGCTTATTCTAATCACTTTTCATACTTAAGGAATGTAGTTCATCCAATAAGAGTGTTTGTGTCATTAATTTAACATTTACGTCATTTTGTGAATACCAAGGCTGATTCTAATCACTTTTCATACTAAAGGAATGTAGTTAATCCAATAAGAGCGTTTGTGTCATTAATTTAACATTTACGTCATTTTGTGAATCCCAAGGCTTATTCTAATCACTTTTCGTACTTAAGGAATGTAGTTCATCCAATAAGTGCATTTGTGTGATTGGATTAACTTTTAAGTCATTTTGTGCATCCCAAGGCTTATTCTAATCGCTTTCGTACTTAAGGAATGTAGTTCATCCAATAAGTGCATTTGTGTCATTGGATGAACATTTACGTCATTTTGTGCATCCCAAGGCTTATTCTAATCACTTTTCTTACTTAAGGAATGTAGTTCATCCAATAAGTGCATTTGTGTCATTGGATGAACATTTACGGCATTTTGTGCATCCCATGGCTTATTCTAATCACTTTTCGTACTTAAGCAATGTAGTTCATCCAATAATTGCATTTGTGTCATTGGATGAACATTTACGTCATTCTGTGCATCCCAAGGCTTATTGTAATCACTTTTCGTACTTAAGGAATGTAGTTCATCCAATAAGTGCATTTGTGTCATTGGATGAACATTTACGTCAATTTATGCATCCTAAGGCTATTTTCTAATCACTATTCTTACTTAAGGAATCTAGTTCATCCAATAAGTGCATTTGTGTCATTGGATGAACATTTACGTCATTTTGTGAATCCCAAGGCTTATTCTAATCACTTTTCGTACTTAAGGAATGTAGTTCATCCAATAAGTGCATTTGTGTCGTTGGATGAACATTTATTCATTTTGTGCATCCCAATGCTTATTCTAATCACTTTGCATACTTAAGGAATGTAGTTCATCCAATAAGAGTGTTTGTGTCATTAATTTAACATTTATGTCATTTTGTGAATCCCAATGCTTATTCTAATCACTTTTCATACTTAAGGAATGTAGTTCATCCAATAAGAGTGTTTGTATCATTAATTTAACATTTACGTCATTTTGTGAATACCAAGCCTTATTCTAATCACTTTTCATACTTAAGGAATGTAGTTCATCCAATAAGAGCGTTTGTGTCATTAATTTAACATTTACGTCATTTTGTGAATCCCAAGGCTTATTCTAATCACTTTTCGTACTTAAGGAATGTAGTTCATCCAATAAGTGCATTTGTGTCATTGGATTAACTTTCAAGTCATTTTGTGCATCCCAAGACTTATTCTAATCGCTTTCGTACTTAAGGAATGTAGTTCATCCAATAAGTGCATTTGTGTCATTGGATGAACATTTACGTCATTTTGTGCATCCCAAGGCTTATTCTAATCACTTTTCTTACTTAAGGAATGTAGTTCATCCAATAAGGGCATGTGTGTCATTGGATGAACATGTACGTCATTTTGTGCATCACAAGGGTTATTCTAATCACTTTTCGTACTTAAGGAATGTAGTTAATCTAGTAAACGCGTTTGTGTTATTGGATGAACATTTACATCATTTTGTGCATCCCAAGGCATATTCTAATCAGTTTTCGTACTTAAGGAATGTAGTTCATCCAATAAGTGCATTTGTGTCATTGGATGAACATTTACGTCATTTTGTGCATCCCAAGGCTTATTCTAATCACTTTTTGGACTTAAGGAATGTAGTTCATCCAATAAGAGCGTTTGTGTCATTAATTTAACATTTACGTCATTTTGTGAATCCCAAGGCTTATTCTAATCACTTTTTGTACTTAAGGGATGTAGTTCATCCAATAAGTGCATTTGTGTCATTGGAAGAACATTTACGTCATTTTGTGCATTACTAGGCTTATTCTAATCACTTTTCATACTTAAGGAATGCAGTTCATCCAATAAGAGCGTTTGTGTCATTAATTTAACATTTACATCATTTTGTGAATCCCAAGGCATATTCTAATCACTATTCGTACCTAAGGAATGTAGTTTATCCAATAAGTGCATTTGTGTCATTGGATGAACAATTTACGTCATTTTTTGCATCCCAAGGCTTATTCTAATCACTTTTCGTACTAAAGGAATGTAGTTCATCCAATAAGAGCGTTTGTGTCATTAATTTAACATTTACGTCATTTTGTGAATCCCAAGGCTTATTCTAATCACTTTTTGTACTTAAGGAATGTAGTTCATCCATTAAGTGCATTTGTGTCATTGGATGAACATTTACGTCATTTTGTGCATTACAAGGCTTATTCTAATTACTTTTCGTACTTAAGGAATGTAGTTCATCCAATAAGGGCATTTGTGTCATTGGATGAACATGTACGTCATTTTGTGCATCCCAAGGTTTATTTTAATCACTTTTCGTACTTAAGGAATGTAGTTAATCCAATAAACGCGTTTGTGTTATTGGATTAACATTTACATCATTTTGTGCATCCCAAGGCATATTCTATTCAGTTTTCGGACTTAAGGAATGTAGTTCATCCAATAAGTATATTTGTGTCATTGGATGAACATTAACGTCATTTTATGCATCCCAAGGCTTATTCTAATCACTTTTCGTACTTAAGGAATGTAGTTCATCCAATAAGTTGATTTGTGTCATTGGATGAACATTTATTCATTTTGTGCATCCCAAAGCTTATTCTAATCACTTTTCATACTTAAGGAATGTAGTTCATCCAATAAGAGTGTTTGTGTCATTAATTTATCATTTATGTCATTTTGTGAATCCCAATGCTTATTCTAATCACTTTTCATACTTAAGGAATGTAGTTCATCCAATAAGAGTGTTTGTGTCATTAATTTAACATTTACGTGATTTTGTGAATCCCAAGGCTTATTCTAATCACTTTTCGTACTTAAGGAATGTAGTTCATCCAATAAGTGCATTTGTGTCATTGGATTAACATTTAAGTCATTTTGTGCTTCCCAAGGCTTTTTCTAATCGCTTTCATATTTAAGGAATATATTTCATCCAATAAGTGCATTTGTGTCATTGGATGAACATTTACGTCATTTTGTGCATCCCAAGGCTTATTCTAATCACTTTTCATACTTAAGGAATGTAGTTCATCCAATAAGAGCGTTTGTGTCATTAATTTAACATTTAAATCATTTGGTGAATCCCCTGGCTTATTCTAATCACTTTACGGACTTAAGGAATGTAGTTCATCCAATAAGTGCATTTGTGTCATTGGATGAACATTTATGTCATTTTTTGCATCCCAAGGCTTATTCTAATCACTTTTCGTACTTAAGGAATGTAGTTCATCCAATAAGAGCATTTGTGTCATTAATTTAACATTTACGTCATTTTGTGAATCCCAAGGCTTATTCTAATCACTTTTTGTACTTAAGGAATGTAGTTCATCCAATAAGTGCATTTGTGTCATTGGGTGAACATTTACGTGATTTTGTGCATTACAAGGCTTATTCTAATCACTTTTCGTACTTAAGGAATGTAGTTCATCCAATAAGGGCATTTGTGTCATTGGATGAACATGTACGTCATTTTGTGCATCACAAGGGTTATTCTAATCACTTTTCGTACTTAAGGAATGTAGTTAATCTAATAAACGCGTTTGTGTTATTGGATGAACATTTACATCATTTTGTGCATCCCAAGGCATATTCTAATCAGTTTTCGTACTTAAGGAATGTAGTTCATCCAATAAGTGCATTTGTGTCATTGGATGAACATTTACGTCATTTTGTGCATCCCAAGGCTTATTCTAATCACTTTTTGGACTTAAGGAATGTAGTTCATCCAATAAGAGCGTTTGTGTCATTAATTTAACATTTACGTCATTTTGTGAATCCCAAGGCTTATTCTAATCACTTTTTGTACTTAAGGGATGTAGTTCATCCAATAAGTGCATTTGTGTCATTGGAAGAACATTTACGTCATTTTGCGCATTACTAGGCTTATTCTAATCACTTTTCATACTTAAGGAATGCAGTTCATCCAATAAGAGCGTTTGTGTCATTAATTTAACATTTACATCATTTTGTGAATCCCAAGGCATATTCTAATCACTATTCGTACCTAAGGAATGTAGTTTATCCAATAAGTGCATTTGTGTCATTGGATGAACATTTACGTCATTTTTTGCATCCCAAAGCTTATTCTAATCACTTTTCGTACTAAAGGAATGTAGTTCATCCAATAAGAGCGTTTGTGTCATTAATTTAACATTTACGTCATTTTGTGAATCCCAATGCTTATTCTAATCACTTTTCATACTTAAGGAATGTAGTTCATCCAATAAGAGTGTTTGTGTCATTAATTTAACATTTATGTCATTTTGTGAATCCCAATGCTTATTCTAATCACTTTTCATACTTAAGGAATGTAGTTCATCCAATAAGAGTGTTTGTGTCATTAATTTAACATTTACGTGATTTTGTGAATCCCAAGGCTTATTCTAATCACTTTTCGTACTTAAGGAATGTAGTTCATCCAATAAGTGCATTTGTGTCATTGGATTAACATTTAAGTCATTTTGTGCTTCCCAAGGCTTTTTCTAATCGCTTTCATATTTAAGGAATATATTTCATCCAATAAGTGCATTTGTGTCATTGGATGAACATTTACGTCATTTTTTGCATCCCAAGGCTTATTCTAATCACTTTTCGTACTAAAGGAATGTAGTTCATCCAATAAGAGCGTTTGTGTCATTAATTTAACATTTACGTCATTTTGTGAATCCCAAGGCTTATTCTAATCACTTTTTGTACTTAAGGAATGTAGTTCATCCATTAAGAACATTTGTGTCATTGGAGGAACATTTACGTCATTTTGTGCATTACAAGGCTTATTCTAATCACTTTTCGTACTTAAGGAATGTAGTTCATCCAATAAGGGCATTTGTGTCATTGGATGAACATGTACGTCATTTTGTGCATCCCAAGGTTTATTTTAATCACTTTTCGTACTTAAGGAATGTAGTTAATCCAATAAACGCGTTTGTGTTATTGGATTAACATTTACATCATTTTGTGCATCCCAAGGCATATTCTATTCAGTTTTCGGACTTAAGGAATGTAGTTCATCCAATAAGTATATTTGTGTCATTGGATGAACATTAACGTCATTTTATGCATCCCAAGGCTTATTCTAATCACTTTTCGTACTTAAGGAATGTAGTTCATCCAATAAGTTGATTTGTGTCATTGGATGAACATTTATTCATTTTGTGCATCCCAATGCTTATTCTAATCACTTTTCATACTTAAGGAATGTAGTTCATCCAATAAGAGTGTTTGTGTCATTAATTTAACATTTATGTCATTTTGTGAATCCCAATGCTTATTCTAATCACTTTTCATACTTAAGGAATGTAGTTCATCCAATAAGAGTGTTTGTGTCATTAATTTAACATTTACGTGATTTTGTGAATCCCAAGGCTTATTCTAATCACTTTTCGTACTTAAGGAATGTAGTTCATCCAATAAGTGCATTTGTGTCATTGGATTAACATTTAAGTCATTTTGTGCTTCCCAAGGCTTTTTCTAATCGCTTTCATATTTAAGGAATATATTTCATCCAATAAGTGCATTTGTGTCATTGGATGAACATTTACGTCATTTTGTGCATCCCAAGGCTTATTCTAATCACTTTTCATACTTAAGGAATGTAGTTCATCCAATAAGAGCGTTTGTGTCATTAATTTAACATTTAAATCATTTGGTGAATCCCCTGGCTTATTCTAATCACTTTACGGACTTAAGGAATGTAGTTCATCCAATAAGTGCATTTGTGTCATTGGATGAACATTTATGTCATTTTTTGCATCCCAAGGCTTATTCTAATCACTTTTCGTACTTAAGGAATGTAGTTCATCCAATAAGAGCATTTGTGTCATTAATTTAACATTTACGTCATTTTGTGAATCCCAAGGCTTATTCTAATCACTTTTTGTACTTAAGGAATGTAGTTCATCCAATAAGTGCATTTGTGTCATTGGGTGAACATTTACGTCATTTTGTGCATTACAAGGCTTATTCTAATCACTTTTCGTACTTAAGGAATGTAGTTCATCCAATAAGGGCATTTGTGTCATTGGATGAACATGTACGTCATTTTGTGCATCACAAGGGTTATTCTAATCACTTTTCGTACTTAAGGAATGTAGTTAATCTAATAAACGCGTTTGTGTTATTGGATGAACATTTACATCATTTTGTGCATCCCAAGGCATATTCTAATCAGTTTTCGTACTTAAGGAATGTAGTTCATCCAATAAGTGCATTTGTGTCATTGGATGAACATTTACGTCATTTTGTGCATCCCAAGGCTTATTCTAATCACTTTTTGGACTTAAGGAATGTAGTTCATCCAATAAGAGCGTTTGTGTCATTAATTTAACATTTACGTCATTTTGTGAATCCCAAGGCTTATTCTAATCACTTTTTGTACTTAAGGGATGTAGTTCATCCAATAAGTGCATTTGTGTCATTGGAAGAACATTTACGTCATTTTGTGCATTACTAGGCTTATTCTAATCACTTTTCATACTTAAGGAATGCAGTTCATCCAATAAGAGCGTTTGTGTCATTAATTTAACATTTACATCATTTTGTGAATCCCAAGGCATATTCTAATCACTATTCGTACCTAAGGAATGTAGTTTATCCAATAAGTGCATTTGTGTCATTGGATGAACAATTTACGTCATTTTTTGCATCCCAAGGCTTATTCTAATCACTTTTCGTACTAAAGGAATGTAGTTCATCCAATAAGAGCGTTTGTGTCATTAATTTAACATTTACGTCATTTTGTGAATCCCAAGGCTTATTCTAATCACTTTTTGTACTTAAGGAATGTAGTTCATCCATTAAGTGCATTTGTGTCATTGGATGAACATTTACGTCATTTTGTGCATTACAAGGCTTATTCTAATCACTTTTCGTACTTAAGGAATGTAGTTCATCCAATAAGGGCATTTGTGTCATTGGATGAACATGTACGTCATTTTGTGCATCCCAAGGTTTATTTTAATCACTTTTCGTACTTAAGGAATGTAGTTAATCCAATAAACGAGTTTGTGTTATTGGATTAACATTTACATCATTTTGTGCATCCCAAGGCATATTCTATTCAGTTTTCGGACTTAAGGAATGTAGTTCATCCAATAAGTATATTTGTGTCATTGGATGAACATTAACGTCATTTTATGCATCCCAAGGCTTATTCTAATCACTTTTCGTACTTATGGAATGTAGTTCATCCAATAAGTTGATTTGTGTCATTGGATGAACATTTATTCATTTTGTGCATCCCAATGCTTATTCTAATCACTTTTCATACTTAAGGAATGTAGTTCATCCAATAAGAGTGTTTGTGTCATTAATTTAACATTTATGTCATTTTGTGAATCCCAATGCTTATTCTAATCACTTTTCATACTTAAGGAATGTAGTTCATCCAATAAGAGTGTTTGTGTCATTAATTTAACATTTACGTGATTTTGTGAATCCCAAGGCTTATTCTAATCACTTTTCGTACTTAAGGAATGTAGTTCATCCAATAAGTGCATTTGTGTCATTGGATTAACATTTAAGTCATTTTGTGCTTCCCAAGGCTTTTTCTAATCGCTTTCATATTTAAGGAATATATTTCATCCAATAAGTGCATTTGTGTCATTGGATGAACATTTACGTCATTTTGTGCATCCCAAGGCTTATTCTAATCACTTTTCATACTTAAGGAATGTAGTTCATCCAATAAGAGCGTTTGTGTCATTAATTTAACATTTAAATCATTTGGTGAATCCCCTGGCTTATTCTAATCACTTTACGGACTTAAGGAATGTAGTTCATCCAATAAGTGCATTTGTGTCATTGGATGAACATTTATGTCATTTTTTGCATCCCAAGGCTTATTCTAATCACTTTTCGTACTTAAGGAATGTAGTTCATCCAATAAGAGCATTTGTGTCATTAATTTAACATTTACGTCATTTTGTGAATCCCAAGGCTTATTCTAATCACTTTTTGTACTTAAGGAATGTAGTTCATCCAATAAGTGCATTTGTGTCATTGGGTGAACATTTACGTCATTTTGTGCATTACAAGGCTTATTCTAATCACTTTTCGTACTTAAGGAATGTAGTTCATCCAATAAGAGCGTTTGTGTCATTAATTTAACATTTACATCATTTTGTGAATCCCAAGGCATATTCTAATCACTATTCGTACCTAAGGAATGTAGTTTATCCAATAAGTGCATTTGTGTCATTGGATGAACAATTTACGTCATTTTTTGCATCCCAAGGCTTATTCTAATCACTTTTCGTACTAAAGGAATGTAGTTCATCCAATAAGAGCGTTTGTGTCATTAATTTAACATTTACGTCATTTTGTGAATCCCAAGGCTTATTCTAATCACTTTTTGTACTTAAGGAATGTAGTTCATCCATTAAGTGCATTTGTGTCATTGGATGAACATTTACGTCATTTTGTGCATTACAAGGCTTATTCTAATCACTTTTCGTACTTAAGGAATGTAGTTCATCCAATAAGGGCATTTGTGTCATTGGATGAACATGTACGTCATTTTGTGCATCCCAAGGTTTATTTTAATCACTTTTCGTACTTAAGGAATGTAGTTAATCCAATAAACGCGTTTGTGTTATTGGATTAACATTTACATCATTTTGTGCATCCCAAGGCATATTCTATTCAGTTTTCGGACTTAAGGAATGTAGTTCATCCAATAAGTATATTTGTGTCATTGGATGAACATTAACGTCATTTTATGCATCCCAAGGCTTATTCTAATCACTTTTCGTACTTAAGGAATGTAGTTCATTCAATAAGTTGATTTGTGTCATTGGATGAACATTTATTCATTTTGTGCATCCCAGTGCTTATTCTAATCACTTTTCATACTTAAGGAATGTAGTTCATCCAATAAGAGTGTTTGTGTCATTAATTTAACATTTATGTCATTTTGTGAATCCCAATGCTTATTCTAATCCCTTTTCATACTTAAGGAATGTAGTTCATCCAATAAGAGTGTTTGTGTCATTAATTTAACATTTACGTGATTTTGTGAATCCCAAGGCTTATTCTAATCACTTTTCGTACTTAAGGAATGTAGTTCATCCAATAAGTGCATTTGTGTCATTGGATAAACATTTAAGTCATTTTGTGCTTCCCAAGGCTTTTTCTAATCGCTTTCATATTTAAGGAATATATTTCATCCAATAAGTGCATTTGTGTCATTGGATGAACATTTACGTCATTTTGTGCATCCCAAGGCTTATTCTAATCACTTTTCATACTTAAGGAATGTAGTTCATCCAATAAGAGCGTTTGTGTCATTAATTTAACATTTAAATCATTTGGTGAATCCCCTGGCTTATTCTAATCACTTTACGGACTTAAGGAATGTAGTTCATCCAATAAGTGCATTTGTGTCATTGGATGAACATTTATGTCATTTTTTGCATCCCAAGGCTTATTCTAATCACTTTTCGTACTTAAGGAATGTAGTTCATCCAATAAGAGCATTTGTGTCATTAATTTAACATTTACGTCATTTTGTGAATCCCAAGGCTTATTCTAATCACTTTTTGTACTTAAGGAATGTAGTTCATCCAATAAGTGCATTTGTGTCATTGGGTGAACATTTACGTCATTTTGTGCATTACAAGGCTTATTCTAATCACTTTTCGTACTTAAGGAATGTAGTTCATCCAATAAGGGCATTTGTGTCATTGGATGAACATGTACGTCATTTTGTGCATCACAAGGGTTATTCTAATCACTTTTCGTACTTAAGGAATGTAGTTAATCTAATAAACGCGTTTGTGTTATTGGATGAACATTTACATCATTTTGTGCATCCCAAGGCATATTCTAATCAGTTTTCGTACTTAAGGAATGTAGTTCATCCAATAAGAGTGTTTGTGTCATTAATTTAACATTTATGTCATTTTGTGAATCCCAATGCTTATTGTAATCACTTTTCATACTTAAGGAATGTAGTTCATCCAATAAGAGTGTTTGTGTCATTAATTTAACATTTACGTTATTTTGTGAATACCAAGGCTTATTCTAATCACTTTTCATACTTAAGGAATGTAGTTCATCCAATAAGAGCGTTTGTGTCATTAATTTAACATTTACGTCATTTTGTGAATCCCAAGGCTTATTCTAATCACTTTTCGTACTTAAGGAATGTAGTTCATCCAATAAGTGCATTTGTGTCATTGGATTAACATTTAAGTCATTTTGTGCTTCCCAAGGCTTTTTCTAATCGCTTTCATATTTAAGGAATATATTTCATCCAATAAGTGCATTTGTGTCATTGGATGAACATTTACGTCATTTTGTGCATCCCAAGGCTTATTCTAATCACTTTTCATACTTAAGGAATGTAGTTCATCCAATAAGAGCGTTTGTGTCATTAATTTAACATTTAAATCATTTGGTGAATCCCCTGGCTTATTCTAATCACTTTACGGACTTAAGGAATGTAGTTCATCCAATAAGTGCATTTGTGTCATTGGATGAACATTTATGTCATTTTTTGCATCCCAAGGCTTATTCTAATCACTTTTCGTACTTAAGGAATGTAGTTCATCCAATAAGAGCATTTGTGTCATTAATTTAACATTTACGTCATTTTGTGAATCCCAAGGCTTATTCTAATCACTTTTTGTACTTAAGGAATGTAGTTCATCCAATAAGTGCATTTGTGTCATTGGGTGAACATTTACGTCATTTTGTGCATTACAAGGCTTATTCTAATCACTTTTCGTACTTAAGGAATGTAGTTCATCCAATAAGGGCATTTGTGTCATTGGATGAACATGTACGTCATTTTGTGCATCACAAGGGTTATTCTAATCACTTTTCGTACTTAAGGAATGTAGTTAATCTAATAAACGCGTTTGTGTTATTGGATGAACATTTACATCATTTTGTGCATCCCAAGGCATATTCTAATCAGTTTTCGTACTTAAGGAATGTAGTTCATCCAATAAGTGCATTTGTGTCATTGGATGAACATTTACGTCATTTTGTGCATCCCAAGGCTTATTCTAATCACTTTTTGGACTTAAGGAATGTAGTTCATCCAATAAGAGCGTTTGTGTCATTAATTTAACATTTACGTCATTTTGTGAATCCCAAGGCTTATTCTAATCACTTTTTGTACTTAAGGGAAGTAGTTCATCCAATAAGTGCATTTGTGTCATTGGAAGAACATTTACGTCATTTTGTGCATTACTAGGCTTATTCTAATCACTTTTCATACTTAAGGAATGCAGTTCATCCAATAAGAGCGTTTGTGTCATTAATTTAACATTTACATCATTTTGTGAATCCCAAGGCATATTCTAATCACTATTCGTACCTAAGGAATGTAGTTTATCCAATAAGTGCATTTGTGTCATTGGATGAACATTTACGTCATTTTTTGCATCCCAAGGCTTATTCTAATCACTTTTCGTACTAAAGGAATGTAGTTCATCCAATAAGAGCGTTTGTGTCATTAATTTAACATTTACGTCATTTTGTGAATCCTAAGGCTTATTCTAATCACTTTTTGTACTTAAGGAATGTAGTTCATCCATTAAGTGCATTTGTGTCATTGGATGAACATTTACGTCATTTTGTGCATTACAAGGCTTATTCTAATCACTTTTCGTACTTAAGGAATGTAGTTCATCCAATAAGGGCATTTGTGTCATTGGATGAACATGTACGTCATTTTGTGCATCCCAAGGTTTATTTTAATCACTTTTCGTACTTATGGAATGTAGTTAATCCAATAAACGCGTTTGTGTTATTGGATTAACATTTACATCATTTTGTGCATCCCAAGGCATATTCTATTCAGTTTTCGGACTTAAGGAATGTAGTTCATCCAATAAGTATATTTGTGTCATTGGATGAACATTAACGTCATTTTATGCATCCCAAGGCTTATTCTAATCACTTTTCGTACTTAAGGAATGTAGTTCATCCAATAAGTTGATTTGTGTCATTGGATGAACATTTATTCATTTTGTGCATCCCAATGCTTATTCTAATCACTTTTCATACTTAAGGAATGTAGTTCATCCAATAAGAGTGTTTGTGTCATTAATTTAACATTTATGTCATTTTGTGAATCCCAATGCTTATTCTAATCACTTTTCATACTTAAGGAATGTAGTTCATCCAATAAGAGTGTTTGTGTCATTAATTTAACATTTACGTGATTTTGTGAATCCCAAGGCTTATTCTTATCACTTTTCGTACTTAAGGAATGTAGTTCATCCAATAAGTGCATTTGTGTCATTGGATTAACATTTAAGTCATTTTGTGCTTCCCAAGGCTTTTTCTAATCGCTTTCATATTTAAGGAATATATTTCATCCAATAAGTGCATTTGTGTCATTGGATGAACATTTACGTCATTTTGTGCATCCCAAGGCTTATTCTAATCACTTTTCATACTTAACGAATGTAGTTCATCCAATAAGAGCGTTTGTGTCATTAATTTAACATTTAAATCATTTGGTGAATCCCCTGGCTTATTCTAATCACTTTACGGACTTAAGGGATGTAGTTCATCCAATAAGTGCATTTGTGTCATTGGATGAACATTTATGTCATTTTTTGCATCCCAAGGCTTATTCTAATCACTTTTCGTACTTAAGGAATGTAGTTCATCCAATAAGAGCATTTGTGTCATTAATTTAACATTTACGTCATTTTGTGAATCCCAAGGCTTATTCTAATCACTTTTTGTACTTAAGGAATGTAGTTCATCCAATAAGTGCATTTGTGTCATTGGGTGAACATTTACGTCATTTTGTGCATTACAAGGCTTATTCTAATCACTTTTCGTACTTAAGGAATGTAGTTCATCCAATAAGGGCATTTGTGTCATTGGATGAACATGTACGTCATTTTGTGCATCACAAGGGTTATTCTAATCACTTTTCGTACTTAAGGAATGTAGTTAATCTAATAAACGCGTTTGTGTTATTGGATGAACATTTACATCATTTTGTGCATCCCAAGGCATATTCTAATCAGTTTTCGTACTTAAGGAATGTAGTTCATCCAATAAGTGCATTTGTGTCATTGGATGAACATTTACGTCATTTTGTGCATCCCAAGGCTTATTCTAATCACTTTTTGTACTTAAGGAATGTAGTTCATCCAATAAGAGCGTTTGTGTCATTAATTTAACATTTACGTCATTTTGTGAATCCCAAGGCTTATTCTAATCACTTTTTGTACTTAAGGGATGTAGTTCATCCAATAAGTGCATTTGTGTCATTGGAAGAACATTTACGTCATTTTGTGCATTACTAGGCTTATTCTAATCACTTTTCATACTTAAGGAATGCAGTTCATCCAATAAGAGCGTTTGTGTCATTAATTTAACATTTACATCATTTTGTGAATCCCAAGGCATATTCTAATCACTATTCGTACCTAAGGAATGTAGTTTATCCAATAAGTGCATTTGTGTCATTGGATGAACAATTTACGTCATTTTTTGCATCCCAAGGCTTATTCTAATCACATTTCGTACTAAAGGAATGTAGTTCATCCAATAAGAGCGTTTGTGTCATTAATTTAACATTTACGTCATTTTGTGCATTACAAGGCTTATTCTAATCACTTTTCGTACTTAAGGAATGTAGTTCATCCAATAAGGGCATTTGTGTCATTGGATGAACATGTACGTTATTTTGTGCATCCCAAGGTTTATTTTAATCACTTTTCGTACTTAAGGAATGTAGTTAATCCAATAAACGCGTTTGTGTTATTGGATTAACATTTACATCATTTTGTGCATCCCAAGGCATATTCTATTCAGTTTTCGGACTTAAGGAATGTAGTTCATCCAATAAGTATATTTGTGTCATTGGATGAACATTAACGTCATTTTATGCATCCCAAGGCTTATTCTAATCACTTTTCGTACTTAAGGAATGTAGTTCATCCAATAATTGCATTTGTGTCATTGGATGAACATTTACGTCATTCTGTGCATCCCAAGGCTTATTCTAATCACTTTTCGTACTTAAGGAATGTAGTTCATCCAATAAGTGCATTTGTGTCATTGGATGAACATTTACGGCATTTTGTGCATCCCAAGGCTTATTCTAATCACTTTTCATACTAAAGGAATGTAGTTCATCCAATAAGAGCGTTTGTGTCATTAATTTAACATTTACATCATTTTGTGAATCCCAAGGCTTATTCTAATCACTTTTCGTAGTTAAGGAATGTAGTTCATCCAATAAGTGCATTTGTGTCATCGGATGAACATTTACGTCATTTTGTGAATTCCAAGGCTTATTCTAATCACTTTTCGTACTTAAGCAATGTAATTCATCCAATAAGTGCATTTGTGTCATTGGATGCACATTTACGTCATTTTGTGCCTTCAAGGATTATTCTAATCACTTTTCGTACTTAAGGAATGTAGTTCATCCAATAAGTGCGTTTGTGTCATTGGATGAACATTTATATCATTTTGTGCATCCCAAGACTTATTCTAATCAGTTTTCATACGTAAGGAATGTAGTTTATCCAATAAGTGCATTTGTGTCATTGGATGAACATTTACGTCATTTTGTGCATCCCAAGGCTTATTCAAATCACTATTCTTACTTAAGAAATGTAGTTCATCCAATTAGAGCGTTTGTGTCATTAATTTAACATTTATATCATTTTGTGAATCCAAAGGCTTATTCTAATCACTTTTCGTACTTAAGGAATGTAGTTCATCCAATAAGTGCATTTGTGTCATTGGATGCACATTTACGTCATTTTGTGCCTTCCAAGGATTATTCTAATCACTTTTCGTACTTAAGGAATGTAGTTCATCCAATAAGTGCGTTTGTGTCATTGGATGAACATTTATATCATTTTGTGCATCCCAAGACTTATTCTAATCAGTTTTCATACGTAAGGAATGTAGTTTATCCAATAAGTGCATTTGTGTCATTGGATGAACATTTACGTCATTTTGTGCATCCCAAGGCTTATTCAAATCACTATTCTTACTTAAGAAATGTAGTTCATCCAATAAGAGCGTTTGTGTCATTAATTTAACATTTATATCATTTTGTGAATCCAAAGGCTTATTCTAATCACTTTTCGTACTTAAGGAATGTAGTTCATCCAATAAGTGCATTTGTGTCATTGGATGAACATTTACGTCATTTTGTGCATCCCAAGGCTTATTCTAATCACTTTTTGGACTTAAGGAATGTAGTTCATCCAATAAGAGCGTTTGTGTCATTAATTTAACATTTACGTCATTTTGTGAATCCCAAGGCTTATTCTAATCACTTTTTGTACTTAAGGAATGTAGTTCATCCAATAAGTGCATTTGTGTCATTGGATGAGCATTTACGTCATTTTGTGCATTAGAAGGCTTATTCTAATCACTTTTCATACTTAAGGAATGTAGTTCATCCAATAAGAGCGTTTGTGTCATTAATTTAACATTTACATCATTTTGTGAATCCCAAGGCTTATTCTAATCACTATTCGTATCTAAGGAATGTAGTTTATCCAATAAGTGCATTTGTGTCATTGGATGAACATTTACGTCATTTTTTGCATCCCAAGGCTTATTCTAATCACTTTTCGTACTAAAGGAGTGTAGTTCATCCAATAAGAGCGTTTGTGTCATTAATTTAACATTTATGTCATTTTTGTGAATCCCAAGGCTTATTCTAATCACTTTTTGTACTTAAGGAATGTAGTTCATCCAATAAGTGCATTTGTGTCATTGGATGAACATTTACGTCATTTTGTGCATTACAAGGCTTATTCTAATCACTTTTCGTACTTAAGGAATGTAGTTCATCCAATAAGGGCATTTGTGTCATTGGATGAACATGTACGTCATTTTGTGCATCCCAAGGTTTATTCTAATCACTTTTCGTACTTAAGGAATGTAGTTAATCCAATAAACGCGTTTGTGTTATTGGATGAACATTTACATCATTTTGTGCATCCCAAGGCATATTCTAATCAGTTTTCGGACTTAAGGAATGTAGTTCATCCAATAAGTGCCTTTGTGACATTGGATGAACATTAACGTCATTTTGTGCATCCCAAGGCTTATTTTAATCACTTTTCGTACTTAAGCAATGTAGTTCATCCAATAATTGTATTTGTGTCATTGGATGAACATTTACATCATTATGTGCATCCCAAGGCTTATTCTAATCACTTTTCGTACTTATGGAATGTAGTTCATCCAATAAGTGCATTTGTGTCATTGGATGAACATTTACGGCATTTTGTGCATTCCAAGGCTTATTCTAATCACTTTTCGTACTTAAGCAATGTAATTCATCCAATAAGTGCATTTGTGTAATTGGATGCACATTTACGTCATTTTGTGCCTTCCAAGGATTATTCTAATCACTTTTCGTACTTAAGGAATGTAGTTCATCCACTAAGTGCGTTTGTGTCATTGGATGAACATTTACGTCATTTTGTGCATTACAAGGCTTATTCTAATCACTTTTCGTACTTAAGGAATGTAGTTCATCCAATAAGGGCATTTGTGTCATTGGATGAACATGTACGTCATTTTGTGCATCCCAAGGTTTATTTTAATCACTTTTCGTACTTAAGGAATGTAGTTAATCCAATAAACGCGTTTGTGTTATTGGATTAACATTTACATCATTTTGTGCATCCCAAGGCATATTCTATTCAGTTTTCGGACTTAAGGAATGTAGTTCATCCAATAAGTATATTTGTGTCATTGGATGAACATTAACGTCATTTTATGCATCCCAAGGCTTATTCTAATCACTTTTCGTACTTAAGGAATGTAGTTCATCCAATAATTGCATTTGTGTCATTGGATGAACATTTACGTCATTCTGTGCATCCCAAGGCTTATTCTAATCACTTTTCGTACTTAAGGAATGTAGTTCATCCAATAAGTGCATTTGTGTCATTGGATGAACATTTACGGCATTTTGTGCATCCCAAGGCTTATTCTAATCACTTTTCATACTAAAGGAATGTAGTTCATCCAATAAGAGCGTTTGTGTCATTAATTTAACATTTACATCATTTTGTGAATCCCAAGGCTTATTCTAATCACTTTTCGTAGTTAAGGAATGTAGTTCATCCAATAAGTGCATTTGTGTCATCGGATGAACATTTACGTCATTTTGTGAATTCCAAGGCTTATTCTAATCACTTTTCGTACTTAAGCAATGTAATTCATCCAATAAGTGCATTTGTGTCATTGGATGCACATTTACGTCATTTTGTGCCTTCAAGGATTATTCTAATCACTTTTCGTACTTAAGGAATGTAGTTCATCCAATAAGTGCGTTTGTGTCATTGGATGAACATTTATATCATTTTGTGCATCCCAAGACTTATTCTAATCAGTTTTCATACGTAAGGAATGTAGTTTATCCAATAAGTGCATTTGTGTCATTGGATGAACATTTACGTCATTTTGTGCATCCCAAGGCTTATTCAAATCACTATTCTTACTTAAGAAATGTAGTTCATCCAATTAGAGCGTTTGTGTCATTAATTTAACATTTATATCATTTTGTGAATCCAAAGGCTTATTCTAATCACTTTTCGTACTTAAGGAATGTAGTTCATCCAATAAGTGCATTTGTGTCATTGGATGCACATTTACGTCATTTTGTGCCTTCCAAGGATTATTCTAATCACTTTTCGTACTTAAGGAATGTAGTTCATCCAATAAGTGCGTTTGTGTCATTGGATGAACATTTATATCATTTTGTGCATCCCAAGACTTATTCTAATCAGTTTTCATACGTAAGGAATGTAGTTTATCCAATAAGTGCATTTGTGTCATTGGATGAACATTTACGTCATTTTGTGCATCCCAAGGCTTATTCAAATCACTATTCTTACTTAAGAAATGTAGTTCATCCAATAAGAGCGTTTGTGTCATTAATTTAACATTTATATCATTTTGTGAATCCAAAGGCTTATTCTAATCACTTTTCGTACTTAAGGAATGTAGTTCATCCAATAAGTGCATTTGTGTCATTGGATGAACATTTACGTCATTTTGTGCATTCAAAGGCTTATTCTAATCACTTTTCGTACTTAAGCAATGTAGTTCATCCAATAACTGCATTTGTGTAATTGGATGCACATTTACGTCATTTTGTGCCTTCCAAGGATTATTCTAATCACTTTTCGTACATAAGGAATGTAGTTCATCCACTAAGTGCGTTTGTGTCATTGGATGAACATTTATATCATTTTGTGCATCCCAAGACTTATTCTAATCAGTTTTCATACTTAAGGAATGTAGTTTATCCAATAAGTGCATTTGTGTCATTGGATGAACATTTACGTCATTTTGTGCATCCCAAGGCTTATTCTAATCACTATTCTTACTTAAGAAATGTAGTTCATTCAATAAGAGCGTTTGTGTCATTAATTTAACATTAACATCATTTTGTGAATCCCAAGGCTTATTCTAATCACTATTCGTACTTAAGGAATGTAGTTCATCCAATAAGTGCATTTGTGTCATTGGATTAACATTTACGTCATTTTTTGCATCCCAAGGCTTATTCTAATCACTTTTCGTACTTAAGGAATGTAGTTCATCCAATAAGAGCGTTTGTGTCATTAATTTAACATTTACGTCATTTTGTGAATCCCAAGGCTTATTCTAATCACTTTTTGTACTTCAGGAATGTAGTTCATCCATAAAGTGCATTTGTGTCATTGGTTGAACATTTACGTCATTTTGTGCATTACAAGGCTTATTCTAATCACTTTTCGTACTTAAGGAATGTAGTTCATCCAATAAGGGCATTTGTGTCATTGGATGAACATGTACGTCATTTTGTGCATCCCAAGTGTTATTCTAATCACTTTTCGTACTTAAGGAATGTAGTTAATCCAATAAACGCGTTTGTGTTATTGGATGAACATTTACATCATTTTGTGCATCCCAAGGCTTATTCTAATCACTTTTCGTACTTATGGAATGTAGTTCATCCAATAAGTGCATTTGTGTCATTGGATGAACATTTACGGCATTTTGTGCATTCCAAGGCTTATTCTAATCACTTTTCGTACTTAAGCAATGTAATTCATCCAATAAGTGCATTTGTGTAATTGGATGCACATTTACGTCATTTTGTGCCTTCCAAGGATTATTCTAATCACTTTTCGTACTTAAGGAATGTAGTTCATCCACTAAGTGCGTTTGTGTCATTGGATGAACATTTACGTCATTTTGTGCATTACAAGGCTTATTCTAATCACTTTTCGTACTTAAGGAATGTAGTTCATCCAATAAGGGCATTTGTGTCATTGGATGAACATGTACGTCATTTTGTGCATCCCAAGGTTTATTTTAATCACTTTTCGTACTTAAGGAATGTAGTTAATCCAATAAACGCGTTTGTGTTATTGGATTAACATTTACATCATTTTGTGCATCCCAAGGCATATTCTATTCAGTTTTCGGACTTAAGGAATGTAGTTCATCCAATAAGTATATTTGTGTCATTGGATGAACATTAACGTCATTTTATGCATCCCAAGGCTTATTCTAATCACTTTTCGTACTTAAGGAATGTAGTTCATCCAATAATTGCATTTGTGTCATTGGATGAACATTTACGTCATTCTGTGCATCCCAAGGCTTATTCTAATCACTTTTCGTACTTAAGGAATGTAGTTCATCCAATAAGTGCATTTGTGTCATTGGATGAACATTTACGGCATTTTGTGCATCCCAAGGCTTATTCTAATCACTTTTCATACTAAAGGAATGTAGTTCATCCAATAAGAGCGTTTGTGTCATTAATTTAACATTTACATCATTTTGTGAATCCCAAGACTTATTCTAATCACTTTTCGTAGTTAAGGAATGTAGTTCATCCAATAAGTGCATTTGTGTCATTGGATGAACATTTACGTCATTTTGTGAATTCCAAGGCTTATTCTAATCACTTTTCGTACTTAAGCAATGTAGTTCATCCAATAAGTGCATTTGTGTAATTGGATGCACATTTACGTCATTTTGTGCCTTCCAAGGATTATTCTAATCACTTTTCGTACTTAAGGAATGTAGTTCATCCAATAAGTGCGTTTGTGTCATTGGATGAACATTTATATCATTTTGTGCATCCCAAGACTTATTCTAATCAGTTTTCATACGTAAGGAATGTAGTTTATCCAATAAGTGCATTTGTGTCATTGGATGAACATTTACGTCATTTTGTGCATCCCAAGGCTTATTCAAATCACTATTCTTACTTAAGAAATGTAGTTCATCCAATAAGAGCGTTTGTGTCATTAATTTAACATTTATATCATTTTGTGAATCCAAAGGCTTATTCTAATCACTTTTCGTACTTAAGGAATGTAGTTCATCCAATAAGTGCATTTGTGTCATTGGATGAACATTTACGTCATTTTGTGCATTCAAAGGCTTATTCTAATCACTTTTCGTACTTAAGCAATGTAGTTCATCCAATAACTGCATTTGTGTAATTGGATGCACATTTACGTCATTTTGTGCCTTCCAAGGATTATTCTAATCACTTTTCGTACATAAGGAATGTAGTTCATCCACTAAGTGCGTTTGTGTCATTGGATGAACATTTATATCATTTTGTGCATCCCAAGACTTATTCTAATCAGTTTTCATACTTAAGGAATGTAGTTTATCCAATAAGTGCATTTGTGTCATTGGATGAACATTTACGTCATTTTGTGCATCCCAAGGCTTATTCTAATCACTATTCTTACTTAAGAAATGTAGTTCATTCAATAAGAGCGTTTGTGTCATTAATTTAACATTAACATCATTTTGTGAATCCCAAGGCTTATTCTAATCACTATTCGTACTTAAGGAATGTAGTTCATCCAATAAGTGCATTTGTGTCATTGGATTAACATTTACGTCATTTTTTGCATCCCAAGGCTTATTCTAATCACTTTTCGTACTTAAGGAATGTAGTTCATCCAATAAGGGCGTTGGTGTCATTAATTTAACATTTACGTCATTTTGTGCATCCCAAGCCTTATTCTAATCACTTTTTGTACTTCAGGAATGTAGTTCATCCATAAAGTGCATTTGTGTCATTGGTTGAACATTTACGTCATTTTGTGCATTACAAGGCTTATTCTAATCACTTTTCGTACTTAAGGAATGTAGTTCATCCAATAAGGGCATTTGTGTCATTGGATGAACATGTACGTCATTTTGTGCATCCCAAGTGTTATTCTTATCACTTTTCGTACTTAAGGAATGTAGTTAATCCAATAAACGCGTTTGTGTTATTGGATGAACATTTACATCATTTTGTGCATCCCAAGGCATATTCTAATCAGTTTTCGGACTTAAGGAATGTAGTTCATCCAATAAGTGCATTTGTGTCATTGGATGAACATTTACGTCATTTTGTGAATCCCAAGGCTTATTCTAATCACTTTTCGGACTTAAGGAATGTAGTTCATCCAATAAGTGCATTTGTGTCATTGGATGAACATTAACATCATTTTGTGAATCCCAAGGCTTATTCTAATCACTATTCGTACTTAAGGAATGTAGTTCATCCAATAAGTGCATTTGTGTCATTGGATTAACATTTACGTCATTTTTTGCATCCCAAGGCTTATTCTAATCACTTTTCGTACTTAAGGAATGTAGTTCATCCAATAAGAGCGTTTGTGTCATTAATTTAACATTTACGTCATTTTGTGAATCCCAAGGCTTATTCTAATCACTTTTTGTACTTCAGGAATGTAGTTCATCCATAAAGTGCATTTGTGTCATTGGATGAACATTTACGTCATTTTGTGCATTACAAGGCTTATTCTAATCACTTTTCGTACTTAAGGAATGTAGTTCATCCAATAAGGGCATTTGTGTCATTGGATGAACATGTACGTCATTTTGTGCATCCCAAGTGTTATTCTAATCACTTTTCGTACTTAAGGAATGTAGTTAATCCAATAAACGCGTTTGTGTTATTGGATGAACATTTACATCATTTTGTGCATCCCAAGGCATATTCTAATCAGTTTTCGGACTTAAGGAATGTAGTTCATCCAATAAGTGCATTTGTGTCATTGGATGAACATTTACGTCATTTTGTGAATCCCAAGGCTTATTCTAATCACTTTTCGGACTTAAGGAATGTAGTTCATCCAATAAGTGCATTTGTGTCATTGGATGAACATTAACATCATTTTGTGAATCCCAAGGCTTATTCTAATCACTATTCGTACTTAAGGAATGTAGTTCATCCAATAAGTGCATTTGTGTCATTGGATTAACATTTACGTCATTTTTTGCATCCCAAGGCTTATTCTAATCACTTTTCGTACTTAAGGAATGTAGTTCATCCAATAAGAGCGTTTGTGTCATTAATTTAACATTTACGTCATTTTGTGAATCCCAAGGCTTATTCTAATCACTTTTTGTACTTAAGGAATGTAGTTCATCCAATAAGTGCATTTGTGTCATTGGATGAACATTTACGTCATTTTGTGCATTACAAGGGTTATTCTAATCACTTTTCGTACTTAAGGAATGTAGTTCATCCAATAAGGGCATTTGTGTCATTGGATGAACATGTACGTCATTTTGTGCATCCCAAGGCTTATTCTAATCACTTTTCGTACTTAAGGAATGTAGTTCATCCAATAAGTGCATTTGTGTCATTGGATGAACATTTACGTCATTTTGTGCATTCCAAGGCTTATTCTAATCACTTTTCGTACTTAAGGAATGTAGTTAATCCAATAAGTACATTTCTGTCATTGGCTGCACATTTACGTCATTTTGTGCATTCCAAGGATTATTCTAATCACTTTTCGGACTTAACGAATGTAGTTCATCCAATAAGTGCATTTGTGTTATTGGATGAACATTTACGTCATTTTGTGAATCCCAAGGCTTATTCTAATCACTTTTCGGACTTAAGGAATGTAGTTCATCCAATAAGTGCATTTGTGTCATTGGATGAACATTAACGTCATTTTGTGCATCCCAAGGCTTATTCTAATCACTTTTCGTACTTAAGGAATGTAGTTCATCCAATAAGTGCATTTGTGTCATTGGATGAACATTTACGTCATTTTATGCATCCCAAGGCTATTTTCTAATCACTATTCTTACTTAAGGAATATAGTTCATCCAATAAGTGCATTTGTGTCATTGGATGAACATTTACGTCCTTTTGTGAATCCCAAGGCTTATTCTAACCACTTTTCGTATTTAAGGAATGTAGTTCATCCAATAAGTGCATTTGTGTCATTGGTTGAACATTTATTCATTTTGTGCATCCCAATGCTTATTCTAATCACTTTTCATACTTAAGGAATGTAGTTCATCCAATAAGAGTGTTTGTGTTATTGGATGAACATTTACATCATTTTGTGCATCCCAAGGCATATTCTAATCAGTTTTCGGACTTAAGGAATGTAGTTCATCCAATAAGTGCATTTTTGTCATTGGATGAACATTTACGTCATTTTGTGAATCCCAAGGCTTATTCTAATCACTTTTCGTACTTAAGGAATGTAGTTCATCCAATAAGTGCATTTGTGTCATTGGATGAACATTTACGTCATTTTGTGCATTCCAAGGCTTATTCTAATCACTTTTCGTACTTAAGGAATGTAGTTAATCCAATAAGTGCATTTGTGTCATTGGCTGCACATTTACGTCATTTTGTGCATTCCAAGGATTATTCTAATCACTTTTCGGACTTAACGAATGTAGTTCATCCAATAAGTGCATTTGTGTCATTGGATGAACATTTACGTCATTTTGTGAATCCCAAGGCTTATTCGAATCACTTTTCGGACTTACGGAATGTAGTTCATCCAATAAGTGCATTTGTGTCATTGGATGAACATTAACGTCATTTTGTGCATCCCAAGGCTTATTCTAATCACTTTTCGTACTTAAGGAATGTAGTTCATCCAATAAGTGCATTTGTGTCATTGGATGAACATTTACGTCATTTTGTGCATCCCAAGGCTTATTCTAATCACTTTTCTTACTTAAGGAATATAGTTCATCCAATAAGTGCATTTGTGTCATTGGATTAACATTTACATCATTTTGTGCATCCCAAGGCTTATTCTAATCACTTTTCGTACTTAAGGAATGTAGTTCATCCAATAAGTGCATTTGTGTCATTGGATGAACATTTACGTCATTTTGTGCATCCCAAGGCTTATTCTAATCACTTTTCGTACTTAAGGAATGTAGTTCATCCAATAAGAGCATTTGTGTCATTAATTTAACATTTACGTCATTTTGTGAATCCCAAGGCTTATTCTAATCACTTTTTGTACTTAAGGAATGTAGTTCATCCAATAAGTGCATTTGTGTCATTGGGTGAACATTTACGTCATTTTGTGCATTACAAGGCTTATTCTAATCACTTTTCGTACTTAAGGAATGTAGTTCATCCAATAAGGGCATTTGTGTCATTGGATGAACATGTACGTCATTTTGTGCATCACAAGGGTTATTCTAATCACTTTTCGTACTTAAGGAATGTAGTTAATCTAATAAACGCGTTTGTGTTATTGGATGAACATTTACATCATTTTGTGCATCCCAAGGCATATTCTAATCAGTTTTCGTACTTAAGGAATGTAGTTCATCCAATAAGAGTGTTTGTGTCATTAATTTAACATTTATGTCATTTTGTGAATCCCAATGCTTATTGTAATCACTTTTCATACTTAAGGAATGTAGTTCATCCAATAAGAGTGTTTGTGTCATTAATTTAACATTTACGTTATTTTGTGAATACCAAGGCTTATTCTAATCACTTTTCATACTTAAGGAATGTAGTTCATCCAATAAGAGCGTTTGTGTCATTAATTTAACATTTACGTCATTTTGTGAATCCCAAGGCTTATTCTAATCACTTTTCGTACTTAAGGAATGTAGTTCATCCAATAAGTGCATTTGTGTCATTGGATAAACATTTACGTCATTTTGTGCATCCCAAGGCTTATTCTAATCACTTTTCATACTTAAGGAATGTAGTTCATCCAATAAGAGCGTTTGTGTCATTAATTTAACATTTACATCATTTTGTGCATCCCATGGCTTATTCTAATCACTTTACGGACTTAAGGAATGTAGTTCATCCAATAAGTGCATTTGTGTCATTGGATGATCATTAACGTCATTTTGTGCATCACAAGGCTTATTCTAATCACTTTTCATACTTAAGGAATGTAGTTCATCCAATAAGAGCGTTTGTGTCATTAATTTAACATTTACATCATTTTGTGCATCCCATGGCTTATTCTAATCACTTTTCTTACTTAAGGAATGATGTTCATCCAATAATTGCATTTGTGTCATTGGATGAACATTTACGTCATTTTGTGCATCCCAAGGCTTATTCAAATCACTATTCTTACTTAAGAAATGTAGTTCATCCAATAAGAGCGTTTGTGTCATTAATTTAACATTTATATCATTTTGTGAATCCAAAGGCTTATTCTAATCACTTTTCATACTTAAGGAATGTAGTTCATCCAATAAGTGCATTTGTGTCATTGGATGAACATTTACGTCATTTTGTGCATCCCAAGGCTTATTCTAATCACTTTTTGGACTTAAGGAATGTAGTTCATCCAATAAGAGCGTTTGTGTCATTAATTTAACATTTACATCATTTTGTGCATCCCATGGCTTATTCTAATCACTTTTCTTACTTAAGGAATGATGTTCATCCAATAATTGCATTTGTGTCATTGGATGAACATTTACGTCATTTTGTGCATCCCAAGGCTTATTCAAATCACTATTCTTACTTAAGAAATGTAGTTCATCCAATAAGAGCGTTTGTGTCATTAATTTAACATTTATATCATTTTGTGAATCCAAAGGCTTATTCTAATCACTTTTCATACTTAAGGAATGTAGTTCATCCAATAAGTGCATTTGTGTCATTGGATGAACATTTACGTCATTTTGTGCATCCCAAGGCTTATTCTAATCACTTTTTGGACTTAAGGAATGTAGTTCATCCAATAAGAGCGTTTGTGTCATTAATTTAACATTTACGTCATTTTGTGAATCCCAAGGCTTATTCTAATCACTTTTTGTACTTAAGGAATGTAGTTCATCCAATAAGTGCATTTGTGTCATTGGATGAGCATTTACGTCATTTTGTGCATTACAAGGCTTATTCTAATCACTTTTCATACTTAAGGAATGTAGTTCATCCAATAAGAGCGTTTGTGTCATTAATTTAACATTTACATCATTTTGTGAATCCCAAGGCTTATTCTAATCACTATTCGTATCTAAGGAATGTAGTTTATCCAATAAGTGCATTTGTGTCATTGGATGAACATTTACGTCATTTTTTGCATCCCAAGGCTTATTCTAATCACTTTTTGTACTAAAGGAGTGTAGTTCATCCAATAAGAGCGTTTGTGTCATTAATTTAACATTTATGTCATTTTTGTGAATCCCAAGGCTTATTCTAATCACTTTTTGTACTTAAGGAATGTAGTTCATCCAATAAGTGCATTTGTGTCATTGGATGAACATTTACGTCATTTTGTGCATTACAAGGCTTATTCTAATCACTTTTCGTACTTAAGGAATGTAGTTCATCCAATAAGGGCATTTGTGTCATTGGATGAACATGTACGTCATTTTGTGCATCCCAAGGTTTATTCTAATCACTTTTCGTACTTAAGGAATGTAGTTAATCCAATAAACGCGTTTGTGTTATTGGATGAACATTTACATCATTTTGTGCATCCCAAGGCATATTCTAATCAGTTTTCGGACTTAAGGAATGTAGTTCATCCAATAAGTGCATTTTTGTCATTGGATGAACATTTACGTCATTTTGTGAATCCCAAGGCTTATTCTAATCACTTTTCGTATTTAAGGAATGTAGTTCATCCAATAAGTGCATTTGTGTCATTGGATGAACATTTACGTCATTTTGTGCATTCCAAGGCTTATTCTAATCACTTTTCGTACTTAAGGAATGTAGTTAATCCAATAAGTGCATTTGTGTCATTGGCTGCACATTTACGTCATTTTGTGCATTCCAAGGATTATTCTAATCACTTTTCGGACTTAACGAATGTAGTTCATCCAATAAGTGCATTTGTGTCATTGGATGAACATTTACGTCATTTTGTGAATCCCAAGGCTTATTCGAATCACTTTTCGGACTTACGGAATGTAGTTCATCCAATAAGTGCATTTGTGTCATTGGATGAACATTAACGTCATTTTGTGCATCCCAAGGCTTATTCTAATCACTTTTCGTACTTAAGGAATGTAGTTCATCCAATAAGTGCATTTGTGTCATTGGATGAACATTTACGTCATTTTATGCATCCCAAGGCTATTTTCTAATCACTATTCTTACTTAAGGAATATAGTTCATCCAATAAGTGCATTTGTGTCATTGGATGAACATTTACGTCATTTTTTGCATCCCAAGGCTTATTCTAATCACTTTTCGTACTTATGGCATGTAGTTAATCCAATAAGAGCGTTTGTGTCATGAATTTAACATTTACGTCATTTTGTGAAACCCAAGGCTTATTCTAATCACTTTTTGTACTTCTGGAATGTAGTTCATCCAATAAGTGCATTTGTGTCATTGGATGAACATGTACGTCATTTTGTGCATCCCAAGGGTTATTCTAATCACTTTTCGTACTTAAGGAATGTAGTTAATCCAATAAACGCGTTTGTGTTATTGGATGAACATTTACATCATTTTGTGCATCCCAAGGCATATTCTATTCAGTTTTCGGACTTAAGGAATGTAGTTCATCCAATAAGTATATTTGTGTCATTGGATGAACATTAACGTCATTTTATGCATCCCAAGGCTTATTCTAATCACTTTTCGTACGTAAGGAATGTAGTTCATCCAATAATTGCATTTGTGTCATTGGATGAACATTTACGTCATTCTGTGCATCCCAAGGCTTATTCTAATCACTTTTCGTACTTAAGGAATGTAGTTCATCCAATAAGTGCATTTGTGTCATTGGATGAACATTTACGTCATTTTGTGCATCCCAAGGCTTATTCTAATCACTTTTCGTAGTTAAGGAATGAAGTTCATCCAATAAGTGCATTTGTGTCATTGGATAAACATTTACGTCATTTTGTGCATCCCAAGGCTTATTCTAATCACTTTTCGTACTTAAGGATGTAGTTCATCCAATAAGTGCATTTGTGTCATTGGATGAACATTTACGTCATTTTGTGCATCCCAAGGCTTATTCTAATCACTTTTCGTACTTAAGGAATGTAGTTCATCCAATAAGTGCATTTGTGTCATTGGATGAACATTTACGTCATTTTATGCATCCCAAGGCTATTTTCTAATCACTATTCTTACTTAAGGAATATAGTTCATCCAATAAGTGCATTTGTGTCATTGGATGAACATTTACGTCATTTTGTGAATCCCAAGGCTTATTCTAACCACTTTTCGTATTTAAGGAATGTAGTTCATCCAATAAGTGCATTTGTGTCATTGGTTGAACATTTATTCATTTTGTGCATCCCAATGCTTATTCTAATTACTTTTCATACTTAAGGAATGTAGTTCATCCAATAAGAGTGTTTGTGTCATTAATTTAACATTTATGTCATTTTGTGAATCCCAAAGCTTATTCTAATCAATTTTCATACTTAAGGAATGTAGTTCATCCAATAAGAGTGTTTGTGTCATTAATTTAACATTTACGTCATTTTGTGAATCCCAAGGCTTATTCTAACAACTTTTCATACTTAAAGAATGTAGTTCATCCAATAAGAGCGTTTGTGTCATTAATTTAACATTTACGTCATTTTGTGAATCCCAAGGCTTATTCTAATCACTTTTCGTACTTAAGGAATGTAGTTCGTCCAATAAGTGCATTTGTGTCATTGGATGAACATTTACGTCATTTTGTGCATTCCAAGGCTTATTCTAATCACTTTTCGTACTTAAGGAATGTAGTTAATCCAATAAGTGCATTTGTGTCATTGGATGAACATTTACGTCATTTTGTGAATCCCAAGGCTTATTCTAACCACTTTTCGTATTTAAGGAATGTAGTTCATCCAATAAGTGCATTTGTGTCATTGGTTGAACATTTATTCATTTTGTGCATCCCGATGCTTATTCTAATCACTTTTCATACTTAAGGAATGTAGTTCATCCAATAAGAGTGTTTGTGTCATTAATTTAACATTTATGTCATTTTGTGAATCCCAAAGCTTATTCTAATCACTTTTCATACTTAAGGAATGTAGTTCATCCAATAAGAGTGTTTGTGTCATTAATTGAACATTTACGTCATTTTGTGAATCCCAAGGCTTATTCTAACCACTTTTCATACTTAAGGAATGTAGTTCATCCAATAAGAGCGTTTGTGTCATTAATTTAAAATTTACGTCATTTTGTGAATCCCAAGGCTTATTCTAATCACTTTTCGTACTTAAGGAATGTAGTTCATCCAATAAGTGCATTTGTGTCATTCGATGAACATTTTCGTCATTTTGTGCATTCCAAGGCTTATTCTAATCACTTTTCGTACTTAAGGAATGTAGTTAATCCAATAAGTGCATTTGTGTCATTGGCTGCACATTTACGTCATTTTGTGCATTCCAAGGATTATTCTAATCAGTTTTCGGACTTAACGAATGTAGTTCATCCAATAAGTGCATTTGTGTCATTGGATGAACATTTACGTCATTTTGTGAATCCCAAGGCTTATTCTAATCACTTTTCGGACTTAAGGAATGTAGTTCATCCAATAAGTGCATTTGTGTCATTGGATGAACATTAACGTCATTTTGTGCATCCCAAGGCTTATTCTAATCACTTTTCATACTTAAGGAATGTAGTTCATCCAATAAGAGCGTTTGTGTCATTAATTTAACATTTACATCATTTTGCGAATCCCAAGGCTTATTCTAATCCCTATTCGTACTTAAGGAATGTAGTTCATCCAATAAGTGCATTTGTGTCATTGGATGAACATTTACGTCATTTTTTGCATCCCAAGGCTTATTCTAATCACTTTTCGTACTTATGGCATGTAGTTAATCCAATAAGAGCGTTTGTGTCATGAATTTAACATTTTGTGAAACCCAAGGCTTATTCTAATCACTTTTTGTACTTCTGGAATGTAGTTCATCCAATAAGTGCATTTGTGTCATTGGATGAACATGTACGTCATTTTGTGCATCCCAAGGGTTATTCTAATCACTTTTCGTACTTAAGGAATGTAGTTAATCCAATAAACGCGTTTGTGTTATTGGATGAACATTTACATCATTTTGTGCATCCCAAGGCATATTCTAATCAGTTTTCGGACTTAAGGAATGTAGTTCATCCAATAAGTGCATTTTTGTCATTGGATGAACATTTACGTCATTTTGTGAATCCCAAGGCTTATTCTAATCACTTTTCGGACTTAAGGAATGTAGTTCATCCAATAAGTGCATTTGTGTCATTGGATGAACATTAACGTCATTTTGTGCATCCCAAGGCTTATTCTAATCACTTTTCGTACTTAAGGAATGTAGTTCATCCAATAAGTGCATTTGTGTCATTGGATGAACATTTACGTCATTTTATGCAACCCAAGGCTATTTTCTAATCACTTTTCTTACTTAAGGAATATAGTTCATCCAATAGGTGCATTTGTGTCATTGGATGAACATTTACGTCATTTGGTGAATCCCAAGGCTTATTCTAACCACTTTTCGTATTTAAGGAATGTAGTTCATCCAATAAGTGCATTTGTGTCATTGGATGAACATTTATTCATTTTGTGCATCCCAATGCTTATTCTAATCACTTTTCATACTTAAGAAATGTAGTTCATCCAATAAGAGTGTTTGTGTCATTAATTTAACATTTATGTCATTTTGTGAATCCCAAAGCTTATTCTAATCACTTTTCATACTTAAGGAATGTAGTTCATCCAATAAGAGTGTTTGTGTCATTGGATGAACATTTACGTCATTTTGTGAATCCCAAGGCTTATTCTAACCAGTTTTCATACTTAAGGAATGTAGTTCATCCAATAAGAGCGTTTGTGTCATTAATTTAACATTTACGTCATTTTGTGAATCCCAAGGCTTATTCTAATCACTTTTCGTACATAAGGAATGTAGTTCGTCCAATAAGTGCATTTGTGTCATTGGATGAACATTAACGTCATTTTGTGCATCCCAAGGCTTATTCTAATCACTTTTCATACTTAAGGAATGTAGTTCATCCAATAAGAGCGTTTGTGTCATTAATTTAACATTTACATCATTTTGCGAATCCCAAGGCTTATTCTAATCACTATTCGTACTTAAGGAATGTAGTTCATCCAATAAGTGCATTTGTGTCATTGGATGAACATTTACGTCATTTTTTGCATCCCAAGGCTTATTCTAATCACTTGTCGTACTTATGGCATGTAGTTAATCCAATAAGAGCGTTTGTGTCATGAATTTAACATTTACGTCATTTTGTGAAACCCAAGGCTTATTCTAATCACTTTTTGTACTTCTGGAATGTAGTTCATCCAATAAGTGCATTTGTGTCATTGGATGAACATGTACGTCATTTTGTGCATCCCAAGGGTTATTCTAATCACTTTTCGTACTTAAGGAATGTAGTTAATCCAATAAACGCGTTTGTGTTATTGGATGAACATTTACATCATTTTGTGCATCCCAAGGCATATTCTAATCAGTTTTCGGACTTAAGGAATGTAGTTCATCCAATAAGTGCATTTTTGTCATTGGATGAACATTTACGTCATTTTGTGAATCCCAAGGCTTATTCTAATCACTTTTCGGACTTAAGGAATGTAGTTCATCCAATAAGTGCATTTGTGTCATTGGATGAACATTAACGTCATTTTGTGCATCCCAAGGCTTATTCTAATCACTTTTCGTACTTAAGGAATGTAGTTCATCCAATAAGTGCATTTGTGTCATTGGATGAACATTTACGTCATTTTATGCGTCCCAAGGCTATTTTCTAATCACTTTTCTTACTTAAGGAATATAGTTCTTCCAATAGGTGCATCTGTGTCATTGGATGAACATTTACGTCATTTGGTGAATCCCAAGGCTTATTCTAACCACTTTTCGTATTTAAGGAATGTAATTCATCCAACAAGTGCATTTGTGTCATTGGATGAACATTTATTCATTTTGTGCATCCCAATGCTTATTCTAATCACTTTTCATACTTAAGGAATGTAGTTCATCCAATAAGAGTGTTTGTGTCATTAATTTAACATTTATGTCATTTTGTGAATCCCAAAGCTTATTCTAATCACTTTTCATACATAAGGAATGTAGTTCATCCAATAAGAGGGTTTGTGTCATTAATTTAACATTTACGTCATTTTGTGAATCCCAAGGCTTATTCTAACCAGTTTTCATACTTAAGGAATGTAGTTCATCCAATAAGAGCGTTTGTGTCATTAATTTAACATTTACGTCATTTTGTGAATCCCAAGGCTTATTCTAATCACTTTTCGTACATAAGGAATGTAGTTCGTCCAATAAGTGCATTTGTGTCATTGGATGAACATTAACGTCATTTTGTGCATCCCAAGGCTTATTCTAATCACTTTTCATACTTAAGGAATGTAGTTCATCCAATAAGAGCGTTTGTGTCATTAATTTAACATTTACATCATTTTGCGAATCCCAAGGCTTATTCTAATCACTATTCGTACTTAAGGAATGTAGTTCATCCAATAAGTGCATTTGTGTCATTGGATGAACATTTACGTCATTTTTTGCATCCCAAGGCTTATTCTAATCACTTGTCGTACTTATGGCATGTAGTTAATCCAATAAGAGCGTTTGTGTCATGAATTTAACATTTACGTCATTTTGTGAAACCCAAGGCTTATTCTAATCACTTTTTGTACTTCTGGAATGTAGTTCATCCAATAAGTGCATTTGTGTCATTGGATGAACATGTACGTCATTTTGTGCATCCCAAGGGTTATTCTAATCACTTTTCGTACTTAAGGAATGTAGTTAATCCAATTAACGCGTTTGTGTTATTGGATGAACATTTACATCATTTTGTGCATCCCAAGGCATATTCTAATCAGTTTTCGGACTTAAGGAATGTAGTTCATCCAATAAGTGCATTTTTGTCATTGGATGAACATTTACGTCATTTTGTGAATCCCAAGGCTTATTCTAATCACTTTTCGGACTTAAGGAATGTAGTTCATCCAATAAGTGCATTTGTGTCATTGGATGAACATTACCGTCATTTTGTGCATCCCAAGGCTTATTCTAATCACTTTTCGTACTTAAGGAATGTAGTTCATCCAATAAGTGCATTTGTGTCATTGGATGAACATTTACGTCATTTTATGCATCCCAAGGCTATTTTCTAATCACTTTTCTTACTTAAGGAATATAGTTCATCCAATAGGTGCATTTGTGTCATTGGATGAACATTTACGTCATTTGGTGAATCCCAAGGCTTATTCTAACCACTTTTCGTATTTAAGGAATGTAGTTCATCCAATAAGTGCATTTGTGTCATTGGATGAAAATTTATTCATTTTGTGCATCCCAATGCTTATTCTAATCACTTTTCATACTTAAGGAATGTAGTTCATCCAATAAGAGTGTTTGTGTCATTAATTTAACATTTATGTCATTTTGTGAATCCCAAAGCTTATTCTAATCACTTTTCATACTTAAGGAATGTAGTTCATCAAATAAGAGTGTTTGTGTCATTAATTTAACATTTACGTCATTTTGTGAATCCCAAGACTTATTCTAACCAGTTTTCATACTTAAGGAATGTAGTTCATCCAATAAGAGCGTTTGTGTCATTAATTTAACATTTACGTCATTTTGTGAATCCCAAGGCTTATTCTAATCACTTTTCGTACATAAGGAATGTAGTTCGTCCAATAAGGGCATTTGTGTCATTGGATGAACATTTACGTCATTTTGTGCATCCCAAGGCTTATTCTAATCACTTTTTGGACTTAAGGAATGTAGTTCATCCAATAAGTGCATTTGTTTCATTGGATGAACATTGACATCATTTTGTGCATCCCAAGGCTTATTCTAATCACTTTTCATACTTAAGGATTGTAGTTCATCCAATAAGAGCGTTTGTGTCATTAATTTAACAATTACATCATTTTGTGAATCCCAAGGCTTATTCTAATCACTTTTCGTACTTAAGGAATGTAGTTCATCCAATAAGTGCATTTGTGTCATTGGATGAACATTTACGTCATTTTGTGCATTCCAAGGCTTATTCTAATCACTTTTCGTACTTAAGGAATGTAGTTAATCCAATAAGTGCATTTGTGTCATTGGCTGCACATTTACGTCATTTTGTGCATTCCAAGGATTATTCGAATCACTTTTCGGACTTAACGAATGTAGTTCATCCAATAAGTGCATTTGTGTCATTGGATGAACATTAACGTCATTTTGTGCATCCCAAGGCTTATTCTAATCACTTTTCGTACTTAAGGAATGTAGTTCATGCAATAAGTGCATTTGTGTCATTGGATGAACATTTACGTCATTTTATGCATCCCAAGGCTATTTTCTAATCACTATTCTTACTTAAGGAATATAGTTCATCCAATAAGTGCATTTGTGTCATTGGATGAACATTTACGTCATTTTGTGAATCCCAAGGCTTATTCTAACCACTTTTCGTATTTAAGGAATGTAGTTCATCCAATAAGTGCATTTGTGTCATTGGTTGAACATTTATTCATTTTGTGCATCCCAATGCTAATTGTAATCACTTTTCATACTTAAGGAATGTAGTTCATCCAATAACAGTGTTTGTGTCATTAATTTAACATTTATGTCATTTTGTGAATCCCAAAGCTTATTCTAATCACTTTTCATACTTAAGGAATGTAGTTCATCCAAAAAGAGTGTTTGTGTCATTAATTTAACATTTACATCATTTTGTGAATCCCAAGGCTTATTCTAACCACTTTTCATACTTAAGGAATGTAGTTTATCCAATAAGAGCGTTTGTGTCATTAATTTAACATTTACGTCATTTTGTCAATCCCAAGGCTTATTCTAATCACTTTTCGTACTTAAGGAATGTAGTTCGTCCAATAAGTGCATTTGTGTCATTGGATGAACATTTACGTCATTTTGTGCATCCCAAGGCTTATTCTAATCACTTTTTGGACTTAAGGAATGTAGTTCATCCAATAAGTGCATTTGTTTCATTGGATGAACATTGACATCATTTTGTGCATCCCAAGGCTTATTCTAATCACTTTTCATACTTAAGGAATGTAGTTCATCCAATAAGAGCGTTTGTGTCATTAATTTAACATTTACATCATTTTGTGAATCCCAAGGCTTATTCTAATCACTTTTCGTACTTAAGGAATGTAGTTCATCCAATAAGTGCATTTGTGTCATTGGATGAACATTTACGTCATTTTGTGCATTCCAAGGCTTATTCTAATCACTTTTCGTACTTAAGCAATGTAATTCATCCAATAAGTGCATTTGTGTCATTGGATGCACATTTACGTCATTTTGTGCATTCCAAGGATTATTCTAATCACTTTTCGTACATAAGGAATGTAGTTCATCCAATAAGTGCGTTTGTGTCATTGGATGAACATTTATATCATTTTGTGCATCCCAAGACTTATTCTAATCAGTTTTCATACTTAAGGAATGTAGTTCATCCAATAAGTGCATTTGTGTCATTGGATGAACATTTACGTCATTTTGTGCATCCCAAGGCTTATTCTAATCACTTTTCATACTTAAGGAATGTAGTTCATCCAATAAGAGTGTTTGTGTCATTAATTTAACATTTATGTGATTTTGTGAATCCCAATGCTTATTCTAATCACTTTTCGTACTTAAGTAATGTAGTTCATCCAATAAGTGCATTTGTGTCATTGGATGAACATTTACGGCATTTTGTGCATCCCAAGGCTTATTCTATTCACTTTTCATACTTAAGGAATGTAGTTCATCCAATAAGAGCGTTTGTGTCATTAATTTAACATTTACATCATTTTGTGAATCCCAAGGATTATTGTAACCACTTTTCTTACTTAAGGAATGTAGTTCATCCAATAAGTGCATTTGTGTCATTGGATTAACATTTACGTCATTTTGTGCATCCCAAGGCTTACTCTAATCACTTTTCGTACTTAAGGAATGTAGGTCATCCAATAAGTGCATTTGTGTCATTGGATGAACATTTACATCATTTTGTGCATCCCAAGGCTTATTCTAATCACTTTTCGTACTTAAGGAATGTAGTTCATCCAATAAGAGCGTTTGTGTCATTAATTTAACATTTACGTCATTTTGTGAATCCCAAGGCTTATTCTAATCACTTTTCATACTTAAGGAATGTAGTTCATCCAATAAGAGCGTTTGTGTAATTAATTTAACATTTACGTCATTTTGTGAATCCCAAGGTTTATTCTAATCACTTTTCGTACTTAAGGAATGTAGTTCATCCAATAAGTGCATTTGTGTCATTGGATGAACATTTATGTCATTTTGTGCATTTCAAGCCTTATTCTAATCACTTTTCGTACTTAAGGAATGTAGTTCATCCAATAATGGCATTTGTGTCATTGGATGAACATTTACGCCATTTTGTGCATCCCAATGTTTAT
>JBBPBO010001985.1:41761593-41861542 GCA_037974295.1 Cicer cuneatum
AGTGTTTGTGTCATTAATTTAACATTTACGTCATTTTGTGAATCCCAAGGCTTATTCTAACCACTTTTCATACTTAAGGAATGTAGGTCATCCAATAAGAGCGTTTGTGTCATTAATTTAACATTTATGTCATTTTGTGAATCCCAAGGCTTATTCTAATCACTTTTCGTACTTAAGGAATGTAGTTCATCCAATAAGTGCATTTGTGTCATTGGATGATCATTTATTCATTTTGTGCATCTTAATGCTTATTCTAATCACTTTTCATACTTAAGGAATGTAGTTCATCCAATAAGAGTGTTTGTGTCATTAATTTAACATTTATGTCATTTTGTGAATCGCAAAGCTTATTCTAATCACTTTTCATACTTAAGGAATGTAGTTCATCCAATAAGAGTGTTTGTGTCATTAATTTAACATTTACGTCATTTTGTGAATCCCAAGGCTTATTCTAACCACTTTTCATACTTAAGGAATGTAGGTCATCCAATAAGAGCGTTTGTGTCATTAATTTAACATTTACGTCATTTTGTGAATCCCAAGGCTTATTCTAATCACTTTTCGTACTTAAGGAATGTAGTTCATCCAATAAGTGCATTTGTGTCATTGGATGATCATTTATTCATTTTGTGCATCTTAATGCTTATTCTAATCACTTTTCATACTTAAGGAATGTAGTTCATCCAATAAGAGTGTTTGTGTCATTAATTTAACATTTATGTCATTTTGTGAATCGCAAAGCTTATTCTAATCACTTTTCATACTTAAGGAATGTAGTTCATCCAATAAGAGTGTTTGTGTCATTAATTTAACATTTACGTCATTCTGTGAATCCCAAGGCTTATTCTAACCACTTTTCATACTTAAGGAATGTAGTTCATCCAATAAGAGCGTTTGTGTCATTAATTTAACATTTACGTCATTTTGTGAATCCCAAGGCTTATTCTAATCACTTTTCGTACTTAAGGAATGTAGTTCATCCAATAAGTGCATTTGTGTCATTGGATGAACATTTACGTCATTTTGTGCATCCCAAGGCTTATTCTAATCGCTTTTTGGACTTAAGGAATGTAGTTCATCCAATAAGTGCATTTGTTTCATTGGATGAACATTGACGTCATTTTGTGCATCCCAAGGCTTATTCTAATCACTTTTCATACTTAAGGAATGTAGTTCATCCAATAAGAGCGTTTGTGTCATTAATTTAACATTTACATCATTTTGTGAATCCCAAGGCTTATTCTAATCACTTTTCGTACTTAAGGAATGTAGTTCACCCAATAAGTGCATTTGTGTCATTGGATGAAGATTTACGTCATTTTGTGCATTCCAAGGCTTATTCTAATCACTTTTCGTACTTAAGCAATGTAATTCATCCAATAAGTGCGTTTGTGTCATTAATTTAACATTTACATCATTTTGTGCATCCCATGGCTTATTCTAATCACTTTACGGACTTAAGGAATGTAGTTCATCCAATAAGTGCATTTGTGTCATTGGATGATCATTAACGTCATTTTGTGAATCCCAAGGCTTATTCTAATTACTTTCCGTACTTAAGGAATGTAGTTCATCCAATAAGTGCATTTGTGTCATTCGATGAACATTTACGTCATTTTGTGCATCCCAAGGCTTATTCTAATCACTTTTCTTACTTAAGGAATGTAGTTCATCCAATAAGTGCATTTGTGTCATTGGATGAACATTTACGGCATTTTGTGCATCCCATGGCTTATTCTAATCACTTTTCGTACTTAAGGAATGTAGTTCATCCAATAATTGCATTTGTGTCATTGGATGAACATTTACGGCATTCTGTGCATCCCAAGGCTTATTGTAATCACTTTTCGTACTTAAGGAATGTAGTTCATCCAATAAGTGCATTTGTGTCATTGGATGAACATTAAAGTCATTTTGTGCATCCCAAGGCTTATTCTAATCACTTTTCGTACTTAACAAATTTAGTTCATCCAATAATTGCATTTGTGTCATTGGATGAACATTTACGTCATTCTGTGCATCCCAAGGCTTATTCTAATCACCTTTCGTACTTAAGGAATGTAGTTCATCCAATAAGTGCATTTGTGTCATTGGATGAGCATTTACGGCATTTTGTGCATCCCAAGGCTTATTCTAATCACTTTTCATACTTAAGGAATGTAGTTCATCCAATAAGAGCGTTTGTGTCATTAATTTAACATTTACATCATTTTGTGAATCCCAAGGCTTATTCTAATCACTTTTCGTACTTAAGGAATGTAGTTCATCCAATATGTGCATTTGTGTCATTGGATGAACATTTACACCATTTTGTGCATTCCAAGGCTTATTCTAATCCTTTTCGTACTTAAGGAATGTAGTTCATCCAATAAGAGCGTTTGTGTCATTAATTTAACATTTACATCATTTTGTGAATCCCAAGGCTTATTCTAACCACTTTTCTTACTTAAGGAATGTAGTTCATCCAATAAGTGCATTTGTGTCATTGGATTAACATTTACGTCATTTTGTGCATCCCAAGGCTTATTCTAATCACTTTTCGTACTTAAGGTATGTAGTTCATCCACTTAGTGTATTTGTGTCATTGGATGAACATTTACATCATTTTGTGCATCCCAAGGCTTATTCTAATCACTTTTCGTACTTAAGGAATGTAGTTCATCCAATAAGAGCGTTTGTGTCATTAATTTAACATTTACGTCATTTTGTGAATCCCAAGGCTTATTCTAATCACTTTTCATACTTAAGGAATGTAGTTCATCCAATAAGAGCGTTTGTGTAATTAATTTAACATTTACGTCATTTTGTGAATCCCAAGGTTTATTCTAATCACTTTTCATACTTAAGGAATGTAGTTCATCCAATAAGAGCGTTTGTGTCATTAATTTAACATTTACGTCATTTTGTGAATCCCAAGGCTTATTCTAATCACTTTTCGTACTTAAGGAATGTAGTTCATCCAATAAGTGCATTTGTGTCATTGTATGAACATTTACGTCATTTTGTGCATCCCAAGGCTTATTCTAATCACTTTTTGGACTTAAGGAATGTAGTTCATCCAATAAGTGCATTTGTTTCATTGGATGAACATTGACGTCATTTTGTGCATCCAAAGGCTTATTCTAATCACTTTTCATACTTAAGGAATGTAGTTCATCCAATAAGAGCGTTTGTGTCATTAATTTAACATTTACATCATTTTGTGAAACCCAAGGCTTATTCTAATCACTATTCGTCGTTAAGGAATGTAGTTCATCCAATAAGTGCATTTGTGTCATTGGATGAACATTTACGTCATTTTTTGCATCCCAAGGCTTATTCTAATCACTTTTCGTACTTAAGGAATGTAGTTCATCCAATAAGAGCATTTGTGTCATTAATTTAACATTTACGTCATTTTGTGAATCCCAAGGCTTATTCTAATCACCTTTTGTACTTAAGGAATGTAGTTCATCCAATAAGTGCATTTGTTTCATTGGATGAACATTTACGTCATTTTGTGCATTACTAATCACTTGTCGTACTTAAGGAATGTAGTTCATCCAATAAGGGCATTTGTGTCATTGGATGAACATGTACGTCATTTTGTGCATCCCAAGGATTATTCTAATCACTTTTCGTACTTAAGGAATGTAGTTAATCCAATAAACGCGTTTGTGTTATTGGATGAACATTTACATCATTTTGTGCATCGCAAGGCTTATTCTAATCACTTTTCGTACTTAAGGAATGTAGTTCATCCAATAAGTGTGTTTGTGTCATTGGATGAACATTTACGTCATTTTATGCATCCCAAGGCTATTTTCTAATCACTATTCTTACTTAAGGAATATAGTTCATCCAATAAGTGCATTTGTGTCATTGGATGAACATTTACGTCATTTTGTGAATCCCAAGGCTTATTCTAATCACTTTTCGTACATAAGGAATGTAGTTCATCCAATAAGTGCATTTGTGTCATTGGATGAACATTTATTCATTTTGTGCATCCCAATGCTTATTCTAATCACTTTTCATACTTAAGGAATGTAGTTCATCCAATAAGAGTGTCTGTGTCATTAATTTAACATTTATGTCATTTTGTGAATCCCAAAGCTTATTCTAATCACTTTTCATACTTAAGGAATGTAGTTCATCCAATAAGAGTGTTTGTGTCATTAATTTAACATTTACGTCATTTTGTGAATCCCAAGGCTTATTCTAACCACTTTTCATACTTAAGGAATGTAGGTCATCCAATAAGAGCGTTTGTGTCATTAATTTAACATTTACGTCATTTTGTGAATCCCAAGGCTTATTCTAATCACTTTTCGTACTTAAGGAATGTAGTTCATCCAATAAGTGCATTTGTGTCATTGGATGATCATTTATTCATTTTGTGCATCTTAATGCTTATTCTAATCACTTTTCATACTTAAGGAATGTAGTTCATCCAATAAGAGTGTTTGTGTCATTAATTTAACATTTATGTCATTTTGTGAATCGCAAAGCTTATTCTAATCACTTTTCATACTTAAGGAATGTAGTTCATCCAATAAGAGTGTTTGTGTCATTAATTTAACATTTACGTCATTCTGTGAATCCCAAGGCTTATTCTAACCACTTTTCATACTTAAGGAATGTAGTTCATCCAATAAGAGCGTTTGTGTCATTAATTTAACATTTACGTCATTTTGTGAATCCCAAGGCTTATTCTAATCACTTTTCGTACTTAAGGAATGTAGTTCATCCAATAAGTGCATTTGTGTCATTGGATGAACATTTACGTCATTTTGTGCATCCCAAGGCTTATTCTAATCGCTTTTTGGACTTAAGGAATGTAGTTCATCCAATAAGTGCATTTGTTTCATTGGATGAACATTGACGTCATTTTGTGCATCCCAAGGCTTATTCTAATCACTTTTCATACTTAAGGAATGTAGTTCATCCAATAAGAGCGTTTGTGTCATTAATTTAACATTTACATCATTTTGTGAATCCCAAGGCTTATTCTAATCACTTTTCGTACTTAAGGAATGTAGTTCACCCAATAAGTGCATTTGTGTCATTGGATGAAGATTTACGTCATTTTGTGCATTCCAAGGCTTATTCTAATCACTTTTCGTACTTAAGCAATGTAATTCATCCAATAAGTGCGTTTGTGTCATTAATTTAACATTTACATCATTTTGTGCATCCCATGGCTTATTCTAATCACTTTACGGACTTAAGGAATGTAGTTCATCCAATAAGTGCATTTGTGTCATTGGATGATCATTAACGTCATTTTGTGAATCCCAAGGCTTATTCTAATTACTTTCCGTACTTAAGGAATGTAGTTCATCCAATAAGTGCATTTGTGTCATTCGATGAACATTTACGTCATTTTGTGCATCCCAAGGCTTATTCTAATCACTTTTCTTACTTAAGGAATGTAGTTCATCCAATAAGTGCATTTGTGTCATTGGATGAACATTTACGGCATTTTGTGCATCCCATGGCTTATTCTAATCACTTTTCGTACTTAAGGAATGTAGTTCATCCAATAATTGCATTTGTGTCATTGGATGAACATTTACGGCATTCTGTGCATCCCAAGGCTTATTGTAATCACTTTTCGTACTTAAGGAATGTAGTTCATCCAATAAGTGCATTTGTGTCATTGGATGAACATTAACGTCATTTTGTGCATCCCAAGGCTTATTCTAATCACTTTTCGTACTTAAGGAATGTAGTTCATCCAATAAGTGCATTTGTGTCATTCGATGAACATTTACGTCATTTTGTGCATCCCAAGGCTTATTCTAATCACTTTTCTTACTTAAGGAATGTAGTTCATCCAATAAGTGCATTTGTGTCATTGGATGAACATTTACGGCATTTTGTGCATCCCATGGCTTATTCTAATCACTTTTCGTACTTAAGGAATGTAGTTCATCCAATAATTGCATTTGTGTCATTGGATGAACATTTACGGCATTCTGTGCATCCCAAGGCTTATTGTAATCACTTTTCGTACTTAAGGAATGTAGTTCATCCAATAAGTGCATTTGTGTCATTGGATGAACATTAACGTCATTTTGTGCATCCCAAGGCTTATTCTAATCACTTTTCGTACTTAACGAATTTAGTTCATCCAATAATTGCATTTGTGTCATTGGATGAACATTTACGTCATTCTGTGCATCCCAAGGCTTATTCTAATCACCTTTCGTACTTAAGGAATGTAGTTCATCCAATAAGTGCATTTGTGTCATTGGATGAGCATTTACGGCATTTTGTGCATCCCAAGGCTTATTCTAATCACTTTTCATACTTAAGGAATGTAGTTCATCCAATAAGAGCGTTTGTGTCATTAATTTAACATTTACATCATTTTGTGAATCCCAAGAGTTATTCTAATCACTTTTCGTACTTAAGGAATGTAGTTCATCCAATATGTGCATTTGTGTCATTGGATGAACATTTACGCCATTTTGTGCATTCCAAGGCTTATTCTAATCCTTTTCGTACTTAAGCAATGTAATTCATCCAATAAGTGCATTTGTGTCATTGGATGCAAATTTACGTCATTTTGTGCATTCCAAGGATTATTCTAATCACTTTTCGTACATAAGGAATGTAGTTCATCCAATAAGTGCGTTTGTGTCATTGGATGAACATTTATATCATTTTGTGCATCCCAAGACTTATTCTAATCAGTTTTCATACTTAAGGAATGTAGTTTATTCAATAAGTGCATTTGTGTCATTGGATGAACATTTACGTCATTTTGTGCATCCCAAGGCTTATTCTAATCACTATTCTTACTTAAGGAATGTAGTTCATCCAATAAGAGCGTTTGTGTCATTCATTTAACATTTATGTCATTTTGTGAATCCCAAGGCTGATTCTAATCACTTTTCGTACTTAATGAATGTAGTTTATCCAATAAGTGCATTTGTGTCATTAGATGAACATTTACTTCATTCTGTGCATTCCAAGGCTTATTCTAATCACTTTTCGTACTTAAGGAATGCAGTTTATCCAATAAGCGCGTTTGTGTCATTGGATGAACATTAACGACATTTTGTCTATCCCAAGGCTTATTCTAATCACTTTTCGTACTTAAGGAATGTAGTTCATCCAATAAGGCCGTTTGTGTCATTGGATGAACATTTACGTCATTTTGTGCATCCGAAGGCTTATTCTAATCACTTTTCTTACTTAAGGAATGTAGTTCATCCAATAAGTGCATTTGTGTCGTTGGATTAACATTTAAGTCATTTTGTGCATCCCAAGGCTTATTCTAATCACTTTTCATACTTAAGGACTATAGTTCATCCAATAAGTGCATTTGTGTCATTGGATGAACATTTACGTCATTTTGTGCATCCAAGGCTTATTCTAATCACTTTTCATACTTAAGGAATGTAGTTCATCCAATAAGAACGTTTGTGTCATTAATTTAACATTTACATCATTTTGTGCATCCCATGGCTTATTCTAATCACTTTACGGACTTAAGGAATGTAGTTCATCCAATAAGTGCATTTGCGTCATTGGATGAACATTGACGTCATTTTGTGCATCCCATGGCTTATTCTAATCACTTTTCATACTTAAGGAATGTAGTTCATCCAATAAGTGCATTTGTGACATTGGATGAACATTTACGTCATTTTGTGCATTCCAAGGCTTATTCTAATCACTTTTCGTACTTAAGCAATGTAATTCATCCAATAAGTGCGTTTGTGTCATTAATTTAACATTTACATCATTTTGTGCATCCCATGGCTTATTCTAATCACTTTACGGACTTAAGGAATGTAGTTCATCCAATAAGTGCATTTGTGTCATTGGATGATCATTAACGTCATTTTGTGAATCCCAAGGCTTATTCTAATTACTTTCCGTACTTAAGGAATGTAGTTCATCCAATAAGTGCATTTGTGTCATTCGATGAACATTTACGTCATTTTGTGCATCCCAAGGCTTATTCTAATCACTTTTCTTACTTAAGGAATGTAGTTCATCCAATAAGTGCATTTGTGTCATTGGATGAACATTTACGGCATTTTGTGCATCCCATGGCTTATTCTAATCACTTTTCGTACTTAAGGAATGTAGTTCATCCAATAATTGCATTTGTGTCATTGGATGAACATTTACGGCATTCTGTGCATCCCAAGGCTTATTGTAATCACTTTTCGTACTTAAGGAATGTAGTTCATCCAATAAGTGCATTTGTGTCATTGGATGAACATTAACGTCATTTTGTGCATCCCAAGGCTTATTCTAATCACTTTTCGTACTTAACGAATTTAGTTCATCAAATAATTGCATTTGTGTCATTGGATGAACATTTACGTCATTCTGTGCATCCCAAGGCTTATTCTAATCACCTTTCGTACTTAAGGAATGTAGTTCATCCAATAAGTGCATTTGTGTCATTGGATGAGCATTAACGTCATTTTGTGCATCCCAAGGCTTATTCTAATCACTTTTCATACTTAAGGAATGTAGTTCATCCAATAAGAGCGTTTGTGTCATTAATTTAACATTTACATCATTTTGTGAATCCCAAGGCTTATTCTAACCACTTTTCTTACTTAAGGAATGTAGTTCATCCAATAAGTGCATTTGTGTCATTGGATTAACATTTACGTCATTTTGTGCATCCCAAGGCTTATTCTAATCACTTTTCGTACTTAAGGTATGTAGTTCATCCACTTAGTGCATTTGTGTCATTGGATGAACATTTACATCATTTTGTGCATCCCAAGGCTTATTCTAATCACTTTTCGTACTTAAGGAATGTAGTTCATCCAATAAGAGCGTTTGTGTCATTAATTTAACATTTACGTCATTTTGTGAATCCCAAGGCTTATTCTAATCACTTTTCATACTTAAGGAATGTAGTTCATCCAATAAGAGCGTTTGTGTCATTAATTTAACATTTACATCATTTTGTGAAACCCAAGGCTTATTCTAATCACTATTCGTCGTTAAGGAATGTAGTTCATCCAATAAGTGCATTTGTGTCATTGGATGAACATTTACGTCATTTTTTGCATCCCAAGGCTTATTCTAATCACTTTTCGTACTTAAGGAATGTAGTTCATCCAATAAGTGCATTTGTGTCATTGTATGAACATTTACGTCATTTTGTGCATCCCAAGGCTTATTCTAATCACTTTTTGGACTTAAGGAATGTAGTTCATCCAATAAGTGCATTTGTTTCATTGGATGAACATTGACGTCATTTTGTGCATCCAAAGGCTTATTCTAATCACTTTTCATACTTAAGGAATGTAGTTCATCCAATAAGAGCGTTTGTGTCATTAATTTAACATTTACATCATTTTGTGAAACCCAAGGCTTATTCTAATCACTATTCGTCGTTAAGGAATGTAGTTCATCCAATAAGTGCATTTGTGTCATTGGATGAACATTTACGTCATTTTTTGCATCCCAAGGCTTATTCTAATCACTTTTCGTACTTAAGGAATGTAGTTCATCCAATAAGAGCATTTGTGTCATTAATTTAACATTTACGTCATTTTGTGAATCCCAAGGCTTATTCTAATCACTTTTTGTACTTAAGGAATGTAGTTCATCCAATAAGTGCATTTGTTTCATTGGATGAACATTTACGTCATTTTGTGCATTACTAATCACTTGTCGTACTTAAGGAATGTAGTTCATCCAATAAGGGCATTTGTGTCATTGGATGAACATGTACGTCATTTTGTGCATCCCAAGGATTATTCTAATCACTTTTCGTACTTAAGGAATGTAGTTAATCCAATAAACGCGTTTGTGTTATTGGATGAACATTTACATCATTTTGTGCATCCCAAGGCTTATTCTAATCACTTTTCGTACTTAAGGAATGTAGTTCATCCAATAAGTGTGTTTGTGTCATTGGATGAACATTTACGTCATTTTATGCATCCCAAGGCTATTTTCTAATCACTATTCTTACTTAAGGAATATAGTTCATCCAATAAGTGCATTTGTGTCATTGGATGAACATTTACGTCATTTTGTGAATCCCAAGGCTTATTCTAATCACTTTTTGTACATAAGGAATGTAGTTCATCCAATAAGTGCATTTGTGTCATTGGATGAACATTTATTCATTTTGTGCATCCCAATGCTTATTCTAATCACTTTTCATACTTAAGGAATGTAGTTCATCCAATAAGAGTGTCTGTGTCATTAATTTAACATTTATGTCATTTTGTGAATCCCAAAGCTTATTCTAATCACTTTTCATACTTAAGGAATGTAGTTCATCGAATAAGAGTGTTTGTGTCATTAATTTAACATTTACGTCATTTTGTGAATCCCAAGGCTTATTCTAACCACTTTTCATACTTAAGGAATGTAGGTCATCCAATAAGAGCGTTTGTGTCATTAATTTAACATTTACGTCATTTTGTGAATCCCAAGGCTTATTCTAATCACTTTTCGTACTTAAGGAATGTAGTTCATCCAATAAGTGCATTTGTGTCATTGGATGATCATTTATTCATTTTGTGCATCTTAATGCTTATTCTAATCACTTTTCATACTTAAGGAATGTAGTTCATCCAATAAGAGTGTTTGTGTCATTAATTTAACATTTATGTCATTTTGTGAATCGCAAAGCTTATTCTAATCACTTTTCATACTTAAGGAATGTAGTTCATCCAATAAGAGTGTTTGTGTCATTAATTTAACATTTACGTCATTCTGTGAATCCCAAGGCTTATTCTAACCACTTTTCATACTTAAGGAATGTAGTTCATCCAATAAGAGCGTTTGTGTCATTAATTTAACATTTACGTCATTTTGTGAATCCCAAGGCTTATTCTAATCACTTTTCGTACTTAAGGAATGTAGTTCATCCAATAAGTGCATTTGTGTCATTGGATGAACATTTACGTCATTTTGTGCATCCCAAGGCTTATTCTAATCGCTTTTTGGACTTAAGGAATGTAGTTCATCCAATAAGTGCATTTGTTTCATTGGATGAACATTGACGTCATTTTGTGCATCCCAAGGCTTATTCTAATCACTTTTCATACTTAAGGAATGTAGTTCATCCAATAAGAGCGTTTGTGTCATTAATTTAACATTTACATCATTTTGTGAATCCCAAGGCTTATTCTAATCACTTTTCGTACTTAAGGAATGTAGTTCATCCAATAAGTGCATTTGTGTCATTGGATGAACATTTACGTCATTTTGTGCATCCCAAGGCTTATTCTAATCACTTTTCGTACTTAAGCAATGTAATTCATCCAATAAGTGCGTTTGTGTCATTAATTTAACATTTACATCATTTTGTGCATCCCATGGCTTATTCTAATCACTTTACGGACTTAAGGAATGTAGTTCATCCAATGAGTGCATTTGTGTCATTGGATGATCATTAACGTCATTTTGTGAATCCCAAGGCTTATTCTAATTACTTTCCGTACTTAAGGAATGTAGTTCATCCAATAAGTGCATTTGTGTCATTCGATGAACATTTACGTCATTTTGTGCATCCCAAGGCTTATTCTAATCACTTTTCTTACTTAAGGAATGTAGTTCATCCAATAAGTGCATTTGTGTCATTGGATGAACATTTACGGCATTTTGTGCATCCCATGGCTTATTCTAATCACTTTTCGTACTTAAGGAATGTAGTTCATCCAATAATTGCATTTGTGTCATTGGATGAACATTTACGGCATTCTGTGCATCCCAAGGCTTATTGTAATCACTTTTCGTACTTAAGGAATGTAGTTCATCCAATAAGTGCATTTGTGTCATTGGATGAACATTAACGTCATTTTGTGCATCCCAAGGCTTATTCTAATCACTTTTCGTACTTAACGAATTTAGTTCATCCAATAATTGCATTTGTGTCATTGGATGAACATTTACGTCATTCTGTGCATCCCAAGGCTTATTCTAATCACCTTTCGTACTTAAGGAATGTAGTTCATCCAATAAGTGCATTTGTGTCATTGGATGAGCATTTACGGCATTTTGTGCATCCCAAGGCTTATTCTAATCACTTTTCATACTTAAGGAATGTAGTTCATCCAATAAGAGCGTTTGTGTCATTAATTTAACATTTACATCATTTTGTGAATCCCAAGGCTTATTCTAATCACTTTTCGTACTTAAGGAATGTAGTTCATCCAATATGTGCATTTGTGTCATTGGATGAACATTTACGCCATTTTGTGCATTCCAAGGCTTATTCTAATCCTTTTCGTACTTAAGCAATGTAATTCATCCAATAAGTGCATTTGTGTCATTGGATGCAAATTTACGTCATTTTGTGCATTCCAAGGATTATTCTAATCACTTTTCGTACATAAGGAATGTAGTTCATCCAATAAGTGCGTTTGTGTCATTGGATGAACATTTATATCATTTTGTGCATCCCAAGACTTATTCTAATCAGTTTTCATACTTAAGGAATGTAGTTTATTCAATAAGTGCATTTGTGTCATTGGATGAACATTTACGTCATTTTGTGCATCCCAAGGCTTATTCTAATCACTATTCTTACTTAAGGAATGTAGTTCATCCAATAAGAGCGTTTGTGTCATTTATTTAACATTTATGTCATTTTGTGAATCCCAAGGCTTATTCTAATCACTTTTCGTACTTAATGAATGTAGTTTATCCAATAAGTGCATTTGTGTCATTAGATGAACATTTACTTCATTCTGTGCATTCCAAGGCTTATTCTAATCACTTTTCGTACTTAAGGAATGCAGTTCATCCAATAAGCGCGTTTGTGTCATTGGATGAACATTAACGACATTTTGTCCATCCCAAGGCTTATTCTAATCACTTTTCGTACTTAAGGAATGTAGTTCATCCAATAAGGCCGTTTGTGTCATTGGATGAACATTTACGTCATTTTGTGCATCCGAAGGCTTATTCTAATCACTTTTCTTACTTAAGGAATGTAGTTCATCCAATAAGTGCATTTGTGTCGTTGGATTAACATTTAAGTCATTTTGTGCATCCCAATGCTTATTCTAATCACTTTTCATACTTAAGGACTATAGTTCATCCAATAAGTGCATTTGTGTCATTGGATGAACATTTACGTCATTTTGTGCATCCCAAGGCTTATTCTAATCACTTTTCATACTTAAGGAATGTAGTTCATCCAATAAGAGCGTTTGTGTCATTAATTTAACATTTACATCATTTTGTGCATCCCATGGCTTATTCTAATCACTTTACGGACATAAGGAATGTAGTTCATCCAATAAGTGCATTTGTGTCATTGGATGATCATTAACGTCATTTTGTGAATCCCAAGGCTTATTCTAATCACTTTCCGTACTTAAGGAATGTAGTTCATCCAATAAGTGCATTTGTGTCATTGGATGAACATTTACGTCATTTTGTGCATCCCAAGGCTTATTCTAATCACTTTTCGGACATAAGGAATGTAGTTCATTCAATAAGTGCATTTGTGTCATTGGATGAACATTTACGTCATTTTGTGCATCCCAAGGCTTATTCTAATCACTTTTCATACTTAAGGAATGTAGTTCATCCAATAAGTGCATTTGTGTCATTAATTTAACATTTACATCATTTTGTGAATCCCAAGGCTTATTCTCATCACTTTTCATACTTAAGGAATGTAGTTCATCCAATAAGAGCGTTTGAGTCATTAATTTAACGTTTAGATCATTTTATGAATCCCAAGGCTTATTCTAATCACTATTCGTACATAAGGAATGTAGTTCATCCAATAAGTGCATTTGTGTCATTGGATGAACATTTACGTCATTTTGTGCATCCCAAGGCTTATTCTAATCACTTTTCTTACTTAAGGAATGTAGTTCATCCAATAAGTGCATTTGTGTCATTGGATTAACATTTAAGTCATTTTGTGCATCCCAAGGCTAATTCTAATCCCTTTTCGTACTTAAGGAAGTAGTTCATCCAATAAGTGCATTTGTGTCATTGGATGATCATTAACGTCATTTTGTGAATCCCAAGGCTTATTCTAATCACTTTTCGTACTTAAGGAATGTAGTTCATCCAATAAGTGCATTTGTGTCATTGGATGAACATTTACGTCATTTTGTGCATCCCAAGGCTTATTCTAATCACTTTTCATACTTAAGGAATGTAGTTCATCCAATAAGAGCGTTTGTGTCATTAATTTAACATTTACATCATTTTGTGCATCCCATGGCTTATTCTAATCACTTTACGGACTTAAGGAATGTAGTTCATCCAATAAGTGCATTTGTGTCATTGGATGAACATTGACGTCATTTTGTGCATCCCATGGCTTATTCTAATCACTTTTCATAATTAAGGAATGTAGTTCATCCAATAAGTGCATTTGTGTCATTGGATGAACATTTACGTCATTTTGTGCATTCCAAGGCTTATTCTAATAACTTTTCGTACTTAAGCAATGTAATTCATCCAATAAGTGCGTTTGTGTCATTAATTTAACATTTACATCATTTTGTGCATCCCATGGCTTATTCTAATCACCTTACGGACTTAAGGAATGTAGTTCATCCAATAAGTGCATTTGTGTCATTGGATGATCATTAACGTCATTTTGTGAATCCCAAGGCTTATTCTAATTACTTTCCGTACTTAAGGAATGTAGTTCATCCAATAAGTGCATTTTTGTCATTCGATGAACATTTACGTCATTTTGTGAATCCCAAGGTTTATTCTAATCACTTTTCGTACTTAAGGAATGTAGTTCATCCAATAAGTGCATTTGTGTCATTGGATGAACATTTACGTCATTTTGTGCATTTCAAGCCTTATTCTAATCACTTTTCGTACTTAAGGAATGTAGTTCATCCAATAATCGCATTTGTGTCATTGGATGAACATTTACGTCATTTTGTGAATCCCAAGGCTTATTCTAATCACTTTTCGGACTTAAGGAATGTAGTTCATCCAATAAGTGCATTTGTGCCATTGGATGATCATTAACGTCATTTTGTCAATCCCAAGGCTTATTCTAATCACTTTTCATACTTAAGGAATGTAGTTCATCCAATAAGAGCGTTTGTGTCATTAATTTAACATTTACATCATTTTGTGAATCCCAAGGCTTATTCTAATCACTTTTCGTACTTAAGGAATGTAGTTCATCCAATAAGTGCATTTGTGTCATCGGATGAACATTTACGTCATTTTGTGCATTCCAAGGCTTATTCTAATCACTATTCTTACTTAAGGAATATAGTTCATCCAATAAGTGCATTTGTGTCATTGGATGAACATTTACGTCATTTTGTGAATCCCAAGGCTTATTCTAATCACTTTTCGTACATAAGGAATGTAGTTCATCCAATAAGTGCATTTGTGTCATTGGATGAACATTTATTCATTTTGTGCATCCCAATGCTTATTCTAATCACTTTTCATACTTAAGGAATGTAGTTCATCCAATAAGAGTGTCTGTGTCATTAATTTAACATTTATGTCATTTTGTGAATCCCAAGGCTTATTCTAATCACTTTTCGTACTTAAGGAATGTAGTTCATCCAATAAGTGCATTTGTGTCAATGGATGAACATTAACGTCATTTTGTGCATCCCAAGGCTTATTCTAATCACTTTTCGTACTTAAGGAATGTAGTTCATCCAATAAGCGCGTTTGTGTCATTAATTTAACATTTAGGTCGTTTTGTGGATCCGAAGGCTTATTGTAATCACTTTTCGTACTTAAGGATGCAGTTCATCCTATAAGTGCATTTGTGTCATTGGATGAACATTTACGTCATTTTGTGCATCTCAAGGCTTATTCTAATCAGTTTTCGTTCTTAAGCAAATGAGTTCATCCAATAAGCGAGTTTGTGTCATTGGATAACGTTTACGTCATTTTGTGCATCCCAAGGATTATTCTAATCACTTTTCGTACTTAAGGTATGTAGTTCATCCAATAAGTGCGTTTGTGTCATAGGATGAAGATTTACGTCATTTTGTGCATCTCAAGGCTTATTCTAATCACTTTTCGTACTTAAGGAAAGTAGTTCATCAAATAAGCGTGCTTGTTTCATTAATTTAACATTTAGGTCATTTTGTGCATCCCAAGGCTTATTCTAATCGCTTTTCTACTTAAGGATGCAATTCATCCTATAAGCGCGTTTGTGTCATTAATTTACCATTGAGGTCGTTTTGTGCATCCCAAGGCTTATTCTAATCACTTTTCGTACTTAAGATTGTAGTTCATCCTATAAGTGCATTTGTGTCATTAATCTAACATTTACATCATTTTGTGCATCCCAAGGCTTATTCTAATCACTTTTCGTACTTAAGGAATGTAGTTCATCCAATAAGCGCGTTTGTGTCATTGGATGAACATTTACGTGATTTTGTGCATCCCAAGGCTTATTCTAATCCCTTTTCATACTTAAGGAATGGAGTTCATCCAATATGTGCATTTGTATCATTGGATGAACATTTACGTCTTTTTGTGCATCCCAAGGCTTATTCTAATCACTTTTCGTACTTAAGGAATGTAGTTCATCCAATAAGCTCGTTTGTGTCATTGGATGAACATTTACGTCATTTTGTGCATCCCAAGGCTTATTCTAATCACTTTTCGTACTTAAGGAATGTTGTTCATCCAATATGTGCATTTGTGTCATTGGATGAACATTTACGTCTTTTTGTGCACTCCAAGGCTTATCTAATCACTTTTCGTACTTAAGGAATGTAGTTCAGCCAATTAGCGCGTTTGTGTCATTAATTTAACATTTACGTCATTTTGTGAATCCCAAGGTTTATTCTAATCACTTTTCTACTTAAGGAATAAAGTTCATCCAATAAGTGCATTTGTGTCATTTGATGAACATTTACGTCATTTTGTGCATTTCAAGCCTTATTCTAATCACTTTTCGTACTTAAGGAATGTAGTTCATCCAATAATGGCATTTGTGTCATTGGATGAACATTTACTTCATTTTGTGAATCCCAAGGCTTATTCTAATAACTTTTCGGACTTAAGGAATGTAGTTCATCCAATAAGTGCATTTGTGTCAATGGATGAACATTAACGTCATTTTGTGCATCCCAAGGCTTATTCTAATCACTTTTCATACTTAAGGAATGTAGTTCATCCAATAAGACGTTTGTGTAATTAATTTAACATTTACGTCATTTTGTGAATCCCAAGGTTTATTCTAATCACTTTTCGTACTTAAGGAATGTAGTTCATCCAATAAGTGCATTTGTGTCATTGGATGAACATTTACGTCATTTTGTGCATTTCAAGCCTTATTCTAATCACTTTTCGTACTTAAGGAATGTAGTTCATCCAATAATGGCATTTGTGTCATTGGATGAACATTTACGTCATTTTGTGAATCCCAAGTATATTCTAATAACTTTTCGGACTTAAGGAATGTAGTTCATCCAATAAGTGCATTTGTGTCAATGGATGAACATTAACGTCATTTTGTGCATCCCAAGGCTTATTCTAATCACTTTTCGTACTTAAGGAATGTAGTTCATCCAATAAGTGCATTTGTGTCATTGGATGAACATTTACGTCATTTTTTGCATCCCAAGGCTTATTCTAATCACTTTTCGTACTTAAGGAATGTAGTTCATCCAATAAGAGCGTTTGTGTCATTAATTTAACATTTACGTCATTTTGTGAATCCCAAGTCTTATTCTAATAACTTTTTGTACTTAAGGAATGTAGTTCATCCAATAAGTGCATTTGTGTCATTGGATGAACATTTACGTCATTTTGTGCATTACAAGGCTTATTCTAATCACTTTTCGTACTTAAGGAATGTAGTTCATCCAATAAGGGCATTTGTGTCATTGGATGAACATTTACGTCATTTTGTGCATCCCAAGGCATATTCTAATCCGTTTTCGAACTTAAGGAATCTAGTTCATCCAATAAGTGCATTTGTGTCATTGGATAAACATTAACGTCATTTTGTGCATCCCAAGGCTTATTCTAATCACTTTTCGTAATTAAGGAATGTAGTTCATCCAATAAGTGCATTTGTGTCATTGGATGCACATTTACGGCATTTTGTGCATCCGAAGGCTTATTCTAATCACTTTTCATACTTAAGGAATGTAGTTCATCCAATAAGAGCGTCTGTGTCATTAATTTAGCATTTACATCATTTTGTGAATCCCAAGGCTTATTCTAATCAGTTTTCGGACTTAAGGAATGTAGTTCATCCAATAAGTGCATTTGTGTCGTTGGATGAACATTAACGTCATATTGTGCATCCCAAGGAATATTCTAATCACTTTTCGGACTTAAGGAATGTAGTTCATCCAATAAGTGCATTTGTGCCATTGGATGATCATTAACGTCATTTTGTGAATCCCAAGGCTTATTCTAATCACTTTTCGTACTTAAGGAATGTAGTTCATCCAATAAGTGCATTTGTGTCAATGGATGAACATTAACGTCATTTTGTGCATCCCAAGGCTTATTCTAATCACTTTTCGTACTTAAGGAATGTAGTTCATCCAATAAGCGCGTTTGTGTCATTAATTTAACATTTAGGTCGTTTTGTGGATCCGAAGGCTTATTGTAATCACTTTTCGTACTTAAGGATGCAGTTCATCCTATAAGTGCATTTGTGTCATTGGATGAACATTTACGTCATTTTGTGCATCTCAAGGCTTATTCTAATCAGTTTTCGTTCTTAAGCAAATGAGTTCATCCAATAAGCGAGTTTGTGTCATTGGATAACGTTTACGTCATTTTGTGCATCCCAAGGATTATTCTAATCACTTTTCGTACTTAAGGTATGTAGTTCATCCAATAAGTGCGTTTGTGTCATAGGATGAAGATTTACGTCATTTTGTGCATCTCAAGGCTTATTCTAATCACTTTTCGTACTTAAGGAAAGTAGTTCATCAAATAAGCGTGCTTGTGTCATTAATTTAACATTTAGGTCATTTTGTGCATCCCAAGGCTTATTCTAATCGCTTTTCTACTTAAGGATGCAATTCATCCTATAAGCGCGTTTGTGTCATTAATTTACCATTGAGGTCGTTTTGTGCATCCCAAGGCTTATTCTAATCACTTTTCGTACTTAAGATTGTAGTTCATCCTATAAGTGCATTTGTGTCATTAATCTAACATTTACATCATTTTGTGCATCCCAAGGCTTATTCTAATCACTTTTCGTACTTAAGGAATGTAGTTCATCCAATAAGCGCGTTTGTGTCATTGGATGAACATTTACGTGATTTTGTGCATCCCAAGGCTTATTCTAATCCCTTTTCATACTTAAGGAATGGAGTTCATCCAATATGTGCATTTGTATCATTGGATGAACATTTACGTCTTTTTGTGCATCCCAAGGCTTATTCTAATCACTTTTCGTACTTAAGGAATGTAGTTCATCCAATAAGCTCGTTTGTGTCATTGGATGAACATTTACGTCATTTTGTGCATCCCAAGGCTTATTCTAATCACTTTTCGTACTTAAGGAATGTTGTTCATCCAATATGTGCATTTGTGTCATTGGATGAACATTTACGTCTTTTTGTGCACTCCAAGGCTTATCTAATCAGTTTTCGTACTTAAGGAATGTAGTTCAGCCAATTAGCGCGTTTGTGTCATTAATTTAACATTTAGGTCGTTTTGTGCATCCCAAGGCTTATTCTAATCACTTTTCGTACTTAAGGATGCAGTTCATCCTATAAGTGCATTTGTGTCATTGGATGAACGTTTACGTCATTTTGTGCATCCCAAGGATTATTCTAATTACTTTTCGTACTTAAGGAATGTAGTTCATCCAATAAGAACGTTTGTGTAATTAATTTAACATTTACGTCATTTTGTGAATCCCAAGGTTTATTCTAATCACTTTTCGTACTTAAGGAATGTAGTTCATCCAATAAGTGCATTTGTGTCATTGGATGAACATTTACGTCATTTTGTGTATTTCAAGCCATATTCTAATCACTTTTCGTACTTAAGGAATGTAGTTCATCCAATAATGGCATTTGTGTCATTGGATGAACATTTACGTCATTTTGTGAATCCCAAGGCTTATTCTAATAACTTTTCGGACTTAAGGAATGTAGTTCATCCAATAAGTGCATTTGTGTCAATGGATGAACATTAACGTCATTTTGTGCATCCCAAGGCTTATTCTAATCACTTTTCATACTTAAGGAATGTAGTTCATCCAATAAGACGTTTGTGTAATTAATTTAACATTTACGTCATTTTGTGAATCCCAAGGTTTATTCTAATCACTTTTCGTACTTAAGGAATGTAGTTCATCCAATAAGTGCATTTGTGTCATTGGATGAACATTTACGTCATTTTGTGCATTTCAAGCCTTATTCTAATCACTTTTCGTACTTAAGGAATGTAGTTCATCCAATAACGGCATTTGTGTCATTGGATGAACATTTACGTCATTTTGTGAATCCCAAGGCTTATTCTAATAACTTTTCGGACTTAAGGAATGTAGTTCATCCAATAAGTGCATTTGTGTCAATGGATGAACATTAACGTCATTTTGTGCATCCCAAGGCTTATTCTAATCACTTTTCGTACTTAAGGAATGTAGTTCATCCAATAAGTGCATTTGTGTCATTGGATGAACATTTACGTCATTTTTTGCATCCCAAGGCTTATTCTAATCACTTTTAGTAGTTATGGAATGCAGTTGATCCAATAAGCGCGTTTGTGTCATTGGATGAACATTAACGACATTTTGTGCATCCCAAGGCTTATTCTAACCACTTTTCGTACTTAAGGAATGTAGTTTATCTAATAAGTGCATTTGTGTCATTGGATGAACATTTACGTCATTTTGTGCATTCCAAGGCTTATTCTAATCACTTTTCGTATTTAAGGAATGTAGTTCATCCAATAAGCGCGTTTATGTCATTGTATGAACATTTACGTCATTTTATGCATCCCAAGGTTTATTCTAATCACTTTTCGTACTTAAGGAATGTAGTTCATCCAATAACCGCGTTTGTCTCATTGGATGAACATTTACATCATTTTGTGCATCCCAAGGCTTATTCTAATCAATTTTCGGACTTAGGGAATGTAGTTCACCCAATAAGTGCATTTGTGTCATTGGATGAACATTAACGTCATTTTGTGCATCCCAAGGCTTATTCTAATCAGTTTTCGGACATAAGGAATGTAGTTCATCCAATAAGTGCATTTGTGTCATTGGATGAACATTAACGTCATTTTGTGCATCCCAAGGATTATTCTAATCAGTTTTCGGACTTAAGGAATGTAGTTCATCCAATAAGTGCATTTGTGCCATTGGATGATCATTAACGTCATTTTGTGAATCCCAAGGCTTATTCTAATCACTTTTCGTACTTAAGGAATGTAGTTCATCCAATAAGTGCATTTGTGTCAATGGATGAACATTAACGTCATTTTGTGCATCCCAAGGCTTATTCTAATCACTTTTCGTACATAAGAAATGTAGTTCATCCAATAAGTGCATTTGTGTCATTGGATGAACATTTACGTCATTTTGTGCATCCCAAGGCTTATTCTAATCACTTTTCGTACTTAAGAAATGTAGTTCATCCAATAAGTGCATTTGTGTCAATGGATGAACATTAATGTCATTTTGTGCATCCCAAGGCTTATTCTAATCACTTTTCGTACTTAAGGAATGTAGTTCATCCAATAAGCGCGTTTGTGTCATTAATTTGACATTTAGGTCGTTTTGTGGATCCGAAGGCTTATTGTAATCACTTTTCGTACTTAAGGATGCAGTTCATCCTATAAGTGCATTTGTGTCATTGGATGAACATTTACGTCATATTTTGCATCTCAAGGCTTATTCTAATCAGTTTTCGTTCTTAAGCAAAGGAGTTCATCCAATAAGCGAGTTTGTGTCATTGGATAACGTTCACGTCATTTTGTGCATCCCAAGGATTATTCTAATCACTTTTCGTACTTAAGGAATGTAGTTCATCCAATAAGTGCGTTTGTGTCATAGGATGAAGATTTACGTCATTTTGTGCATCTCAAGGCTTATCTAATCACTTTTCGTACTTAAGGAATGTAGTTCAGCCAATTAGCGCGTTTGTGTCATTAATTTAACATTTAGGTCGTTTTGTGCATCCCAAGGCTTATTCTAATCACTTTTCGTACTTAAGGATGCAGTTCATCCTATAAGTGCATTTGTGTCATTGGATGAACGTTTACGTCATTTTGTGCATCCCAAGGATTATTCTAATTACTTTTCGTACTTAAGGAATGTAGTTCATCCAATAAGTGCATTTGTGTCAATAATTTAACATTTAGTTCATTTTGTGCATCCCAAGGCTTATTCTAATCACTTTTCGTACTTAAGGAATGTAGTTCATCCAATAAGCGCGTTTGTGTCATTGGATGAACATTTACGTCTTTTTGTGCATCCAAAGGCTTATTCTAATCACTTTTCGTACTTAAGGAATGTAGTTCATCCAATAAGCGCGTTTGTGTCATAAATTTAACATTTAGGTCGTTTTGTGGATCCGAAGGCTTATTGTAATCACTTTTCGTACTTAAGGATGCAGTTCATCCTATAAGTGCATTTGTGTCATCGGATGAACATTTACGTCATTTTGTGCATCTCAAGGCTTATTCTAATCAGTTTTCGTTCTTAAGCAAAGGAGTTCATCCAATAAGCGTGTTTCTGTCATTGGATGAACGTTTACGTCATTTTGTGCATCCCAAGGATTATTCTAATCACTTTTCGTACTTAAGGAATGTAGTTCATCCAATAAGTGCGTTTGTGTCATAGGATGAAGATTTACGTCATTTTGTGCATCTCAAGGCTTATTCTAATCACTTTTCGTACTTAAGGAAAGTAGTTCATCCAATAAGCGTGCTTGTGTCATTAATTTAACATTTAGGTCGTTTTGTACATCCCAAGGCTTATTCTAATCACTTTTCGTACTTAAGATTGCAGTTCATCCTATAAGTGCATTTGTGTCATTAATCTAACATTTACATCATTTTATGCATCCAAAGGCTTATTCTAATCACTTTTCGTACTAAAGGAATGTAGTTTATCCAATAAGTGCGTTTGTGTCATAGGATGAAGATTTACGTCATTTTGTGCATCCCAAGGTTTATTCTAATCACTTTTCGTACTTAAGGAATGTAGTTCATCCAATATGTGCATTTGTGTCATTTGATGAACATTTACGTCTTTTTGTGCATCCAAAGGCTTATTCTAATCACTTTTCGTACTTAAGGAATGAAGTTCATCCAATAAGCGCGTTTGTGTCATTGGATGAACATTTACGTCATTTTGTGCATCTCAAGGCTTATTCTAATCACTTTTCCTACTTAAGGAAAGTAATTCAACCAATAAGTGCATTTGTGTCATAGGATGAACATTTACATCATTTTGTGCATCCCAAGGCTTATTCTAATCACTTTTCGTACTTAAGGAATGTAGTTCATCCAATAAGTGCATTTGTGTCACTAATTTAACATTTAGGTCATTTTGTGCATCCCAAGGTTTATTCTAATTACTTTTCGTACTTAAGGAATGTAGTTCATCCAATAAGTGCGTTTGTGTCATAGGATGAACATTTACGTCATTTTGTGCATCCCAAGGCTTATTCTAATCAGTTTTCGTTCTTAAGTAAAGTAGTTCATCCAATAAGCGTGTTTGTGTCATTGGATGAACGTTTACGTCATTTTGTGCATCCCAAGGATTATTCTAATTACTTTTCGTACTTAAGGAATGTAGTTCATCCAATAAGTGCGTTTGTGTCATAGGATGAGGATTTACGTCATTTTGTGCATCCCAAGGCTTATTCTAATCATTATTCGTACTTCAGGAATGTAGTTCATCCAATAAGCGTGTTTGTGTCATTAATTTAACATTTAGGTCGTTCTGTGCATCCCAAAGCTTATTCTAATCGCTTTTCGTACTTAAGGATGCAGTTCATCCTATAAGTGCATTTGTTTTATTGGATGAACATTTACGTCATTTTGTGCATCTCAAAGCTTATTCAAATCTCTTTTCGTACTTAAGGAAAATAGTTCACCCAATAAGCGTGTTTGTGTCATTAATTTAACATTTAGGTCGTTTTGTGCATCCCAAGGCTTATTCTAATCGCTTTTCGTACTTAAGCATGCAGTTCATCCTATAAGTGCATTTGTGTCATTGGATGAACATTTACGTCATTTTGTGCATCTCAAGGCTTATTCTAATCACTTTTCCTACTTAAGGAAAGTAATTCAACCAATAAGTGCGTTTGTGTCATAGGATGAACATTTACATCATTTTGTGCATCCCAAGGCTTATTCTAATCACTTTTCGTACTTAAGGAATGTAGTTCATCCAATAAGCGCGTTTGTGTCATTAATTTAACATTTAGGTCATTTTGTGCATCCGAAGGCTTATTCTAATCACTTTTCGTACTTAAGGATGCAGTTCAACCTATAATTGCATTTGTGTCATTGGATGAACATTTACGTCATTATGTGCATCTCAAGGCTTATTCTAATCACTTTTCGTACTTAAGGAAAGTAGTTCATCCAATAAGCGTGTTTGTGTCATTAATTTAACATTTAGGTCATTTTGTGCATCCAAAGGCTTATTCTAATCGCTTTTCTACTTAAGGATACAATTCATCCTAATAGCGCGTTTGTGTCATTAATTTAACATTTAGGTCGTTTTGTGCATCCCAAGGCTTATTCTAATCACCTTTCGTACTTAAGATTGCAGTTCATCCTATAAGTGCATTTGTGTCATTAATCTAACATTTACATCATTTTGTGCATCCCAAGGCTTATTCTAATCACTTTTCGTACTAAAGGAATGTAGTTCGTCCAATAAGCGTGTTTGTGTCATTAATTTAACATTTAGGTCGTTTTGTGCATCCCAAGGCTTATTCTAATCGCTTTTCGTACTTAAGCATGCAGTTCATCCTATAAGTGCATTTGTGTCATTGGATGAACATTTACGTCATTTTGTGCATCTCAAGGCTTATTCTAATCACTTTTCCTACTTAAGGAAAGTAATTCAACCAATAAGTGCATTTGTGTCATAGGATGAACATTTACATCATTTTGTGCATCCCAAGGCTTATTCTAATCACTTTTCGTACTTAAGGAATGTAGTTCATCCAATAAGTGCATTTGTGTCACTAATTTATCATTTAGGTCATTTTGTGCATCCCAAGGTTTATTCTAATTACTTTTCGTACTTAAGGAATGTAGTTCATCCAATAAGTGCGTTTGTGTCATAGGATGAACATTTACGTCATTTTGTGCATCCCAAGGCTTATTCTAATCACTTTTCGTACTTAAAGAACGCAGTTCATCCAATAAGTGCATTTGTGTCACTAATTTAACATTTAGGTCATTTTGTGCATCCCAAGGCTTATTCTAATCACTTTTCGTACTTAAGGAATGTAGTTCATCCAATAAGCGCGTTTGTGTCATTGGATGAACATTTACGTCATTTTGTGCATCCCAAGGCTTATTCTAATCACTTTTCGTACATAAGGAATGTAGTTCATCCTATATGTGCATTTGTGTCATTGGATGAACATTTAGGTCTTTTTGTGCATCCAAAGGCTTATTCTAATTACTTTTCGTACTTAAGGAAAGTAGTTCATCCAATAAGCGTGTTTGTGTCATAGGATGAACATTTACGTCATTTTGTGCATCCTAAGGCTTATTCTAATCACTTTTCGTACTTAAAGAACGCAGTTCATCCAATAAGTGCATTTGTGTCACTAATTTAACATTTAGGTCAGTTTGTGCATCCCAAGGCTTATTCTAATCACTTTTCGTACTTAAGGAATGTAGTTCATCCAATAAGTGCGTTTGTGTCATAGGATGAAGATTTACGTCATTTTGTGCATCCCAAGGCTTATTCTAATCACTTTTCGTACTTCAAAAATGTAGTTCATCCAATAAGCGTGTTTGTGTCATTAATTTAACATTTAGGTCGTTTTGTGCATCCCAAGGCTTATTCTAATCACGTTTCGTACTTAAGGAAAATAGTTCATCCAATAATCGTGTTTGTGTCATTAATTTAACATTTAGGTCGTTCTGTGCATCCCAAAGCTTATTCTAATCGCTTTTCGTACTTAAGGATGCAGTTCATCCTATAAGTGCATTTGTGTCATTGGATGAACATTTGCGTCATTTTGTGCATCTCAAAGCTTATTCTAATCAGTTTTCGTTCTTAAGGAAAGTAGTTCGTCCAATAAGCGTGTTTGTGTCATTAATTCAACATTCAGGTCGTTTTGTGCATCCCAAGGCTTATTCTAATCACTTTTCTTACTTAAGGAAAGTAGTTCATCCAATAAGCGTGTTTGTGTCATTAATTTAACATTTAGGTCGTTTTGTGCATTCCAAAGCTTATTCTAATCGATATTCGTACTTAAGGATGCAGTTCATCCTATAAGTGCGTTTGTGTCATTGGATGAACATTTACGTCATTTTGTGCATCCCAAGGTTTATTCTAACTACTTTTCGTACTTAAGGAATGTAGTTCATCCAATAAGCGCGTTTGTGTCATTGGATGAACATTTACGTCATTTTGTGCATCCCAAGGCTTATTCTAATCACTTTTCGTACATAAGGAATGTAGTTCATCCAATACGTACATTTGTGTCATTTGATGAACATTTACGTCTTTTTGTGCATCCAAAGGCTTATTCTAATCACTTTTCGTACTTAAGGAATGTAGTTCATCCAATAAGCGCGTTTGTGTCATTAATTTAACATTTAGGTCGTTTTGTGGATCCGAAGGCTTATTGTAATCACTTTTCGTACTTAAGGATGCAGTTCATCCTATAAGTGAATTTGTGTCATTGGATGAACATTTACGTCATTTTGTGCATCTCAAGGCTTATTCTAATCACTTTTCGTACTTAAGGAAAGTAGTTCATCCAATAAGCGTGTTTGTGTCATTGGATGAACGTTTACGTCATTTTGTGCATCCCAAGGATTATTCTAATTACTTTTCGTACTTAAGGAATGTAGTTCATCCAATAAGTGCGTTTGTGTCATAGGATGAAGATTTACGTCTTTTTGTGCATCCCAAGGCTTATTCTAATCACTTTTCGTACTTAAGGAATGTAGTTCATCCAATAAGTGCGTTTGTGTCATAGGATGAACATTTACGTCATTTTGTGCATTCGAAGGCTTATTCTAATCACTTTTCGTACTTAAAGAACGCAGTTCATCCAATAAGTGCATTTGTGTCACTAATTTAACATTTAGGTCATTTTGTGCATCCCAAGGCTTATTCTAATCACTTTTTGTACTTAAGGAATGTAGTTCATCCAATAAGCGCGTTTGTGTCATTGGATGAACATTTACGTCATTTTGTGCATCCCAAGGCTTATTCTAATCACTTTTCGTACATAAGGAATGTAGTTCATCCAATATGTGCATTTGTGTCATTTGATGAACATTTACGTCTTTTTGTGCATCCAAAGGCTTATTCTAATCACTTTTCGTACTTAAGGAATGTAGTTCATCCAATAAGCACGTTTGTGTCATTAATTTAACATTTAGGTCGTTTTATGGATCCGATGGCTTATTGTAATCACTTTTCGTACTTAAGGATGCAGTTCATCCTATAAGTGAATTTGTGTCATCGGATGAACATTTACGTCATTTTGTGCATCTCAAGGCTTATTCTAATCAGTTTTCGTTCTTAAGGAAAGTAGTTCATCCAATAAGCGTGTTTGTGTCATTGGATGAACGTTTACGTCATTTTGTGCATCCCAAGGATTATTCTAATTACTTTTCGTACTTAAGGAATGTAGTTCATCCAATAAGTGCGTTTGTGTCATAGGATGAACGTTTACGTCATTTTGTGCATCCCAAGGATTATTCTAATCACTTTTCGTACTTAAGGAAAGTAGTTCATCCAATAAGCGTGTTTGTGTCATTAATTTAACATTTAGGTCATTTTGTGGATCCCAAGGCTTATTCTAATCGCTTTTTTACTTAAGGATGCAATTCATCCTAATAGCGCGTTTGTGTCATTAATTTAACATTTAGGTCGTTTTGTGCATCCCAAGGCTTATTCTAATCACCTTTCGTACTTAAGGAATGTAGTTCATCCAATAAGTGCGTTTGTGTCATTGGATGAACGTTTACGTCATTTTGTGCATCCCAAGGATTATTCTAATTACTTTTCGTACTTAAGGAATGTAGTTCATCCAATAAGTGCGTTTGTGTCATAGGATGAAGATTTACGTCATTTTGTGCATCCCAAGGCTTATTCTAATCACTTTTCTTACTTCAGGAATGTAGTTCATCCAATAAGCGCGTTTGTGTCATTAATTTAACATTTAGGTCGTTCTGTGGATCCGAAGGCTTATTGTAATCACTTTTCGTACATAAGGATGCAGTTCATCCTATAAGTGCATTTGTGTCAATGGATGAACATTTACGTCATTTTGTGCATCTCAAGGCTTATTCTAATCAGTTTTCGTTCTTTAGGAAAGTAGTTCATCCAATAAGCGTGTTTGTGTCATTGGATGAACGTTTACGTCATTTTGTGCATCCCAAGGATTATTCTAATTTGTTTTGGTACTTAAGGAACGTAGGTCATCCAATAAGTGCGTTTGTGTCATAGGATGAAGATTTACGTCATTTTGTGCATCCCAAGGCTTATTCTAATCACTTTTCGTACTTCAGGAATGTAGTTCATCCAATAAGCGTGTTTGTGTCATTAATTTAACATTCAGGTCGTTTTGTGCATCCCAAGGCTTATTCTAATCACTTTTCGTACTTAAGGAATGTAGTTCATCCAATAAGCGTGTTTGTGTCATTAATTTAACATTTAGGTCGTTTTGTGCATTCCAAAGCTTATTCTAATCGCTTTTCGTACTTAAGGATGCAGTTCATCCTATAAGTGCGTTTGTGTCATTGGATGAACATTTACGTCATTTTGTGCATCCCAAGGTTTATTCTAATTACTTTTCGTACTTAAGGAATGTAGTTCATCCAATAAGTGCGTTTGTGTCATAGGATGAACATTTACGTCATTTTGTGCATCCCAAGGCTTATTCTAATCACTTTTCGTACTTAAAGAACGCAGTTCATCCAATAAGTGCATTTGTATCACTAATTTAACATTTAGGTCATTTTGTGCATCCCAAGGCTTATTCTAATCACTTTTTGTACTTAAGGAATGTAGTTCATCCAATAAGCGCGTTTGTGTCATTGGATGAACATTTACGTCATTTTGTGCATCCCAAGGCTTATTCTAATCAATTTTCGTACATAAGGAATGTAGTTCATCCAATATGTGCATTTGTATCATTGGATGAACATTTACGTCTTTTTGTGCATCCAAAGGCTTATTCTAATCACTTTTCGTACTTAAGGAATGTAGTTCATCCAATAAGCGCGTTTGTGTCATTAATTTAACATTTAGGTCGTTTTGTGGATCCGAAGGCTTATTGTAATCACTTTTCGTACTTAAGGATGCAGTTCATCCTATAAGTGCATTTGTGTCATTGGATGAACATTTACGTCATTTTGTGCATCTCAAGGCTTATTCTAATCAGTTTTCGTTCTTAAGGAAAGTAGTTCATCCAATAAGCGGGTTTGTGTCATTGGATGAACGTTTTTGTCATTTTGTGCATCCCAAGGATTATGCTAATTACTTTTCGTACTTAAGGAATGTAGGTCATCCAATAAGTGCGTTTGTGTCATAGGATGAAGATTTACGTCATTTTGTGCATCCCATGGCTTATTCTAATCACTTTTTGTACTTCAGGAATGTAGTTCATCCAATAAGCGCGTTTGTGTCATTAATTTAACATTTAGGTCGTTTTGTGGATCCGAAGGCTTATTGTAATCACTTTTCGTACTTAAGGATGCAGTTCATCCTATAAGTGCATTTGTGTCATTGGATGAACATTTACGTCATTTTGTGCATCTCAAGGCTTATTCTAATCAGTTTTCGTTCTTAAGGAAAGTAGTTCATCCAATAACCGTGTTTGTGTCATTGGATGAACGTTTACGTCATTTTGTGCATCCCAAGGATTATTCTAATTACTTCTCGTACTAAAGGAATGTAGGTCATCTAATAAGTGCGTTTGTGTCATAGGATGAAGATTTACGTCATTTTGTGCATCCCAAGGCTTATTCTAATCACTTTTCGTACTTCAGGAATGTAGTTCATCCAATAAGCGTGTTTGTGTCATTAATTTAACATTCAAGTCGTTTTGTGCATCCCAAGGCTTATTCTAATCACTTTTCGTACTTAAGGAAAGTAGTTCATCCAATAAGCGTGTTTGTGTCATTAATTTAACATTTAGGTCGTTTTGTGCATTCCAAAGCTTATTCTAATCGCTTTTCGTACTTAAGGATGCAGTTCATCCTATAAGTGCGTTTGTGTCATTGGATGAACATTTACGTCATTTTGTGCATCCCAAGGTTTATTCTAATTACTTTTCGTACTTAAGGAATGTAGTTCATCCAATAAGTGCGTTTGTGTCATAGGATGAACATTTACGTCATTTTGTGCATCCCAAGGCTTATTCTAATCACTTTTCGTACTTCTGGAATGTAGTTCATCCAATAAGCGTGTTTGTGTCATTAATTTAACATTTAGGTCGTTTTGTGCATCCCATTGCTTATTCTAATCACTTTTCGTACTTAAGGATAGTAGTTCATCCAATAAGCGTGTTTGTGTCATTAATTTAACATTTAGGTCGTGTTGTGCATTCCAAAGTTTATTCTAATCGCTTTTCGTACTTAAGGATGCAGTTCATCCTATAAGTGCATTTGTGTCATTGGATGAACATTTACGTCATTTTGTGCATCTCAAGGCTTATTCTAATCTCTTTTCGTACTTAAGGAAAGTAGTTCATCCAATAAGCGTGTTTGTGTCATTAATTTAACATTTAGGTCGTTTTGTGCATTCCAAGGCTTATTCTAATCGCTTTTCGTACTTAAGCATGCAGTTCATCCTATAAGTGCATTTGTGTCATTGGATGAACATTTACGTCATTTTGTGCATGTCAAGGCTTATTCTAATCACTTTTCCTACTTAAGGAAAGTAATTCAACCAATAAGTGCGTTTGTGTCATAGGATGAACATTTACATCATTTTGTGCATCCCAAGGCTTATTCTAATCACTTTTCGTACTTAAGGAATGTAGTTCATCCAATAAGCGCGTTTGTGTCATTAATATAACATTTAGGTCGTTTTGTGCATCCGAAGGCTTATTCTAATCACTTTCCGTACTTAAGGATGCAATTCATCCTATAAGTGCGTTTGTGTCATAGGATGAACATTTACGTCATTTTGTGCATCCCAAGGCTTATTCTAATCACTTTTCGTACTTAAGAATGTAGTTCATCCAATAAGCGCATTTGTGTCATTGGATGAACATTTACGTCATTTTGTGCATCCTAAGGCTTATTCTAATAACTGTTCGTACTTAAGGAATGTAGTTCATCCAATATGTGCATTTGTGTCATTGGATGAACATTTCTGTCATTTTGTGCATCCCAAGGCTTATTCTAATCACTTTTCGTAGTTAAAGAATGTAGTTCATCCAATAAGTGCTTTTGTGTCATTAATTTAACATTTAGGTCATGTTGTGTATCCCAAGCCTTATTCTAAGCACTTTTCGTACTTAAGGAATGTAGTTCATCCAATAAGCGCGTTTGTGTCATTGGATGAACATTTACGTTATTTTGTGCATCCCAAGGCTTATTCTAATCACTTTTCGTACTTAAGGAATGTAGTTCATCCAATATGTGCATTTGTATCATTGGATGAACATTTACGTCTTTTTGTGCATCCCAAAGCTTATTCTAATCACTTTCCATACTTAAGGAATGTAGTTCATCCAATAAGCGCGTTTGTTTCATTGGATGAACATTTACGTCATTTTGTGCATCCCAAGGTTTATTCTAATCAATTTTCCTACTTAAGGAATGTAGTTCATCCAATATGTGCATTTGTGTCATTGAATGAACATTTACGTCATTTTGTGCATCCCAAGGCTTATTCTAATTACTTTTCGTACTTAAGGAATATAGTTCATTCAATAAGTGCGTTTGTGTCATTGGATGAACATTTCTGACATTTTGTGCATCCCTAGGCTTATTCTAATCACTTTTCGGACTTAAGGAATGTAGTTCATCCAATAAGTGCATTTGTGTCATTGGATGAACATTAACCTCATTTTATGCATCCCAAGTCTTATTCTAATCACTTTTCGTACTTAAAGAATGTAGTTCATCCAATAAGTGCATTTGTGTCATTAATTTAACATTTAGGTCATGTTGTGTATCCCAAGGCTTATTATAATCATTTTTCGTACTTAAAGAATGTAGTTCATCCAATAAGCGCGTTTGTGTCATTGGAGGAACATTTACGTCATTTTGTGCATCCCAAGGCTTATTCTAATCACTTTTCGTACTTAAGGAATGTAGTTCATCCAATATGTGCATTTGTGTCATTGGATGAACATTTCTGTCATTTTGTGCATCCCAAGGCTTATTCTAATCACTTTTCGTACTTAAAGAATGTAGTTCATCCCATAAGTGCATTTGTGTCATTAATTTAACATTTAGGTCATGTTGTGTATCCCAACGCTTATTCTAATCACTTTTCGTACTTAAAGAATGTAGTTCATCCAATAAGCGCGTTTGTGTCATTGGATCAACATTTACGTTATTTTGTGCATCCCAAGGCTTATTCTAATCACTTTTCGTACTTAAGGAATGTAGTTCACCCAATATGTGCATTTGTGTCATTGGATGAACATTTACGTCATTTTGTGCATCCCAAGGCTTATTCTAATCACATTTCGTACTTAAGGAATGTAGTTCAACCAATAAGCGCGTTTGTGTCATTAATTTAACATTTAGGTCGTTTTGTGCATCCAAAGGCTTATTCTAATCACTTTTCGTACTTAAGGATGCAGTTCATCCTATAAGTGCATTTGTGTCATTGGATGAACATTTACGTCATTTTGTGCATCTCAAGAGTTATTCTAATCACTTTTCGTATTTAACGAAAGTAGTTCATCCAATAAGCGTGTTTGTGTCATTAATTTAACATTTAGGTCGTTTTGTGCATCCCAAGGCTTATTCTAATCGCTTTTCGTACTTAAGCATGCAGTTCATCCTATAAGTGCATTTGTGTCATTGGATGAACATTTACGTCATTTTGTGCATCTCAAGGCTTATTCTAATCACTTTTCCTACTTAAGGAAAGTAATTCAACCAATAAGGGTGTTTGTGTCATTAATATAACATTTACATCATTTTGTGCATCCCAAGGCTTATTCTAATCACTTTTCGTACTTAAGGAATGTAGTTCATCCAATAAGTGCGTTTGTGTCATTGGATGAACATTTCTGTCATTTTGTTCATCCCAAGGCTTATTCTAATCACTTTTCGTACTTAAAGAATGTAGTTCATCCAATAAGTGCATTTGTTTCATTAATTTAACATTTAGGTCATGTTGTGTATCCCAAGGGTTATTCTAATCACTTTTCGTACTTAAGGAATGTAGTTCATCCAATTAGCGCGTTTGTGTCATTGGATGAACATTTACGTCTTTTTGTGCATCCCAAGGTTTATTCTAATCACTTTTCGTACTTAAGGAATGTAGTTCATCCAATATGTGCATTTGTGTCATTGAATGAACATTTACGTCATTTTGTGCATCCCAAGGCTTATTCTAATTACTTTTCGTACTTAAGGAATGTAGTTCATTCAATAAGTGCGTTTGTGTCATTGGATGAACATTTCTGACATTTTGTGCATCCCTAGGCTTATTCTAATCACTTTTCGTACTTAAAGAATGTAGTTCATCCAATAAGTGCATTTGTGTCATTAATTTAACATTTAGGTCGTTTTGTGCATCCCAAGGCTTATTCTAATCGCTTTTCGTACTTAAGCATGCAGTTCATCCTATAAGTGCATTTGTGTCATTGGATGAACATTTACGTCATTTTGTGCATCTCAAGGCTTATTCTAATCACTTTTCCTACTTAAGGAAAGTAATTCAACCAATAAGGGTGTTTGTGTCATTAATCTAACATTTACATCATTTTGTGCATCCCAAGGCTTATTCTAATCACTTTTCGTACTTAAGGAATGTAGTTCATCCAATAAGTGCATTTGTGTCATTAATTTAACATTTAGGTCATGTTGTGTATCCCAAGGGTTATTCTAATCACTTTTCGTACTTAAGGAATGTAGTTCATCCAATAAGCGCGTTTGTGTCATTGGATGAACATTTACGTTATTTTGTGCATCCCAAGGCTTATTCTAATCACTTTTCGTACTTAAGGAATGTAGTTCATCCAATATGCGCATTTGAATCATTGGATGAACATTAACGTCTTTTTTTGCATCCGAAGGCTTATTCTAATCACTTTTCGTGCTTAAGGAATGTAGTTCATCCAATAAGCGCGTTTGTGTCATTGGATGAAAATTTACGTCATTTTGTGCATCCCAAGGCTTATTCTAATTACTTTTCGTACTTAAGGAATGTAGTTCATCCAATAAGCGCGTTTGTGTCATTGGATGAACATTTACGTTAATTTGTGCATCCCAAGGCTTATTCTAATCACTTTTCGTACTTAAGGAATGTAGTTCATCCAATATGTGCATTTGTATCATTCGATGAACATTTACGTCTTTTTGTGCATCCCAAGGCTTATTCTAATCACTTTTCGGACTTAAGGAATGTAGTTCATCCAATAAGTGCATTTGTGTCATTGGATGAACATTAACCTCATTTTGTGCATCCCAAGGCTTATTCTAATCACTTTTCGTACTTAAGGAATGTAGTTCATCCAATATGTGCATTTGTATCATTCGATGAACATTTACGTCTTTTTGTGCATCCCAAGGCTTATTCTAATCACTTTTCGGACTTAAGGAATGTAGTTCATCCAATATGTGCATTTGTATCATTCGATGAACATTTACGTCTTTTTGTGCATCCCAAGGCTTATTCTAATCACTTTTCGGACTTAAGGAATGTAGTTCATCCAATAAGTGCATTTGTGTCATTGGATGAACATTAACCTCATTTTATGCATCCCAAGTCTTATTCTAATCACTTTTCGTACTTAAAGAATGTAGTTCATCCAATAAGTGCATTTGTGTCATTAATTTAACATTTAGGTCATGTTGTGTATCCCAAGGCTTATTATAATCATTTTTCGTACTTAAAGAATGTAGTTCATCCAATAAGCGCGTTTGTGTCATTGGAGGAACATTTACGTCATTTTGTGCATCCCAAGGCTTATTCTAATCACTTTTCGTACTTAAGGAATGTAGTTCATCCAATATGTGCATTTGTGTCATTGGATGAACATTTCTGTCATTTTGTGCATCCCAAGGCTTATTCTAATCACTTTTCGTACTTAAAGAATGTAGTTCATCCCATAAGTGCATTTGTGTCATTAATTTAACATTTAGGTCATGTTGTGTATCCCAACGCTTATTCTAATCACTTTTCGTACTTAAAGAATGTAGTTCATCCAATAAGCGCGTTTGTGTCATTGGATCAACATTTACGTTATTTTGTGCATCCCAAGGCTTATTCTAATCACTTTTCGTACTTAAGGAATGTAGTTCACCCAATATGTGCATTTGTGTCATTGGATGAACATTTACGTCATTTTGTGCATCCCAAGGCTTATTCTAATCACATTCCGTACTTAAGGAATGTAGTTCAACCAATAAGCGCGTTTGTGTCATTAATTTAACATTTAGGTCGTTTTGTGCATCCAAAGGCTTATTCTAATCACTTTTCGTACTTAAGGATGCAGTTCATCCTATAAGTGCATTTGTGTCATTGGATGAACATTTACGTCATTTTGTGCATCTCAAGAGTTATTCTAATCACTTTTCGTATTTAACGAAAGTAGTTCATCCAATAAGCGTGTTTGTGTCATTAATTTAACATTTAGGTCGTTTTGTGCATCCCAAGGCTTATTCTAATCGCTTTTCGTACTTAAGCATGCAGTTCATCCTATAAGTGCATTTGTGTCATTGGATGAACATTTACGTCATTTTGTGCATCTCAAGGCTTATTCTAATCACTTTTCCTACTTAAGGAAAGTAATTCAACCAATAAGGGTGTTTGTGTCATTAATCTAACATTTACATCATTTTGTGCATCCCAAGGCTTATTCTAATCACTTTTCGTACATAAGGAATGTAGTTCATCCAATAAGTGCATTTGTGTCATTAATTTAACATTTAGGTCATGTTGTGTATCCCAAGGGTTATTCTAATCACTTTTCGTACTTAAGGAATGTAGTTCATCCAATAAGCGCGTTTGTGTCATTGGATGAACATTTACGTTATTTTGTGCATCCCAAGGCTTATTCTAATCACTTTTCGTACTTAAGGAATGTAGTTCATCCAATATGTGCATTTGTATCATTGGATGAACATTTACGTCTTTTTGTGCATCCCAAGGCTTATTCTAATCACTTTTCATACTTAAGGAATGTAGTTCATCCAATAAGCGCGTTTGTGTCATTGGATGAACATTTACGTCATTTTGTGCATCCCAAGGTTTATTCTAATCACTTTTCGTACTTAAGGAATGTAGTTCATCCAATATGTGCATTTGTATCATTCGATGAACATTTACGTCATTTTGTGCATCCCAAGGCTTATTCTAATCACTTTTCGTACTTAAGGAATGTAGTTCATCCAATAAGCGCGTTTGTGTCATTAATTTAACATTTAGGTCGTTTTGTGCATCTGAAGGCTTATTCTAATCACTTTTCGTACTTAAGGATGCAGTTCATCCTATAAGTGCATTTGTGTCATTGGATGAACATTTACGTCATTTTGTGCATCTCAAGGCTTATTCTAATCACTTTTCGTACTTAAGGAAAGTAGTTCATCCAATAAGCGTGTTTGTGTCATTAATTTAACATTTAGGTCGTTTTGTGCATCCCAAGGCTTATTCTAATCGCTTTTCGTACTTAAGCATGCAGTTCATCCTATAAGTGCATTTGTGTCATTGGATGAACATTTACGTCATTTTGTGCATCTCAAGGCTTATTCTAATCACTTTTCCTACTTAAGGAAAGTAATTCAACCAATAAGGGTGTTTGTGTCATTGATATAACATTTACATCATTTTGTGCATCCCAAGGCTTATTCTAATCACTTTTCGAACTTAAGGAATGTAGTTCATCCAATACTTGCGTTTGTGTCATTGGATGAACATTTCTGTCATTTTGTGCATCCCAAGGCTTATTCTAATCACTTTTCGTACTTAAAGAATGTAGTTCATCCAATAAGTGCATTTGTGTCATTAATTTAACATTTAGGTCATGTTGTGTATCCCAAGGGTTATTCTAATCACTTTTCGTACTTAAGGAATGTAGTTCATCCAATAAGCGCCTTTGTGTCATTGGATGAACATTTACGTTATTTTGTGCATCCCAAGGCTTATTCTAATCACTTTTTGTACTTAAGGAATGTAGTTCATCCAATATGTGCATTTGTGTCATTGGATGAACATTTACGTCTTTTTGTGTATCCCAAGGCTTATTCTAATCACTTTTCATACTTAAGGAATGTAGTTCATCCAATAAGCGCATTTGTGTCATTCGATGAACATTTACGTCATTTTGTGCATCCCAAGGTTTATTCTAATAACTTTTCCTACTGAAGAAATGTAGTTCATTCAATATGTGCATTTGTGTCGTTGAATGAACATTTACGTCATTTTGTGCATCCCAAGGCTTATTCTAATTACTTTTCGTACTTAAGGAATGTAGTTCATTCAATAAGTGCGTTTGTGTTATTGGATGAAAATTTCTGACATTTTGTGCATCCCTAGGCTTATTCTTATCACTTTTCGTACTTAAAGAATGTAGTCCATCCAATAAGTGCATTTGTGTCATTAATTTTACATTTAGGTCATGTTGTGTATCCCAAGGCTTATTCTAATCACTTTTCGTACTTAAGGAATGTAGTTCATCCAATAAGCGCGTTTGTATCATTGGATGAACATTTACGTTAATTTGTGCATCCCAAGGCTTATTCTAATCACTTTTCGTACTTAAGGAATGTAGTTCATCCAATATGTGCATTTGTATCATTCGATGAACATTTACGTCTTTTTGTGCATCCCAAGGCTTATTCTAATCACTTTTCGGACTTAAGGAATGTAGTTCATCCAATAAGCGCGTTTGTGTCATTGGATGAACATTTACGTCATTTTGTGCATCCCAAGGTTTATTCTAATCACTTTTCGTACTTAAGGAATGTAGTTCATCCAATATGTGCATTTGTATCATTGGATGAACATTTACGTCATTTTGTGCATCCCACGGCTTATTCTAATTACTTTTCGTACTTAAGGAATGTAGTTCATTTAATAAGTGCGTTTGTGTCATTGGATGAACATTTCTGTCATTTTGTGCATCCCTAGGCTTATTCTAATCACTTTTCGTACTTAAAGAATGTAGTTCATCCAATAAGTGCATTTGTGTCATTAATTTAACATTTGGGTCATGTTGTGTATCCCAAGGCTTATTCTAATCACTTTTCGTACTTAAGGAATGTAGTTCATCCAATAAGCGCGTTTGTGTCATTGGATGAACATTTACGTTAATTTGTGCATCCCAAGGCTTATTCTAATTACTTTTCGTACTTAAGGAATGTAGTTCATTCAATTAGTGCGTTTGTGTCATTGGATGAACATTTCTATCATTTTGTGCATCTCAAGGCTTATTCTAATCATTTTTCGTACTTAAGGAAAGTAGTTCATCCAATAAGCGTGTTTGTGTCATTAATTTAACATTTAGGTCATGTTGTGTATCCCAAGGCTTATTCTAATCGCTTTTCGTACTTAAGCATGCAGTTCATCCTATAAGTGCATTTGTGTCATTGGATGAACATTTACGTCATTTTGTGCATCTCAAGGCTTATTCTAATCACTTTTCCTACTTAAGGAAAGTAATTCAACCAATAAGGGTGTTTGTGTCATTAATCTAACATTTACATCATTTTGTGCATCCCAAGGCTTATTCTAATCACTTTTCGTACTTAAGGAATGTAGTTCATCCAATAAGTGCATTTGTGTCATTAATTTAACATTTAGGTCATGTTGTGTATCCCAAGGGTTATTCTAATCACTTTTCGTACTTAAGGAATGTAGTTCATCCAATAAGCGCGTTTGTGTCATTGGATGAACATTTCTGTCATTTTGTGCATCTCAAGGCTTATTCTAATCATTTTTCGTACTTAAGGAAAGTAGTTCATCCAATAAGCGTGTTTGTGTCATTAATTTAACATTTAGGTCATGTTGTGTATCCCAAGGCTTATTCTAATCGCTTTTCGTACTTAAGCATGCAGTTCATCCTATAAGTGCATTTGTGTCATTGGATGAACATTTACGTCATTTTGTGCATCTCAAGGCTTATTCTAATCACTTTTCCTACTTAAGGAAAGTAATTCAACCAATAAGGGTGTTTGTGTCATTAATCTAACATTTACATCATTTTGTGCATCCCAAGGCTTATTCTAATCACTTTTCGTACTTAAGGAATGTAGTTCATCCAATAAGTGCATTTGTGTCATTAATTTAACATTTAGGTCATGTTGTGTATCCCAAGGCTTATTCTAATCACTTTTCGTACTTAAGGAATGTAGTTCATCCAATAAGCGCGTTTGTGTCATTGGATGAACATTAACGTTAATTTGTGCATCCCAAGGCTTATTCTAATCACTTTTCGTACTTAAGGAATGTAGTTCATCCAATATGTGCATTTGTGTCATTGGATGAACATTTACGTCATTTTGTGCATCCCAAGGTTTATTCTAATCACTTTTCGTACTTAAGGAATGTAGTTCATCCAATATGTGCATTTGTGTCATTGGATGAACATTTACGTCATTTTGTGCATCCCAAGGCTTATTCTAATTACTTTTCGTACTTAAGGAATGTAGTTCATCCAATAAGTGCATTTGTGTCATTGGATGAACATTTACGTCATTTTGTGCATCCCAAGGCTTATTCTAATCACTTTTCGTACTTAAGGAATGTAGTTCATCCAATAAGTGCGTTTGTGTCATTGGATGAACATTTACGTCATTTTGTGCATCCCAAGGTTTATTCTAATCACTTTTCGTACTTAAGGAATGTAGTTCATCCAATATGTGCATTTGTGTCATTGGATGAACATTTACGTCATTTTGTGCATCCCAAGGTTTATTCTAATCACTTTTCGTACTTAAGGAATGTAGTTCATCCAATAAGTGCATTTGTGTCATTAATTTAACATTTAGGTCACGTTGTGTATCCCAAGGCTTATTCTAATCACTTTTTGTACTTAAGGAATGTAGTTCGTCCAATAAGCGCGTTTGTGTCATTGGATGAACATTTACGTTATTTTGTGCATCCCAAGGCTTATTCTAATCACTTTTCGTACTTAAGGAATGTAGTTCATCCAATATGTGCATTTGTATCATTGGATGAACATTTACGTCTTTTTGTGCATCCCAAGGCTTATTCTAATCACTTTTCGTACTTAAGGAATGTAGTTCATCCAATAAGCGCGTTTGTGTCATTGGATGAACATTTACGTCATTTTGTGCATCCCAAGGTTTATTCTAATCACTTTTCGTACTTAAGGAATGTAGTTCATCCAATAAGTGCATTTGTGTCATTAATTTAACATTTAGGTCATGTTGTGTATCCCAAGGGTTATTCTAATCACTTTTCGTACTTAAGGAATGTAGTTCATCCAATAAGCGCGTTTGTGTCATTGGATGAACATTTACGTTATTTTGTGCATCCCAAGGCTTATTCTAATCACTTTTCGTACTTAAGGAATGTAGTTCATCCAATATGTGCATTTGTATCATTGGATGAACATTTACGTCTTTTTGTGCATCCCAAGGCTTATTCTAATCACTTTTCATACTTAAGGAATGTAGTTCATCCAATAAGCGCGTTTGTGTCATTGGATGAACATTTACGTCATTTTGTGCATCCCAAGGTTTATTCTAATCACTTTTCGTACTTAAGGAATGTAGTTCATCCAAAATGTGCATTTGTATCATTGGATGAACATTTACGTCATTTTGTGCATCCCAAGGCTTATTCTAATTACTTTTCGTACTTAAGGAATGTAGTTCATTTAATAAGTGCGTTTGTGTCATTGGATGAACATTTCTGTCATTTTGTGAATCCCTAGGCTTATTCTAATCACTTTTCGTACTTAAAGAATGTAGTTCATCCAATAAGTGCATTTGTATCAATCGATGAACATTTACGTCTTTTTGTGCATCCCAAGGCTTATTCTAATCACTTTTCGGACTTAAGGAATGTAGTTCATCCAATAAGTGCATTTGTGTCATTGGATGAACATTAACCTCATTTTGTGTATCCCAAGGCTTATTCTAATCACTTTTCATACATAAGGAATGTAGTTCATCCAATATCTGCATTTGTGTCATTGGATGAACATTTCTGTCATTTTATGCATTCCAAGGCTTATTCTAATCACTTTTCTAATTAAAGAATGTAGTTCATCCAATAAGTGCATTTGTGTCATTAATTTAACATTTAGGTCATGTTGTGTATCCCAAGGCTTATTCTAATCACTTTTCGTACTTAAAGAATGTAGTTCATCCAATAAGTGCATTTGTGTCATTGGATGGACATTAACCTCATTTTGTGCATCCCAAGGCTTATTCTAATTACTTTTCGTACTTAAGGAATGTAGTTCATCCAATATGTGCATTTGTATCATTCGAGGAACATTTACGTCTTTTTGTGCATCCCAAGGCTTATTGTAATCACTTTTCGGACTTAAGGAATGTAGTTCATCCAATAAGCGCGTTTGTGTCATTGGATGAACATTTACGTTAATTTGTGTATCCCAAGGCTTATTCTAATTACTTTTCGTACTTAAGGAATGTAGTTCATTCAATAAGTGCGTTTGTGTCATTGGATGAACATTTCTGTCATTTTGTGCATCTCAAGGCTTATTCTAATCATTTTTCGTACTTAAGGAAAGTAGTTCATCCAATAAGCGTGTTTGTGTCATTAATTTAACATTTAGGTCATGTTGTGTATCCCAAGGCTTATTCTAATCGCTTTTCGTACTTAAGCATGCAGTTCATCCTATAAGTGCATTTGTGTCATTGGATGAACATTTACGTCATTTTGTGCATCTCAAGGCTTATTCTAATCACTTTTCCTACTTAAGGAAAGTAATTCAACCAATAAGGGTGTTTGTGTCATTAATCTAACATTTACATCATTTTGTGCATCCCAAGGCTTATTCTAATCACTTTTCGTACTTAAGGAATGTAGTTCATCCAATAAGTGCATTTGTGTCATTAATTTAACATTTAGGTCATGTTGTGTATCCCAAGGCTTATTCTAATCACTTTTCGTACTTAAGGAATGTAGTTCATCCAATAAGCGCGTTTGTGTCATTGGATGAACATTTACGTTAATTTGTGCATCCCAAGGCTTATTCTAATCACTTTTCGTACTTAAGGAATGTAGTTCATCCAATATGTGCATTTGTGTCATTGGATGAACATTTACGTCATTTTGTGCATCCCAAGGTTTATTCTAATCACTTTTCGTACTTAAGGAATGTAGTTCATCCAATATGTGCATTTGTGTCATTGGATGAACATTTACGTCATTTTGTGCATCCCAAGGCTTATTCTAATTACTTTTCGTACTTAAGGAATGTAGTTCATTCAATAAGTGCGTTTGTGTCATTGGATGAACATTTCTGTCATTTTGTGCATCCCAAGGCTTATTCTAATCACTTTTCGTACTTAAAGAATGTAGTTCATCCAATAAGTGCATTTGTGTCATTAATTTAACATTTAGGTCACGTTGTGTATCCCAAGGCTTATTCTAATCACTTTTTGTACTTAAGGAATGTAGTTCATCCAATAAGCGCGTTTGTGTCATTGGATGAACATTTACGTTATTTTGTGCATCCCAAAGCTTATTCTAATCACTTTTCGTACTTAAGGAATGTAGTTCATCCAATATGTGCATTTGTATCATTGGATGAACATTTACGTCATTTTGTGCATCCCAAGGCTTATTCTAATTACTTTTCGTACTTAAGGAATGTAGTTCATGCAATAAGTGCGTTTGTGTCATTGGATGAACATTTCTGTCATTTTGTGCATCCCAAGGCTTATTCTAATCACTTTTCGTACTTAAAGAATGTAGTTCATCCAATAAGTGCATTTGTGTCATTAATTTAACATTTAGGTCATGTTGTGTATCCCAAGGCTTATTCTAATCACTTTTTGTACTTAAGGAATGTAGTTCATCCAATAAGCGCGTTTGTGTCATTGGATGAACATTTACGTTATTTTGTGCATCCCAAGGCTTATTCTAATCACTTTTCGTACTTAAGGAATGTAGTTCATCCAATATGTGCATTTGAATCATTGGATGAACATTTACGTCTTTTTGTGCATCCCAAGGCTTATTCTAATCACTTTTCGTACTTAAGGAATGTAGTTCATCCAATAAGCGCGTTTGTGTCATTGGATGAACATTTACGTCATTTTGTGCATCCCAAGGCTTATTCTAATCACTTTTCGTACTTAAGGAATGTAGTTCATCCAATATGTGCATTTGTATCATTGGATGAACATTTACGTCTTTTTGTGCATCCCAAGGCTTATTCTAATCACTTTTCATACTTAAGGAATGTAGTTCATCCAATAAGCGCGTTTGTGTCATTGGATGAACATTTACGTCATTTTGTGCATCCCAAGGTTTATTCTAATCACTTTTCGTACTTAAGGAATGTAGTTCATCCAATATGTGCATTTGTGTCATTGGATGAACATTTATGTCATTTTGTGCATCCCAAGGCTTATTCTAATTACTTTTCGTACTTAAGGAATGTAGTTCATTCAATAAGTGCGTTTGTGTCATTGGATGAACATTTCTGTCATTTTGTGCATCTCAAGGCTTATTCTAATCATTTTTCGTACTTAAGGAAAGTAGTTCATCCAATAAGCGTGTTTGTGTCATTAATTTAACATTTAGGTCATGTTGTGTATCCCAAGGCTTATTCTAATCGCTTTTCGTACTTAAGCATGCAGTTCATCCTATAAGTGCATTTGTGTCATTGGATGAACATTTACGTCATTTTGTGCATCTCAAGGCTTATTCTAATCACTTTTCCTACTTAAGGAAAGTAATTCAACCAATAAGGGTGTTTGTGTCATTAATCTAACATTTACATCATTTTGTGCATCCCAAGGCTTATTCTAATCACTTTTCGTACTTAAGGAATGTAGTTCATCCAATAAGTGCATTTGTGTCATTAATTTAACATTTAGGTCATGTTGTGTATCCCAAGGGTTATTCTAATCACTTTTCGTACTTAAGGAATGTAGTTCATCCAATAAGCGCGTTTGTGTCATTGGATGAACATTTACGTTATTTTGTGCATCCCAAGGCTTATTCTAATCACTTTTCGTACTTAAGGAATGTAGTTCATCCAATATGTGCATTTGTATCATTGGATGAACATTTACGTCTTTTTGTGCATCCCAAGGCTTATTCTAATCACTTTTCATACTTAAGGAATGTAGTTCATCCAATAAGCGCGTTTGTGTCATTGGATGAACATTTCTGTCATTTTGTGCATCTCAAGGCTTATTCTAATCACTTTTCCTACTTAAGGAAAGTAATTCAACCAATAAGGGTGTTTGTGTCATTAATCTAACATTTACATCATTTTGTGCATCCCAAGGCTTATTCTAATCACTTTTCGTACTTAAGGAATGTAGTTCATCCAATAAGTGCATTTGTGTCATTAATTTAACATTTAGGTCATGTTGTGTATCCCAAGGCTTATTCTAATCACTTTTCGTACTTAAAGAATGTAGTTCATCCAATAAGTGCATTTGTGTCATTGGATGGACATTTACCTCATTTTGTGCATCCCAAGGCTTATTCTAATTACTTTTCGTACTTAAGGAATGTAGTTCATCCAATATGTGCATTTGTATCATTCGATGAACATTTACATCTTTTTGTGCATCCCAAGGCTTATTCTAATCACTTTTCGGACTTAAGAAATGTAGTTCATCCAATAAGTGCATTTGTGTCATTGGATGAACATTAACCTCATTTTGTGCATCCCAAAGCTTATTCTAATCACTTTTCGTACTTAAGGAATGTAGTTCATCCAATATTTGCATTTGTGTCATTGGATGAACATTTCTGTCATTTTATGCATCCCAAGGCTTATTCTAATCACTTTTCGTACTTAAAGAATGTAGTTCATCCAATAAGCGCGTTTGTGTCATTGGATGAACATTTACGTTATTTTGTGCATCCCAAGGCTTATTCTAATCACTTTTCGTACTTAAGGAATGTAGTTCATCCAATATGTGCATTTGTATCATTGGATGAACATTTACGTCTTTTTGTGCATCCCAAGGCTTATTCTAATCACTTTTCGTACTTAAGGAATGTAGTTCATCCAATAAGCGCGTTTGTGTCATTGGATGAACATTTACGTCATTTTGTGCATCCCAAGGCTTATTCTAATCACTTTTCGTACTTAAGGAATGTAGTTCATCCAATAAGTGCATTTGTGTCATTAATTTAACATTTAGGTCATGTTGTGTATCCCAAGGGTTATTCTAATCACTTTTCGTACTTAAGGAATGTAGTTCATCCAATAAGCGCGTTTGTGTCATTGGATGAACATTTACGTTATTTTGTGCATCCCAAGGCTTATTCTAATCACTTTTCGTACTTAAGGAATGTAGTTCATCCAATATGCGCATTTGAATCATTGGATGAACATTAACGTCTTTTTTTGCATCCGAAGGCTTATTCTAATCACTTTTCGTGCTTAAGGAATGTAGTTCATCCAATAAGCGCGTTTGTGTCATTGGATGAAAATTTACGTCATTTTGTGCATCCCAAGGCTTATTCTAATTACTTTTCGTACTTAAGGAATGTAGTTCATCCAATAAGCGCGTTTGTGTCATTGGATGAACATTTACGTTAATTTGTGCATCCCAAGGCTTATTCTAATCACTTTTCGTACTTAAGGAATGTAGTTCATCCAATATGTGCATTTGTATCATTGGATGAACATTTACGTCTTTTTGTGCACCCCAAGGCTTATTCTAATCACTTTTCGTACTTAAGGATACAGTTCATCCTATAAGTGCATTTGTGTCATTGGATGAACATTTACGTCATTTTGTGCATCTCAAGGCTTATTCTAATCACTTTTCCTACTTAAGGAAAGTAATTCAACCAATAAGGGTGTTTGTGTCATTAATCTAACATTTACATCATTTTGTGCATCCCAAGGCTTGTTCTAATCACTTTTCGTACTTAAGGAATGTAGTTCATCCAATAAGTGCGTTTGTGTCATTGGATGAACATTTCTGTCATTTTGTGCATCCCAAGGCTTATTCTAATCACTTTTCGTACTTAAAGAATGTAGTTCATCCAATAAGTGCATTTGTGTCATTAATTTAACATTTAGGACTGGTTGTGTATCCCAAGGCTTATTCTAATCACTTTTTGTACTTAAGGAATGTAGTTCATCCAATAAGCGCGTTTGTGTCATTGGATGAACATTTACGTTATTTTGTGCATCCCAAGGCTTATTCTAATCACTTTTCGTTCTTAAGGAATGTAGTTCATCCAATATGTGCATTTGAATCATTGGATGAACATTTACGTCTTTTTGTGCATCCCAAGGCTTATTCTAATCACTTTTCGTACTTAAGGAATGTAGTTCATCCAATAAGCGCGTTTGTGTCATTGGATGAACATTTACGTCATTTTGTGCATCCCAAGGTTTATTCTAATCACTTTTCGTACTTAAGGAATGTAGTTCATCCAATATGTGCATTTGTGTCATTGGATAAACATTTACGTCATTTTGTGCATCCCAAGGCTTATTCTAATTACTTTTCGTACTTAAGGAATGTAGTTCATTCAATAAGTGCGTTTGTCTCATGGGATGAACATTTCTGTCATTTTGTGCATCCCAAGGCTTATTCTAATCGCTTTTCGTACTTAAAGAATGTAGTTCATCCAATAAGTGCATTTGTGTCATTAATTTAACATTTAGGTCACGTTGTGTATCCCAAGGCTTATTCTAATCACTTTTCGTACTTAAGGAATGTAGTTCATCCAATAAGCGCGTTTGTGTCATTGGATGAACATTTACGTCATTTTGTGCATCCCAAGGTTTATTCTAATCACTTTTCGTACTTAAGGAATGTAGTTCATCCAATATGTGCATTTGTGTCATTGGATGAACATTTATGTCATTTTGTGCATCCCAAGGCTTATTCTAATTACTTTTCGTACTTAAGGAATGTAGTTCATTCAATAAGTGCGTTTGTGTCATTGGATGAACATTTCTGTCATTTTGTGCATCTCAAGGCTTATTCTAATCATTTTTCGTACTTAAGGAAAGTAGTTCATCCAATAAGCGTGTTTGTGTCATTAATTTAACATTTAGGTCATGTTGTGTATCCCAAGGCTTATTCTAATCGCTTTTCGTACTTAAGCATGCAGTTCATCCTATAAGTGCATTTGTGTCATTGGATGAACATTTCAGTCATTTTGTGCATCTCAAGGCTTATTCTAATCACTTTTCCTACTTAAGGAAAGTAATTCAACCAATAAGGGTGTTTGTGTCATTAATCTAACATTTACATCATTTTGTGCATCCCAAGGCTTATTCTAATCACTTTTCGTACTTAAGGAATGTAGTTCATCCAATAAGTGCATTTGTGTCATTAATTTAACATTTAGGTCATGTTGTGTATCCCAAGGGTTATTCTAATCACTTTTCGTACTTAAGGAATGTAGTTCATCCAATAAGCGCGTTTGTGTCATTGGATGAACATTTACGTTATTTTGTGCATCCCAAGGCTTATTCTAATCACTTTTCGTACTTAAGGAATGTAGTTCATCCAATATGTGCATTTGAATCATTGGATGAACATTTACGTCTTTTTGTGCATCCCAAGGCTTATTCTAATCACTTTTCGTACTTAAGGAATGTAGTTCATCCAATAAGCGCGTTTGTGTCATTGGATGAACATTTACGTCATTTTGTGCATCCCAAGGCTTATTCTAATCACTTTTCGTACTTAAGGAATGTAGTTCATCCAATAAGTGCGTTTGTGTCATTGGATGAACATTTACGTCATTTTGTGCATCCCAAGGTTTATTCTAATCACTTTTCGTACTTAAGGAATGTAGTTCATCCAATATGTGCATTTGTGTCATTGGATGAACATTTACGTCATTTTGTGCATCCCAAGGTTTATTCTAATCACTTTTCGTACTTAAGGAATGTAGTTCATCCAATAAGTGCATTTGTGTCATTAATTTAACATTTAGGTCACGTTGTGTATCCCAATGCTTATTCTAATCACTTTTTGTACTTAAGAAATGTAGTTCATCCAATAAGCGCGTTTGTGTCATTGGATGAACATTTACGTTATTTTGTGCATCCCAAGGCTTATTCTAATCACTTTTCGTACTTAAGGAATGTAGTTCATCCAATATGTGCATTTGTATCATTGGATGAACATTTACGTCTTTTTGTGCATCCCAAGGCATATTCTAATCACTTTTCGTACTTAAGGAATGTAGTTCATCCAATAAGCGCGTTTGTGTCATTCGATGAACATTTACGTCATTTTGTGCATCCCAAGGTTTATTCTAATCACTTTTCGTACTTAAGGAATGTAGTTCATCCAATATGTGCATTTGTGTCATTGGATAAACATTTACGTCATTTTGTGCATCCCAAGGCTTTTTCTAATTACTTTTCGTACTTAAGGAATGTAGTTCATTCAATAAGTGCGTTTGTGTCATGGGATGAACATTTCTGTCATTTTGTGCATCCCAAGGCTTATTCTAATCACTTTTCGTACTTAAAGAATGTAGTTCATCCAATAAGTGCATTTGTGTCATTAATTTAACATTTAGGTCACGTTGTGTATCCCAAGGCTTATTCTAATCACTTTTTGTACTTAAGGAATGTAGTTCATCCAATAAGCGCGTTTGTGTCATTGGATGAACATTTACGTTATTTTGTGCATCCCAAGGCTTATTCTAATCACTTTTCGTACTTAAGGAATGTAGTTCATCCAATATGTGCATTTGAATCATTGGATGAACATTTACGTCTTTTTGTGCATCCCTAGGCTTATTTTAATCACTTTTCGTACTTAAGGAATGTAGTTCATCCAATAAGCGCGTTTGTGTCATTGGATGAACATTTACGTCATTTTGTGCATCCCAAGGTTTATTCTAATCACTTTTCGTACTTAAGGAATGTAGTTCATTCAATAAGTGCGTTTGTGTGATTGGATGAACATTTCTGTCATTTTGTGCATCCCAAGGCTTATTCTAATCACTTTTCGTACTTTACGAATGTAGTTCATCCAATAAGTGCATTTGTGTCATTAATTTAACATTTAGGTCACGTTGTGTATCCCAAGGCTTATTCTAATCACTTTTTGTACTTAAGGAATGTAGTTCATCCAATAAGCGCGTTTGTGTCATTGGATGAACATTTACGTTATTTTGTGCATCCCAAGGCTTATTCTAATCACTTTTCGTACTTAAGGAATGTAGTTCATCCAATATGTGCATTTGTATCATTGGATGAACATTTACGTCTTCTTGTGCATCCCAAGGAATATTCTAATCACTTTTCGTACTTAAGGAATGTAGTTCATCCAATAAGCGCGTTTGTGTCATTGGATGAACATTTACGTCATTTTGTGCATCCCAAGGTTTATTCTAATCACTTTTCGTACTTAAGGAATGTAGTTCATCCAATAAGTGCATTTGTGTCATTAATTTAACATTTAGGTCATGTTGTGTATCCCAAGGGTTATTCTAATCACTTTTCGTACTTAAGGAATGTAGTTCATCCAATAAGCGCGTTTGTGTCATTGGATGAACATTTACGTTATTTTGTGCATCCCAAGGCTTATTCTAATCACTTTTCGTACTTAAGGAATGTAGTTCATCCAATATGTGCATTTGTATCATTGGATGAACATTTACGTCTTTTTGTGCATCCCAAGGCTTATTCTAATCACTTTTCATACTTAAGGAATGTAGTTCATCCAATAAGCGCGTTTGTGTCATTGGATGAACATTTACGTCATTTTGTGCATCCCAAGGTTTATTCTAATCACTTTTCGTACTTAAGGAATGTAGTTCATCCAATATGTGCATTTGTGTCATTGGATGAACATTTATGTCATTTTGTGCATCCCAAGGCTTATTCTAATTACTTTTCGTACTTAAGGAATGTAGTTCATTCAATAAGTGCGTTTGTGTCATTGGATGAACATTTCTGTCATTTTGTGCATCTCAAGGCTTATTCTAATCATTTTTCGTACTTAAGGAAAGTAGTTCATCCAATAAGCGTGTTTGTGTCATTAATTTAACATTTAGGTCATGTTGTGTATCCCAAGGCTTATTCTAATCGCTTTTCGTACTTAAGCATGCAGTTCATCCTATAAGTGCATTTGTGTCATTGGATGAACATTTACGTCATTTTGTGCATCTCAAGGCTTATTCTAATCACTTTTCCTACTTAAGGAAAGTAATTCAACCAATAAGGGTGTTTGTGTCATTAATCTAACATTTACATCATTTTGTGCATCCCAAGGCTTATTCTAATCACTTTTCGTACTTAAGGAATGTAGTTCATCCAATAAGTGCATTTGTGTCATTAATTTAACATTTAGGTCATGATGTGTATCCCAAGGGTTATTCTAATCACTTTTCGTACATAAGGAATGTAGTTCATCCAATAAGCGCGTTTGTGTCATTGGATGAACATTTACGTTATTTTGTGCATCCCAATGCTTATTCTATTCACTTTTCGTACTTAAGGAATGTAGTTCATCCAATATGTGCATTTGTATCATTGGATGAACATTTACGTCTTTTTATGCATCCCAAGGCTTATTCTAATCACTTTTCATACTTAAGGAATGTAGTTCATCCAATAAGCGCGTCTGTGTCATTGGATGAACATTTACGTCATTTTGTGGATCCCAAGGTTTATTCTAATCACTTTTCGTACTTAAGGAATGTAGTTCATCCAAAAGTTGCATTTGTATCATTGGATGAACATTTACGTCATTTTGTGCATCCCAAGGCTTATTCTAATTCCTTTTCGTACTAAAGGAATGTAGTTCATTTAATAAGTGCGTTTCTGTCATTGGATGAACATTTCTGTCATTTTGTGCATCCCTAGGCTTATTCTAATCACTTTTCGTACTTAAAGAATGTAGTTCATCCAATAAGTGCATTTGTGTCATTCATTTAACATTTAGGTCATGTTGTGTATCCCAAGGCTTATTCTAATCACTTTTCGTTCTTAAGGAATGTAGTTCATCCAATAAGCGCGTTTGTGTCATTGGATGAACATTTACGTTAATTTGTGCATCCCAAGGCTTATTCTAATGACTTTTCGTACTTAAGGAATGTAGTTCATCCAATATGTGCATTTGTATCATTCGATGAACATTTACGTCTTTTTGTGCATCCCAAGGCTTATTCTAATCACTTTTCGGACTTAAGGAATGTAGTTCATCCAATAAGTGCATTTGTTTCATTGGATGAACATTAACCTCATTTTGTGCATCCCAAGGCTTATTCTAATCACTTTTCGTACATAAGGAATGTAGTTCATCCAATATCTGCATTTGTGTCATTCGATGAACATTTCTGTCATTTTATGCATTCCAAGGCTTATTCTAATCACTTTTCTAATAAAGAATGTAGTTCATCCAATAAGTGCATTTGTGTCATTAATTTAACATTTAGGTCATGTTGTGTATCCCAAGGCTTATTCTAATCACTTTTCGTACTTAAAGAATGTAGTTCAACCAATAAGGGTGTTTGTGTCATTGGATGGACATTTACATCATTTTGTGCATCCCAAGGCTTATTCTAATCACTTTTCGTACTTAAGGAATGTAGTTCATCCAATATGTGCATTTGTATCATTCGATGAACATTTACGTCTTTTTGTGCATCCCAAGGCTTATTCTAATCACTTTTCGGACATAAGGAATGTAGTTCTTCCAATAAGTGCATTTGTGTCATTGGATGAACATTAACCTCATTTTGTGCATCCCAAGGCTTATTCTAATCACTTTTCGTACTTAAGGAATGTAGTTCATCCAATATTTGCATTTGTGTCATTGGATGAACATTTCTGTCATTTTATGCATCCCAAGGCTTATTCTAATCACTTTTCGTACTTAAAGAATGTAGTTCATCCCATAAGTGCATTTGTGTCATTAATTTAACATTTAGGTCATGTTGTGTATCCCAACGCTTATTCTAATCACTTTTCGTATTTAAAGAATGTAGTTCATCCAATAAGCGCGTTTGTGTCATTGGATCAACATTTACGTTATTTTGTGCACCCAAGGCTAATTCTAATCACTTTTCGTACTTAAGGAATGTAGTTCATCCAATATGTGCATTTGTGTCATTGGATGAACATTTACGTCATTTTGTGCATCCCAAGGCTTATTCTAATCACTTTTCGTACTTAAGGAATGTAGTTCATCCAATAAGCGCGTTTGTGTCATTAATTTAACATTTAGGTCGTTTTGTGCATCCGAAGGCTTATTCTAATCGCTTTTCGTACTTAAGGATGCAGTTCATCCTATAAGTGCATTTGTGTCATTGGATGAACATTTACGTCATTTTGTGCATCTCAAGAGTTATTCTAATCACTTTTCGTACTTAAGGAAAGTAGTTCATCCAATAAGCGTGTTTGTGTCATTAATTTAACATTTAGGTCGTTTTGTGCATCCCAACGCTTATTCTAATCGCTTTTCGTACTTAAGCATGCAGTTCATCCTAGAAGTGCATTTGTGTCATTGGATGAAGATTTACGTCATTTTGTGCAAGTCAAGGCTTATTCTAATCACTTTTCCTACTTAAGGAAAGTAATTCAACCAATAAGGGTGTTTGTGTCATTAATATAACATTTACATCATTTTGTGCATCCCAAGGCTTATTCTAATCACTTTTCGTACTTAAGGAATGTAGTTCATCCAATAAGTGCGTTTGTGTCATTGGATGAACATTTCTGTCATTTTGTGCATCCCAAGGCTTATTCTAATCACTTTTCGTACTTAAAGAATGTAGTTCATCCAATAAGTGCATTTGTGTCATTAATTTAACATTTAGGTCATGTTGTGTATCCCAAGGGTTATTCTAATCAGTTTTCGTACTTAAGGAATGTAGTTCATCCAATAAGCGCGTTTGTGTCATTGGATGAACAATTACGTTATTTTGTGCATCCCAAAGCTTATTCTAATCACTTTTCGTACTTAAGGAATGTAGTTCATCCAATATGTGCATTTCTATCATTGGATGAACATTTACGTCTTTTTGTGCATCCCAAGGCTTATTCTAATCACTTTTCATACTTAAGGAATGTAGTTCATCCAATAAGCGCGTTTGTGTCATTGGATGAACATTTACGTCATTTTGTGCATCCCAAGGTTTATTCTAATCACTTTTCGTACTTAAGGAATGTAGTTCATCCAATATGTGCATTTGTGTCATTGGATGAACATTTACGTCATTTTGTGCATCCGAAGGCTTATTCTAATTACTTTTCGTACTTAAGGAATGTAGTTCATTCAATAAGTGCGTTTGTGTCATTGGATGAACTTTTCTGTCATTTTGTGCATCTCAAGGCTTATTCTAATCATTTTTCGTACTTAAGGAAAGTAGTTCATCCAATAAGCGTGTTTGTGCCATTAATTTAACATTTAGGTCGTTTTGTGCATCCCAAGGCTTATTCTAATCGCTTTTCGTACTTAAGCATGCAGTTCATCCTATAAGTGCATTTGTGTCATTGGATGAACATTTACGTTATTTTGTGCATCCCAAGGCTTATTCTAATCACTTTTCGTACTTAAGGAATGTAGTTCATCCAATATGTGCATTTCTATCATTGGATGAACATTTACGTCTTTTTGTGCATCCCAAGGCTTATTCTAATCACTTTTCATACTTAAGGAATGTAGTTCATCCAATAAGCGCGTTTGTTTCATTGGATGAACATTTACGTCATTTTGTGCATCGCAAGGTTTATTCTAATCACTTTTCGGACTTAAGGAATGTAGTTCATCCAATAAGCGCGTTTGTGTCATTGGATGAACATTTACGTTAATTTGTGCATCCCAAGGCTTATTCTAATCACTTTTCGTACTTAAGGAATGTAGTTCATCCAATATGTGCATTTGTATCATTCGATGAACATTTACGTCTTTTTGTGCATCCCAAGGCTTATTCTAATCACTTTTCGTACTTAAGGAATGTAGTTCATCCAATATGTGCATTTGTGTCATTGGATGAACATTTACGTCATTTTGTGCATCCCAAGGCTTATTCTAATTACTTTTCGTACTTAAGGAATGTAGTTCATCCAATAAGCGCGTTTGTGTCATTGGATGAACATTTACGTTAATTTGTGCATCCCAAGGCTTATTCTAATCACTTTTCGTACTTAAGGAATGTAGTTCATCCAATATGTGCATTTGTATCATTGGATGAACATTTACGTCTTTTTGTGCATCCCAAGGCTTATTCTAATCACTTTTCATACTTAAGGAATGTAGTTCATCCAATAAGCGCGTTTGTGTCATTGGATGAACATTTACGTCATTTTGTGCATCCCAAGGTTTATTCTAATCACTTTTCGTACTTAAGGAATGTAGTTCATCCAATAAGTGCATTTGTGTCATTAATTTAACATTTAGGTCATGTTGTGTATCCCAAGGGTTATTCTAATCACTTTTCGTACTTAAGGAATGTAGTTCATCCAATAAGCGCGTTTGTGTCATTGGATGAACATTTACGTTATTTTGTGCATCCCAAGGCTTATTCTAATCACTTTTCGTACTTAAGGAATGTAGTTCATCCAATATGTGCATTTGTATCATTGGATGAACATTTACGTCTTTTTATGCATCCCAAGGCATATTCTAATCACTTTTCGTACTTAAGGAATGTAGTTCATCCAATAAGCGCGTTTGTGTCATTGCATGAACATTTACGTCATTTTGTGCATCCCAAGGTTTATTCTAATCACTTTTCGTACTTAAGGAATGTAGTTCATCCAATATGTGCATTTGTGTCATTGGATAAACATTTACGTCATTTTGTGCATCCCAAGGCTTATTCTAATTACTTTTCGTACTTAAGGAATGTAGTTCATTCAATAAGTGCGTTTGTGTCATGGGATGAACATTTCTGTCATTTTGTGCATTCCAAGGCTTATTCTAATCACTTTTCGTACTTAAAGAATGTAGTTCATCCAATAAGTGCATTTGTATCATTAATTTAACATTTAGGTCACGTTGTGTATCCCAAGGATTATTCTAATCACTTTTTGTACTTAAGGAATGTAGTTCATCCAATAAGCGCGTTTGTGTCATTGGATGAACATTTACGTTATTTTGTCCATCCCAAGGCTTATTCTAATCACTTTTCGTACTTAAGGAATGTAGTTCATCCAATATGTGCATTTGAATCATTGGATGAACATTTACGTCTTTTTGTGCATCCCAAGGCTTATTTTAATCACTTTTCGTACTTAAGGAATGTAGTTCATCCAATAAGCGCGTTTGTGTCATTGGATGAACATTTACGTAATTTTGTGCATCCCAAGGTTTATTCTAATCACTTTTCTTACTTAAGGAATGTAGTTCATCCAATATGTGCATTTGTGTCATTGGATAAACATTTACGTCATTTTGTGCATCCCAAGGCTTATTCTAATTACTTTTCGTACTTAAGGAATGTAGTTCATTCAATAAGTGCGTTTGTGTCATGGGATGAACATTTCTGTCATTTTGTGCATCCCAAGGCTTATTCTAATCACTTTTCGTACTTAAAGAATGTAGTTCATCCAATAAGTGCATTTGTGTCATTAATTTAACATTTAGGTCACGTTGTGTATCCCAAGGCTTATTCTAATCACTTTTTGTACTTAAGGAATGTAGTTCATCCAATAAGCGCGTTTGTGTCATTGGATGAACATTTACGTTATTTTGTGCATCCCAAGGCTTATTCTAATCACTTTTCGTACTTAAGGAATGTAGTTCATCCAATATGTGCATTTGAATCATTGGATGAACATTTACGTCTTTTTGTGCATCCCTAGGCTTATTTTAATCACTTTTCGTACTTAAGGAATGTAGTTCATCCAATAAGCGCGTTTGTGTCATTGGATGAACATTTACGTCATTTTGTGCATCCCAAGGTTTATTCTAATCACTTTTCGTACTTAAGGAATGTAGTTCATTCAATAAGTGCGTTTGTGTGATTGGATGAACATTTCTGTCATTTTGTGCATCCCAAGGCTTATTCTAATCACTTTTCGTACTTTACGAATGTAGTTCATCCAATAAGTGCATTTGTGTCATTAATTTAACATTTAGGTCACGTTGTGTATCCCAAGGCTTATTCTAATCACTTTTTGTACTTAAGGAATGTAGTTCATCCAATAAGCGCGTTTGTGTCATTGGATGAACATTTACGTCATTTTGTGCATCCCAAGGTTTATTCTAATCACTTTTCGTACTTAAGGAATGTAGTTCATCCAATATGTGCATTTGTGTCATTGGATGAACATTTACGTCATTTTGTGCATCCCAAGGCTTATTCTAATCACTTTTCGTACTTAAGGAATGTAGTTCATCCAATAAGCGCGTTTGTGTCATTGGATGAACATTTACGTCATTTTGTGCATCCCAAGGCTTATTCTAATCACTTTTCGTACTTAAGGAATGTAGTTCATCCAATATGTGCATTTGTATCATTGGATGAACATTTACGTCTTTTTGTGCATCCCAAGGCATATTCTAATCACTTTTCGTACTTAAGGAATGTAGTTCATCCAATAAGCGCGTTTGTGTCATTGGATGAACATTTACGTCATTTTGTGCATCCCAAGGTTTATTCTAATCACTTTTCGTACTTAAGGAATGTAGTTCATTCAATAAGTGCGTTTGTGTGATTGGATGAACATTTCTGTCATTTTGTGCATCCCAAGGCTTATTCTAATCACTTTTCGTACTTTACGAATGTAGTTCATCCAATAAGTGCATTTGTGTCATTAATTTAACATTTAGGTCACGTTGTGTATCCCAAGGCTTATTCTAATCACTTTTTGTACTTAAGGAATGTAGTTCATCCAATAAGCGCGTTTGTGTCATTGGATGAACATTTACGTCATTTTGTGCATCCCAAGGTTTATTCTAATCACTTTTCGTACTTAAGGAATGTAGTTCATCCAATATGTGCATTTGTGTCATTGGATGAACATTTACGTCATTTTGTGCATCCCAAGGTTTATTCTAATCACTTTTCGTACTTAAGGAATGTAGTTCATCCAATAAGTGCATTTGTGTCATTAATTTAACATTTAGGTCACGTTGTGTATCCCAAGGCTTATTCTAATCACTTTTTGTACTTAAGGAATGTAGTTCGTCCAATAAGCGCGTTTGTGTCATTGGATGAACATTTACGTTATTTTGTGCATCCCAAGGCTTATTCTAATCACTTTTCGTACTTAAGGAATGTAGTTCATCCAATATGTGCATTTGTATCATTGGATGAACATTTACGTCTTTTTGTGCATCCCAAGGCTTATTCTAATCACTTTTCATACTTAAGGAATGTAGTTCATCCAATAAGCGCGTTTGTGTCATTGGATGAACATTTACGTCATTTTGTGCATCCCAAGGTTTATTCTAATCACTTTTCGTACTTAAGGAATGTAGTTCATCCAATAAGTGCATTTGTGTCATTAATTTAACATTTAGGTCATGTTGTGTATCCCAAGGGTTATTCTAATCACTTTTCGTACTTAAGGAATGTAGTTCATCCAATAAGCGCGTTTGTGTCATTGGATGAACATTTACGTTATTTTGTGCATCCCAAGGCTTATTCTAATCACTTTTCGTACTTAAGGAATGTAGTTCATCCAATATGTGCATTTGTATCATTGGATGAACATTTACGTCTTTTTGTGCATCCCAAGGCATATTCTAATCACTTTTCGTACTTAAGGAATGTAGTTCATCCAATAAGCGCGTTTGTGTCATTCGATGAACATTTACGTCATTTTGTGCATCCCAAGGTTTATTCTAATCACTTTTCGTACTTAAGGAATGTAGTTCATCCAATATGTGCATTTGTGTCATTGGATAAACATTTACGTCATTTTGTGCATCCCAAGGCTTATTCTAATTACTTTTCGTACTTAAGGAATGTAGTTCATTCAATAAGTGCGTTTGTGTTATGGGATGAACATTTCTGTCATTTTGTGCATCCCAAGGCTTATTCTAATCACTTTTCGTACTTAAAGAATGTAGTTCATCCAATAAGTGCATTTGTGTCATTAATTTAACATTTAGGTCACGTTGTGTATCCCAAGGCTTATTCTAATCACTTTTTGTACTTAAGGAATGTAGTTCATCCAATAAGCGCGTTTGTGTCATTGGATGAACATTTACGTTATTTTGTGCATCCCAAGGCTTATTCTAATCACTTTTCGTACTTAAGGAATGTAGTTCATCCAATATGCGCATTTGAATCATTGGATGAACATTAACGTCTTTTTTTGCATCCGAAGGCTTATTCTAATCACTTTTCGTGCTTAAGGAATGTAGTTCATCCAATAAGCGCGTTTGTGTCATTGGATGAAAATTTACGTCATTTTGTGCATCCCAAGGCTTATTCTAATTACTTTTCGTACTTAAGGAATGTAGTTCATCCAATAAGCGCGTTTGTGTCATTGGATGAACATTTACGTTAATTTGTGCATCCCAAGGCTTATTCTAATCACTTTTCGTACTTAAGGAATGTAGTTCATCCAATATGTGCATTTGTATCATTCGATGAACATTTACGTCTTTTTGTGCATCCCAAGGCTTATTCTAATCACATTTCGGACTTAAGGAATGTAGTTCATCCAATAAGTGCATTTGTGTCATTGGATGAACATTAACCTCATTTTGTGCATCCCAAGGCTTATTCTAATCACTTTTCGTACATAAGGAATATAGTTCATCCAATAAGCGCGTTTGTGTCATTGGATGAACATTTACGTCATTTTGTGCATCCCAAGGTTTATTCTAATCACTTTTCGTACTTAAGGAATGTAGTTCATCCAATATGTGCATTTGTGTCATTGGATGAACATTTACGTCATTTTGTGCATCCCAAGGCTTATTCTAATTACTTTTCGTACTTAAGGAATGTAGTTCATTCAGTAAGCGCGTTTGTGTCATTGGATACACATTTACGTCATTTTGTGCATCCCAAGGCTTATTCTAATTACATTTCGTACTTAAGGAATGTAGTTCATTCAATAAGTGCGTTTGTGTCGTTGGATGAACATTTCTGTCATTTTGTGCATCCCAAGGCTTATTCTAATCACTTTTTGTACTTAAAGAATGTAGTTCATCCAATAAGTGCATTTGTGTCATTAATTTAACATTTAGGTCATGTTGTGTATCCCAAGGCTTATTCTAATCACTTTTCGTAATTAAAGAATGTAGTTCATCCAATAAGCGCGTTTGTGTCATTGGATGATTATTTACGTCTTTTTGTGCATCCCAAGGCTTATTCTAATCACTTTTCGTACTTAAGGAATGTAGTTCATCCAATATGTGCATTTGTGTCATTGGACGAACATTTCTGTCATTTTGTGCATCCCAAGGCTTATTCTAATCACTTTTCGTACTTAAAGAATGTAGTTCATCCAATTAGTGCATTTGTGTCATTAATTTAACATTTAGGTCATGTTGTGTATCCCAAGGCTTATTCTAATCACTTTTCCTACTTAAGGAAAGTAATTCAACCAATAAGGGTGTTTGTGTCATTAATATAACATTTACATCATTTTGTGCATCCCAAGGCTTATTCTAATCACTTTTCGTACTTAAGGAATGTAGTTCATCCAATATGTGCATTTGTGTCATTGGATGAACATTTACGTCATTTTGTGCATCCCAAGGCTTATTCTAATTACTTTTCGTACTTAAGGAATGTAGTTCATTCAATAAGTGCGTTTGTGTCATTGGATGAACTTTTCTGTCATTTTGAGCATCTCAAGGCTTATTCTAATCATTTTTCGTACTTAAGGAAAGTAGTTCATCCAATAAGCGTGTTTGTGCCATTAATTTAACATTTAGGTCGTTTTGTGCATCCCAAGGCTTATTCTAATCGCTTTTCGTACTTAAGCATGCAGTTCATCCTATAAGTGCATTTGTGTCATTGGATGAACATTTACGTCATTTTGTGCATCTCAAGGCTTATTCTAATCACTTTTCCTACTTAAGGAAAGTAATTCAACCAATAAGGGTGTTTGTGTCATTAATATAACATTTACATCATTTTGTGCATCCATAGGCTTATTCTAATTACTTTTCGTACTTAAGGAATGTAGTTCATTAAATATGTGCGTTTGTGTCATTGGATGAACATTTCTGTCATTTTGTGCATCCCTAGGCTTATTCTAATCACTTTTTGTACTTAAAGAATGTAGTTCATCCAATAAGTGCATTTGTGTCATTAATTTAACATTTAGGTCATGTTGTGTATCCCAAGGCTTATTCTAATCACTTTTCGTACTTAAGGAATGTAGTTCATCCAATATGTGCATTTGTGTCATTGGATGAACATTTACGTCTTATTGTGCATCCCAAGGCTTATTCTAATCACTTTTCATACTTAAGGAATGTAGTTCATCCAATAAGCGCGTTTGTGTCATTGGATGAACATTTACGTCATTTTGTGCATCCCAAGGTTTATTCTAATCACTTTTCGTACTTAAGGAATGTAGTTCATCCAATATGTGCATTTGTGTCATTGGATGAACATTTATGTCATTTTGTGCATCCCAAGGCTTATTCTAATTACTTTTCGTACTTAAGGAATGTAGTTCATTCAATAAGTGCGTTTGTGTCATTGGATGAACATTTCTGTCATTTTGTGCATCTCAAGGCTTATTCTAATCATTTTTCGTACTTAAGGAAAGTAGTTCATCCAATAAGCGTGTTTGTGTCATTAATTTAACATTTAGGTCGTTTTGTGCATCCAAAGGCTTATTCTAATCGCTTTTCGTACTTAAGCATGCAGTTCATCCTATAAGTGCATTTGTGTCATTGGATGAACATTTACGTCATTTTGTGCATCTCAAGGCTTATTATAATCACTTTTCCTACTTAAGGAAAGTAATTCAACCAATAAGCGCGTTTGTGTCATTGCATGACCATTTACGTTAATTTGTGTATCCCAAGGCTTATTCTAATCACTTTTCGTACTTAAGGAATGTAGTTCATCCAATATGTGCATTTGTATCATTGGATGAACATTTACGTCACTTTGTGCATCTCAAGGCTTATTCTAATCACTTTTCCTACTTAAGGAAAGTAATTCAACCAATAAGGGTGTTTGTGTCATTAATATAACATTTACATCATTTTGTGCATCCCAAGGCTTATTCTAATCACTTTTCGTACTTAAGGAATGTAGTTCATCCAATAAGCGAGTTTGTGTCATTGGATGAACATTTACGTTAATTTGTGCATCCCAAGGCTTATTCTAATCACTTTTCGTACTTAAGGAATGTAGTTCATCCAATATGTGCATTTGTATCATTGGATGAACATTTACGTCTTTTTGTGCATCCCAAGGCTTATTCTAATCACTTTTCATACTTAAGGAATGTAGTTCATCCAATAAGCGCGTTTGTGTCATTGGATGAACATTTACGTCATTTTGTGCATCCCAAGGCTTATTCTAATCACTTTTCGTACTTAAGGAATGTAGTTCATCCAATATGTGCATTTGTGTCATTGGATAAACATTTACGTCATTTTGTGCATCCCAAGGCTTATTCTAATTACTTTTCGTACTTAAGGAATGTAGTTCATTCAATAAGTGCGTTTGTGTCATTGGATGAACATTTCTGTCATTTTGTGCATCCCAAGGCTTATTCTAATCACTTTTCGTACTTAAAGAATGTAGTTCATCCAATAAGTGCATTTGTGTCATTAATTTAACATTTAGGTCATGTTGTGTATCCCAAGGCTTATTCTAATCACTTTTCGTACATAAGGAATGTAGTTCATCCAATAAGCGCGTTTGTGTCATTGGATGAACATTTACGTTATTTTGTGCATCCCAAGGCTTATTCTAATCACTTTTCGTACTTAAGGAATGTAGTTCATCCAATATGTGCATTTGTATCATTGGATGAACATTTACGTCTTTTTGTGCATCCCAAGGCATATTCTAATCACTTTTCGTACTTAAGGAATGTAGTTCATCCAATAAGCGCGTTTGTGTCATTCGATGAACATTTACGTCATTTTGTGCATCCCAAGGTTTATTCTAATCACTTTTCGTACTTAAGGAATGTAGTTCATCCAATATGTGCATTTGTGTCATTGGATAAACATTTACGTCATTTTGTGCATCCCAAGGCTTATTCTAATTACTTTTCGTACTTAAGGAATGTAGTTCATTCAATAAGTGCGTTTGTGTTATGGGATGAACATTTCTGTCATTTTGTGCATCCCAAGGCTTATTCTAATCACTTTTCGTACTTAAAGAATGTAGTTCATCCAATAAGTGCATTTGTGTCATTAATTTAACATTTAGGTCACGTTGTGTATCCCAAGGCTTATTCTAATCACTTTTTGTACTTAAGGAATGTAGTTCATCCAATAAGCGCGTTTGTGTCATTGGATGAACATTTACGTTATTTTGTGCATCCCAAGGCTTATTCTAATCACTTTTCGTACTTAAGGAATGTAGTTCATCCAATATGTGCATTTGAATCATTGGATGAACATTTACGTCTTTTTGTGCATCCCAAGGCTTATTCTAATCACTTTTCGTACTTAAGGAATGTAGTTCATCCAATAAGTGCGTTTGTGTCATTGGATGAACATTTACGTCATTTTGTGCATCCCAAGGTTTATTCTAATCACTTTTCGTACTTAAGGAATGTAGTTCATCCAATATGTGCATTTGTGTCATTGGATGAACATTTACGTCATTTTGTGCATCCCAAGGTTTATTCTAATCACTTTTGGTACTTAAGGAATGTAGTTCATCCAATAATTGCATTTGTGTCATTAATTTAACATTTAGGTCACGTTGTGTATCCCAAGGCTTATTCTAATCACTTTTTGTACTTAAGAAATGTAGTTCATCCAATAAGCGCGTTTGTGTCATTGGATGAACATTTACGTTATTTTGTGCATCCCAAGGCTTATGCTAATCATTTTTCGTACTTAAGGAATGTAGTTCATCCAATATGTGCATTTGTATCATTGGATGAACATTTACGTCTTTTTGTGCATCCCAAGGCATATTCTAATCACTTTTCGTACTTAAGGAATGTAGTTCATCCAATAAGCGCGTTTGTGTCATTGGATGAACATTTACGTCATTTTGTGCATCCCAAGGTTTATTCTAATCACTTTTCGTACTTAAGGAATGTAGTTCATTCAATAAGTGCGTTTGTGTGATTGGATGAACATTTCTGTCATTTTGTGCATCCCAAGGCTTATTCTAATCACTTTTCGTACTTTACGAATGTAGTTCATCCAATAAGTGCATTTGTGTCATTAATTTAACATTTAGGTCACGTTGTGTATCCCAAGGCTTATTCTAATCACTTTTTGTACTTAAGGAATGTAGTTCATCCAATAAGCGCGTTTGTGTCATTGGATGAACATTTACGTCATTTTGTGCATCCCAAGGTTTATTCTAATCACTTTTCGTACTTAAGGAATGTAGTTCATCCAATATGTGCATTTGTGTCATTGGATGAACATTTACGTCATTTTGTGCATCCCAAGGCTTATTCTAATTACTTTTCGTACTTAAGGAATGTAGTTCATCCAATAAGTGCATTTGTGTCATTGGATGAACATTTACGTCATTTTGTGCATCCCAAGGCTTATTCTAATCACTTTTCGTACTTAAGGAATGTAGTTCATCCAATATGTGCATTTGTATCATTGGATTAACATTTACGTCTTTTTGTGCATCCCAAGGCTTATTCTAATCACTTTTCATACTTAAGGAATGTAGTTCATCCAATAAGCGCGTTTGTGTCATTGGATGAACATTTACGTCATTTTGTGCATCCCAAGGTTTATTCTAATCACTTTTCGTACTTAAGGAATGTAGTTCATCCAATATGTGCATTTGTGTCATTGGATGAACATTTACGTCATTTTGTGCATCCCAAGGTTTATTCTAATCACTTTTGGTACTTAAGGAATGTAGTTCATCCAATAATTGCATTTGTGTCATTAATTTAACATTTAGGTCACGTTGTGTATCCCAAGGCTTATTCTAATCACTTTTTGTACTTAAGAAATGTAGTTCATCCAATAAGCGCGTTTGTGTCATTGGATGAACATTTACGTTATTTTGTGCATCCCAAGGCTTATTCTAATCACTTTTCGTACTTAAGGAATGTAGTTCATCCAATATGTGCATTTGTATCATTGGATGAACATTTACGTCTTTTTGTGCATCCCAAGGCTTATTCTAATCACTTTTCATACTTAAGGAATGTAGTTCATCCAATAAGCGCGTTTGTGTCATTGGATGAACATTTACGTCATTTTGTGCATCCCAAGGTTTATTCTAATCACTTTTCGTACTTAAGGAATGTAGTTCATCCAATATGTGCATTTGTATCATTCGATGAACATTTACGTCATTTTGTGCATCCCAAGGCTTATTCTAATCACTTTTCGTACTTAAGGAATGTAGTTCATCCAATAAGCGCGTTTGTGTCATTAATTTAACATTTAGGTCGTTTTGTGCATCTGAAGGCTTATTCTAATCACTTTTCGTACTTAAGGATGCAGTTCATCCTATAAGTGCATTTGTGTCATTGGATGAACATTTACGTCATTTTGTGCATCTCAAGGCTTATTCTAATCACTTTTCGTACTTAAGGAAAGTAGTTCATCCAATAAGCGTGTTTGTGTCATTAATTTAACATTTAGGTCGTTTTGTGCATCCCAAGGCTTATTCTAATCGCTTTTCGTACTTAAGCATGCAGTTCATCCTATGAGTGCATTTGTGTCATTGGATGAACATTTACGTCACTTTGTGCATCTCATAGCTTATTCTAATCACTTTTCCTACTTAAGGAAAGTAATTCAACCAATAAGGGTGTTTGTGTCATTGGATGAACATTTACGTCACTTTGTGCATCTCAAGGCTAATCAAATCACTTTTCCTACTTAAGGAAAGTAATTCAACCAATAAGTGCGTTTGTGTCATTGGATGAACATTTCTGTCATTTTGTGCATCCCAAGGCTTATTCTAATCACTTTTCGTACTTAAGGAATGTAGTTCATCCTATAAGTGCATTTGTGTCATTGGATGAACATTTACGTCATTTTGTGCATCCCAAGGCTTATTCTAATCACTTTTCGTACTTAAGGAATGTAGTTCATCCAATAAGCGCGTTTGTGTCATTAATTTAACATTTACGTCATATTTTGCATCCCAAGGCTTATTCTAATCGCTTTTCGTACTTAAGGAATGTAGTTCATCCAATAAGCGCGTTTGTGTCATTGGATGAACATTTACGTCATTTTGTGCATCCCAAGGCTTATTCTAATCACTTTTCGTACTTAAGGAATGTAGTTCATCCAATATGTGCATTTGTATCATTGGATGAACATTTACGTCTTTTTGTGCATCCCAAGGCATATTCTAATCACTTTTCGTACTTAAGGAATGTAGTTCATCCAATAAGCGCGTTTGTGTCATTGGATGAACATTTACGTCATTTTGTGCATCCCAAGGCTTATTCTAATCACTTTTCGTACTTAAGGAATGTAGTTCATTCAATAAGTGCGTTTGTGTGATTGGATGAACATTTCTGTCATTTTGTGCATCCCAAGGCTTATTCTAATCACTTTTCGTACTTTACGAATGTAGTTCATCCAATAAGTGCATTTGTGTCATTAATTTAACATTTAGGTCACGTTGTGTATCCCAAGGCTTATTCTAATCACTTTTTGTACTTAAGGAATGTAGTTCATCCAATAAGCGCGTTTGTGTCATTGGATGAACATTTACGTTATTTTGTGCATCCCAAGGCTTATTCTAATCACTTTTCGTACTTAAGGAATGTAGTTCATCCAATATGTGCATTTGTATCATTGGATGAACATTTACGTCTTCTTGTGCATCCCAAGGAATATTCTAATCACTTTTCGTACTTAAGGAATGTAGTTCATCCAATAAGCGCGTTTGTGTCATTGGATGAACATTTACGTCATTTTGTGCATCCCAAGGTTTATTCTAATCACTTTTCGTACTTAAGGAATGTAGTTCATCCAATATGTGCAATTGTGTCATTGGATAAACATTTACGTCATTTTGTGCATCCCAAGGTTTATTCTAATCACTTTTGGTACTTAAGGAATGTAGTTCATCCAATAATTGCATTTGTGTCATTAATTTAACATTTAGGTCACGTTGTGTATCCCAAGGCTTATTCTAATCACTTTTTGTACTTAAGAAATGTAGTTCATCCAATAAGCGCGTTTGTGTCATTGGATGAACATTTACGTTATTTTGTGCATCCCAAGGCTTATTCTAATCACTTTTCGTACTTAAGGAATGTAGTTCATCCAATATGTGCATTTGTGTCATTGGATGAACATTTACGTCATTTTGTGCATCCCAAGGTTTATTCTAATCACTTTTGGTACTTAAGGAATGTAGTTCATCCAATAATTGCATTTGTGTCATTAATTTAACATTTAGGTCACGTTGTGTATCCCAAGGCTTATTCTAATCACTTTTTGTACTTAAGAAATGTAGTTCATCCAATAAGCGCGTTTGTGTCATTGGATGAACATTTACGTTATTTTGTGCATCCCAAGGCTTATGCTAATCATTTTTCGTACTTAAGGAATGTAGTTCATCCAATATGTGCATTTGTATCATTGGATGAACATTTACGTCTTTTTGTGCATCCCAAGGCATATTCTAATCACTTTTCGTACTTAAGGAATGTAGTTCATCCAATAAGCGCGTTTGTGTCATTGGATGAACATTTACGTCATTTTGTGCATCCCAAGGTTTATTCTAATCACTTTTCGTACTTAAGGAATGTAGTTCATTCAATAAGTGCGTTTGTGTGATTGGATGAACATTTCTGTCATTTTGTGCATCCCAAGGCTTATTCTAATCACTTTTCGTACTTTACGAATGTAGTTCATCCAATAAGTGCATTTGTGTCATTAATTTAACATTTAGGTCACGTTGTGTATCCCAAGGCTTATTCTAATCACTTTTTGTACTTAAGGAATGTAGTTCATCCAATAAGCGCGTTTGTGTCATTGGATGAACATTTACGTCATTTTGTGCATCCCAAGGTTTATTCTAATCACTTTTCGTACTTAAGGAATGTAGTTCATCCAATATGTGCATTTGTGTCATTGGATGAACATTTACGTCATTTTGTGCATCCCAAGGCTTATTCTAATTACTTTTCGTACTTAAGGAATGTAGTTCATCCAATAAGTGCATTTGTGTCATTGGATGAACATTTACGTCATTTTGTGCATCCCAAGGCTTATTCTAATCACTTTTCGTACTTAAGGAATGTAGTTCATCCAATAAGCGCGTTTATGTCATTGGATGAACATTTACGTTAATTTGTGCATCCCAAGGCTTATTCTAATCACTTTTCGTACTTAAGGAATGTAGTTCATCCAATATGTGCATTTGTATCATTCGATGAACATTTACGTCTTTTTGTGCATCCCAAGGCTTATTCTAATCACTTTTCGTACTTAAGGAATGTAGTTCATCCAATATGTGCATTTGTGTCATTGGATGAACATTTACGTCATTTTGTGCATCCCAAGGCTTATTCTAATTACTTTTCGTACTTAAAGTATGTAGTTCATCCAATAAGTGCATTTGTGTCATTAATTTAACATTTAGGTCATGTTGTGTATCCCAAGGCTTATTCTAATCACCTTTCGTACTTAAAGAATGTAGTTCATCCAATAAGCGCGTTTGTGTCATTGGATGAACATTTACGTCATTTTGTGCATCCCAAGGTTTATTCTAATCACTTTTCGTACTTAAGGAATGTAGTTCATCCAATAAGTGCATTTGTGTCATTAATTTAACATTTACGTCATTTTGTGCATCCCAAGGCATATTCTAATCACTTTTCGTACTTAAGGAATGTAGTTCATCCAATAAGCGCGTTTGTGTCATTGGATGAACATTTACGTCTTTTTGTGCATCCCAAGGCATATTCTAATCACTTTTCGTACTTAAGGAATGTAGTTCATCCAATAAGGGCGTTTGTGTCATTCGATGAACATTTACGTCATTTTGTGCATCCCAAGGTTTATTCTAATCACTTTTCGTACTTAAGGAATGTAGTTCATCCAATATGTGCATTTGTGTCATTGGATAAACATTTACGTCATTTTGTGCATCCCAAGGCTTATTCTAATTACTTTTCGTACTTAAGGAATGTAGTTCATTCAATAAGTGCGTTTGTGTCATGGGATGAACATTTCTGTCATTTTGTGCATCCCAAGGCTTATTCTAATCACTTTTCGTACTTAAAGAATGTAGTTCATCCAATATGTGCATTTGTTTCATTGGATGAACATTTACGTTATTTTGTGCATCCCAAGGCTTATTCTAATCACTTTTCGTACTTAAGGAATGTAGTTCATCCAATATGTGCATTTGAATCATTGGATGAACATTTACGTCTTTTTGTGCATCCCAAGGCTTATTTTAATCACTTTTCGTACTTAAGGAATGTAGTTCATCCAATAAGCGCGTTTGTGTCATTGGATGAACATTTACGTCATTTTGTGCATCCCAAGGTTTATTCTAATCACTTTTCGTACTTAAGGAATGTAGTTCATCCAATATGTGCATTTGTGTCATTGGATAAACATTTAAGTCATTTTGTGCATCCCAAGGCTTATTCTAATTACTTTTCGTACTTAAGGAATGTAGTTCATCCAATATGTGCATTTGTTTCATTGGATGAACATTTACGTTATTTTGTGCATCCCAAGGCTTATTCTAATCACTTTTCGTACTTAAGGAATGTAGTTCATCCAATATGTGCATTTGTATCATTGGATGAACATTTACGTCTTTTTGTGCATCCCAAGGCATATTCTAATCACTTTTCGTACTTAAGGAATGTAGTTCATCCAATAAGCGCGTTTGTGTCATTGGATGAACATTTACGTCATTTTGTGCATCCCAAGGTTTATTCTAATCACTTTTCGTACTTAAGGAATGTAGTTCATTCAATAAGTGCGTTTGTGTGATTGGATGAACATTTCTGTCATTTTGTGCATCCCAAGGCTTATTCTAATCACTTTTCGTACTTTACGAATGTAGTTCATCCAATAAGTGCGTTTGTGTCGTTAATTTAACATTTAGGTCACGTTGTGTATCCCAAGGCTTATTCTAATCACTTTTTGTACTTAAGGAATGTAGTTCATCCAATAAGCGCGTTTGTGTCATTGGATGAACATTTACGTTATTTTGTGCATCCCAAGGCTTATTCTAATCACTTTTCGTACTTAAGGAATGTAGTTCATCCAATATGTGCATTTGAATCATTGGATGAACATTTACGTCTTTTTGTGCATCCCAAGGCTTATTCTAATCACTTTTCGTACTTAAGGAATGTAGTTCATCCAATAAGTGCGTTTGTGTCATTGGATGAACATTTACGTCATTTTGTGCATCCCAAGGTTTATTCTAATCACTTTTCGTACTTAAGGAATGTAGTTCATCCAATATGTGCATTTGTGTCATTGGATAAACATTTACGTCATTTTGTGCATCCCAAGGCTTATTCTAATTACTTTTCGTACTTAAGGAATGTAGTTCATTCAATAAGTGCGTTTGTGTCATGGGATGAACATTTCTGTCATTTTGTGCATCCCAAGGCTTATTCTAATCGCTTTTCGTACTTAAAGAATGTAGTTCATCCAATAAGTGCATTTGTGTCATTAATTTAACATTTAGGTCACGTTGTGTATCCCAAGGCTTATTCTAATCACTTTTCGTACTTAAGGAATGTAGTTCATCCAATAAGCGCGTTTGTGTCATTGGATGAACATTTACGTCATTTTGTGCATCCCAAGGTTTATTCTAATCACTTTTCGTACTTAAGGAATGTAGTTCATCCAATATGTGCATTTGTGTCATTGGATGAACATTTACGTCATTTTGTGCATCCCAAGGTTTATTCTAATCACTTTTCGTACTTAAGGAATGTAGTTCATCCAATAAGTGCATTTGTGTCATTAATTTAACATTTAGGTCACGTTGTGTATCCCAATGCTTATTCTAATCACTTTTTGTACTTAAGAAATGTAGTTCATCCAATAAGCGCGTTTGTGTCATTGGATGAACATTTACGTTATTTTGTGCATCCCAAGGCTTATTCTAATCACTTTTCGTACTTAAGGAATGTAGTTCATCCAATATGTGCATTTGTATCATTGGATGAACATTTACGTCTTTTTGTGCATCCCAAGGCATATTCTAATCACTTTTCGTACTTAAGGAATGTAGTTCATCCAATAAGCGCGTTTGTGTCATTCGATGAACATTTACGTCATTTTGTGCATCCCAAGGTTTATTCTAATCACTTTTCGTACTTAAGGAATGTAGTTCATCCAATATGTGCATTTGTGTCATTGGATAAACATTTACGTCATTTTGTGCATCCCAAGGCTTTTTCTAATTACTTTTCGTACTTAAGGAATGTAGTTCATTCAATAAGTGCGTTTGTGTCATGGGATGAACATTTCTGTCATTTTGTGCATCCCAAGGCTTATTCTAATCACTTTTCGTACTTAAAGAATGTAGTTCATCCAATAAGTGCATTTGTGTCATTAATTTAACATTTAGGTCACGTTGTGTATCCCAAGGCTTATTCTAATCACTTTTTGTACTTAAGGAATGTAGTTCATCCAATAAGCGCGTTTGTGTCATTGGATGAACATTTACGTTATTTTGTGCATCCCAAGGCTTATTCTAATCACTTTTCGTACTTAAGGAATGTAGTTCATCCAATATGTGCATTTGAATCATTGGATGAACATTTACGTCTTTTTGTGCATCCCTAGGCTTATTTTAATCACTTTTCGTACTTAAGGAATGTAGTTCATCCAATAAGCGCGTTTGTGTCATTGGATGAACATTTACGTCATTTTGTGCATCCCAAGGTTTATTCTAATCACTTTTCGTACTTAAGGAATGTAGTTCATTCAATAAGTGCGTTTGTGTGATTGGATGAACATTTCTGTCATTTTGTGCATCCCAAGGCTTATTCTAATCACTTTTCGTACTTTACGAATGTAGTTCATCCAATAAGTGCATTTGTGTCATTAATTTAACATTTAGGTCACGTTGTGTATCCCAAGGCTTATTCTAATCACTTTTTGTACTTAAGGAATGTAGTTCATCCAATAAGCGCGTTTGTGTCATTGGATGAACATTTACGTTATTTTGTGCATCCCAAGGCTTATTCTAATCACTTTTCGTACTTAAGGAATGTAGTTCATCCAATATGTGCATTTGTATCATTGGATGAACATTTACGTCTTCTTGTGCATCCCAAGGAATATTCTAATCACTTTTCGTACTTAAGGAATGTAGTTCATCCAATAAGCGCGTTTGTGTCATTGGATGAACATTTACGTCATTTTGTGCATCCCAAGGTTTATTCTAATCACTTTTCGTACTTAAGGAATGTAGTTCATCCAATATGTGCAATTGTGTCATTGGATAAACATTTACGTCATTTTGTGCATCCCAAGGTTTATTCTAATCACTTTTGGTACTTAAGGAATGTAGTTCATCCAATAATTGCATTTGTGTCATTAATTTAACATTTAGGTCACGTTGTGTATCCCAAGGCTTATTCTAATCACTTTTTGTACTTAAGAAATGTAGTTCATCCAATAAGCGCGTTTGTGTCATTGGATGAACATTTACGTTATTTTGTGCATCCCAAGGCTTATTCTAATCATTTTTCGTACTTAAGGAATGTAGTTCATCCAATATGTGCATTTGTATCATTGGATGAACATTTACGTCTTTTTGTGCATCCCAAGGCATATTCTAATCACTTTTCGTACTTAAGGAATGTAGTTCATCCAATAAGCGCGTTTGTGTCATTGGATGAACATTTACGTCATTTTGTGCATCCCAAGGTTTATTCTAATCACTTTTCGTACTTAAGGAATGTAGTTCATTCAATAAGTGCGTTTGTGTGATTGGATGAACATTTCTGTCATTTTGTGCATCCCAAGGCTTATTCTAATCACTTTTCGTACTTTACGAATGTAGTTCATCCAATAAGTGCATTTGTGTCATTAATTTAACATTTAGGTCACGTTGTGTATCCCAAGGCTTATTCTAATCACTTTTTGTACTTAAGGAATGTAGTTCATCCAATAAGCGCGTTTGTGTCATTGGATGAACATTTACGTTATTTTGTGCATCCCAAGGCTTATTCTAATCACTTTTCGTACTTAAGGAATGTAGTTCATCCAATATGTGCATTTGTATCATTGGATGAACATTTACGTCTTCTTGTGCATCCCAAGGAATATTCTAATCACTTTTCGTACTTAAGGAATGTAGTTCATCCAATAAGCGCGTTTGTGTCATTGGATGAACATTTACGTCATTTTGTGCATCCCAAGGTTTATTCTAATCACTTTTCGTACTTAAGGAATGTAGTTCATCCAATATGTGCATTTGTGTCATTGGATAAACATTTACGTCATTTTGTGCATCCCAAGGCTTATTCTAATTACTTTTCGTACTTAAGGAATGTAGTTCATTCAATAAGTGCGTTTGTCTCATGGGATGAACATTTCTGTCATTTTGTGCATCCCAAGGCTTATTCTAATCGCTTTTCGTACTTAAAGAATGTAGTTCATCCAATAAGTGCATTTGTGTCATTAATTTAACATTTAGGTCACGTTGTGTATCCCAAGGCTTATTCTAATCACTTTTCGTACTTAAGGAATGTAGTTCATCCAATAAGCGCGTTTGTGTCATTGGATGAACATTTACGTTATTTTGTGCATCCCAAGGCTTATTCTAATCACTTTTCGTACTTAAGGAATGTAGTTCATCCAATATGTGCATTTGTATCATTGGATGAACATTTACGTCTTCTTGTGCATCCCAAGGAATATTCTAATCACTTTTCGTACTTAAGGAATGTAGTTCATCCAATAAGCGCGTTTGTGTCATTGGATGAACATTTACGTCATTTTGTGCATCCCAAGGTTTATTCTAATCACTTTTCGTACTTAAGGAATGTAGTTCATCCAATATGTGCAATTGTGTCATTGGATAAACATTTACGTCATTTTGTGCATCCCAAGGTTTATTCTAATCACTTTTGGTACTTAAGGAATGTAGTTCATCCAATAATTGCATTTGTGTCATTAATTTAACATTTAGGTCACGTTGTGTATCCCAAGGCTTATTCTAATCACTTTTTGTACTTAAGAAATGTAGTTCATCCAATAAGCGCGTTTGTGTCATTGGATGAACATTTACGTTATTTTGTGCATCCCAAGGCTTATTCTAATCATTTTTCGTACTTAAGGAATGTAGTTCATCCAATATGTGCATTTGTATCATTGGATGAACATTTACGTCTTTTTGTGCATCCCAAGGCATATTCTAATCACTTTTCGTACTTAAGGAATGTAGTTCATCCAATAAGCGCGTTTGTGTCATTGGATGAACATTTACGTCATTTTGTGCATCCCAAGGTTTATTCTAATCACTTTTCGTACTTAAGGAATGTAGTTCATTCAATAAGTGCGTTTGTGTGATTGGATGAACATTTCTGTCATTTTGTGCATCCCAAGGCTTATTCTAATCACTTTTCGTACTTTACGAATGTAGTTCATCCAATAAGTGCATTTGTGTCATTAATTTAACATTTAGGTCACGTTGTGTATCCCAAGGCTTATTCTAATCACTTTTTGTACTTAAGGAATGTAGTTCATCCAATAAGCGCGTTTGTGTCATTGGATGAACATTTACGTTATTTTGTGCATCCCAAGGCTTATTCTAATCACTTTTCGTACTTAAGGAATGTAGTTCATCCAATATGTGCATTTGTATCATTGGATGAACATTTACGTCTTTTTGTGCATCCCAAGGCATATTCTAATCACTTTTCGTACTTAAGGAATGTAGTTCATCCAATAAGCGAATTTGTGTCATTCGATGAACATTTACGTCATTTTGTGCATCCCAAGGTTTATTCTAATCACTTTTCGTACTTAAGGAATGTAGTTCATCCAATATGTGCATTTGTGTCATTGGATAAACATTTACGTCATTTTGTGCATCCCAAGGCTTATTCTAATTACTTTTCGTACTTAAGGAATGTAGTTCATTCAATAAGTGCGTTTGTGTCATGGGATGAACATTTCTGTCATTTTGTGCATCCCAAGGCTTATTCTAATCACTTTTCGTACTTAAAGAATGTAGTTCATCCAATAAGTGCATTTGTGTCATTAATTTAACATTTAGGTCACGTTGTGTATCCCAAGGCTTATTCTAATCACTTTTTGTACTTAAGGAATGTAGTTCATCCAATAAGCGCGTTTGTGTCATTGGATGAACATTTACGTTATTTTGTGCATCCCAAAGCTTATTCTAATCACTTTTCGTACTTAAGGAATGTAGTTCATCCAATATGTGCATTTGTATCATTGGATGAACATTTACGTCATTTTGTGCATCCCAAGGCTTATTCTAATTACTTTTCGTACTTAAGGAATGTAGTTCATGCAATAAGTGCGTTTGTGTCATTGGATGAACATTTCTGTCATTTTGTGCATCCCAAGGCTTATTCTAATCACTTTTCGTACTTAAAGAATGTAGTTCATCCAATAAGTGCATTTGTGTCATTAATTTAACATTTAGGTCATGTTGTGTATCCCAAGGCTTATTCTAATCACTTTTCGTACATAAGGAATGTAGTTCATCCAATAAGCGCGTTTGTGTCATTGGATGAACATTTACGTTATTTTGTGCATCCCAAGGCTTATTCTAATCACTTTTCGTACTTAAGGAATGTAGTTCATCCAATATGTGCATTTGTTTCATTGGATGAACATTTACGTTATTTTGTGCATCCCAAGGCTTATTCTAATCACTTTTCGTACTTAAGGAATGTAGTTCATCCAATATGTGCATTTGTATCATTGGATGAACATTTACGTCTTTTTGTGCATCCCAAGGCTTATTCTAATCACTTTTCGTACTTAAGGAATGTAGTTCATCCAATAAGTGCGTTTGTGTCATTGGATGAACATTTACGTCATTTTGTGCATCCCAAGGTTTATTCTAATCACTTTTCGTACTTAAGGAATGTAGTTCATCCAATATGTGCATTTGTGTCATTGGATGAACATTTACGTCATTTTGTGCATCCCAAGGTTTATTCTAATCACTTTTCGTACTTAAGGAATGTAGTTCATCCAATAAGTGCATTTGTGTCATTAATTTAACATTTAGGTCACGTTGTGTATCCCAAGGCTTATTCTAATCACTTTTTGTACTTAAGGAATGTAGTTCGTCCAATAAGCGCGTTTGTGTCATTGGATGAACATTTACGTTATTTTGTGCATCCCAAGGCTTATTCTAATCACTTTTCGTACTTAAGGAATGTAGTTCATCCAATATGTGCATTTGTATCATTGGATGAACATTTACGTCTTTTTATGCATCCCAAGGCATATTCTAATCACTTTTCGTACTTAAGGAATGTAGTTCATCCAATAAGCGCGTTTGTGTCATTGCATGAACATTTACGTCATTTTGTGCATCCCAAGGTTTATTCTAATCACTTTTCGTACTTAAGGAATGTAGTTCATCCAATATGTGCATTTGTGTCATTGGATAAACATTTACGTCATTTTGTGCATCCCAAGGCTTATTCTAATTACTTTTCGTACTTAAGGAATGTAGTTCATTCAATAAGTGCGTTTGTGTCATGGGATGAACATTTCTGTCATTTTGTGCATTCCAAGGCTTATTCTAATCACTTTTCGTACTTAAAGAATGTAGTTCATCCAATAAGTGCATTTGTATCATTAATTTAACATTTAGGTCACGTTGTGTATCCCAAGGATTATTCTAATCACTTTTTGTACTTAAGGAATGTAGTTCATCCAATAAGCGCGTTTGTGTCATTGGATGAACATTTACGTTATTTTGTCCATCCCAAGGCTTATTCTAATCACTTTTCGTACTTAAGGAATGTAGTTCATCCAATATGTGCATTTGAATCATTGGATGAACATTTACGTCTTTTTGTGCATCCCAAGGCTTATTTTAATCACTTTTCGTACTTAAGGAATGTAGTTCATCCAATAAGCGCGTTTGTGTCATTGGATGAACATTTACGTCATTTTGTGCATCCCAAGGTTTATTCTAATCACTTTTCGTACTTAAGGAATGTAGTTCATCCAATATGTGCAATTGTGTCATTGGATAAACATTTACGTCATTTTGTGCATCCCAAGGCTTATTCTAATTACTTTTCGTACGTAAGGAATGTAGTTCATCCAATATGTGCATTTGTTTCATTGGATGAACATTTACGTTATTTTGTGCATCCCAAGGCTTATTCTAATCACTTTTCGTACTTAAGGAATGTAGTTCATCCAATATGTGCATTTGAATTATTGGATGAACATTTACGTCTTTTTGTGCATCCCAAGGCTTATTTTAATCACTTTTCGTACTTAAGGAATGTAGTTCATCCAATAAGCGCGTTTGTGTCATTGGATGAACATTTACGTCATTTTGTGCATCCCAAGGTTTATTCTAATCACTTTTCGTACTTAAGGAATGTAGTTCATCCAATATGTGCATTTGTGTCATTGGATGAACATTTACGTCATTTTGTGCATCCCAAGGTTTATTCTAATCACTTTTGGTACTTAAGGAATGTAGTTCATCCAATAATTGCATTTGTGTCATTAATTTAACATTTAGGTCACGTTGTGTATCCCAAGGCTTATTCTAATCACTTTTTGTACTTAAGAAATGTAGTTCATCCAATAAGCGCGTTTGTGTCATTGGATGAACATTTACGTTATTTTGTGCATCCCAAGGCTTATGCTAATCATTTTTCGTACTTAAGGAATGTAGTTCATCCAATATGTGCATTTGTATCATTGGATGAACATTTACGTCTTTTTGTGCATCCCAAGGCATATTCTAATCACTTTTCGTACTTAAGGAATGTAGTTCATCCAATAAGCGCGTTTGTGTCATTGGATGAACATTTACGTCATTTTGTGCATCCCAAGGTTTATTCTAATCACTTTTCGTACTTAAGGAATGTAGTTCATTCAATAAGTGCGTTTGTGTGATTGGATGAACATTTCTGTCATTTTGTGCATCCCAAGGCTTATTCTAATCACTTTTCGTACTTTACGAATGTAGTTCATCCAATAAGTGCATTTGTGTCATTAATTTAACATTTAGGTCACGTTGTGTATCCCAAGGCTTATTCTAATCACTTTTTGTACTTAAGGAATGTAGTTCATCCAATAAGCGCGTTTGTGTCATTGGATGAACATTTACGTTATTTTGTGCATCCCAAGGCTTATTCTAATCACTTTTCGTACTTAAGGAATGTAGTTCATCCAATATGTGCATTTGTATCATTGGATGAACATTTACGTCTTCTTGTGCATCCCAAGGAATATTCTAATCACTTTTCGTACTTAAGGAATGTAGTTCATCCAATAAGCGCGTTTGTGTCATTGGATGAACATTTACGTCATTTTGTGCATCCCAAGGTTTATTCTAATCACTTTTCGTACTTAAGGAATGTAGTTCATCCAATATGTGCAATTGTGTCGTTGGATAATCATTTACGTCATTTTGTGCATCCCAAGGCTTATTCTAATTACTTTTCGTACTTAAGGAATGTAGTTCATTCAATAAGTGCGTTTGTGTCATGGGATGAACATTTCTGTCATTTTGTGCATCCCAAGGCTTATTCTAATCACTTTTCGTACTTAAGGAATGTAGTTCATCCAATATGTGCATTTGAATCATTGGATGAACATTTACGTCTTTTTGTGCATCCCAAGGCTTATTTTAATCACTTTTCGTACTTAAGGAATGTAGTTCATCCAATAAGCGCGTTTGTGTCATTGGATGAACATTTACGTCATTTTGTGCATCCCAAGGTTTATTCTAATCACTTTTTGTACTTAAGGAATGTAGTTCATCCAATATGTGCATTTGTGTCATTGGATGAACATTTACGTCATTTTGTGCATCCCAAGGTTTATTCTAATCACTTTTGGTACTTAAGGAATGTAGTTCATCCAATAATTGCATTTGTGTCATTAATTTAACATTTAGGTCACGTTGTGTATCCCAAGGCTTATTCTAATCACTTTTTGTACTTAAGAAATGTAGTTCATCCAATAATTGCATTTGTGTCATTAATTTAACATTTAGGTCACGTTGTGTATCCCAAGGCTTATTCTAATCACTTTTTGTACTTAAGAAATGTAGTTCATCCAATAAGCGCGTTTGTGTCATTGGATGAACATTTACGTTATTTTGTGCATCCCAAGGCTTATTCTAATCACTTTTCGTACTTAAGGAATGTAGTTCATCCAATATGTGCATTTGTGTCATTGGATGAACATTTACGTCATTTTGTGCATCCCAAGGCTTATTCTAATTACTTTTCGTACTTAAGGAATGTAGTTCATTCAATAAGTGCGTTTGTGTCATTGGATGAACATTTCTGTCATTTTGTGCATCCCAAGGCTTATTCTAATCACTTTTTGTACTTAAAGAATGTAGTTCATCCAATAAGTGCATTTGTGTCATTAATTTAACATTTAGGTCATGTTGTGTATCCCAAGGCTTATTCTAATCACTTTTCGTACATAAGGAATGTAGTTCATCCAATAAGCGCGTTTGTGTCATTGGATGAACATTTACGTTAATTTGTGCATCCCAAGGCTTATTCTAATCACTTTTCGTACTTAAGGAATGTAGTTCATCCAATAAGCGCGTTTGTGTCATTGGATGAACATTTACGTCATTTTGTGCATCCCAAGGTTTATTCTAATCACTTTTCGTACTTAAGGAATGTAGTTCATCCAATATGTGCATTTGTGTCATTGGATGAACATTTACGTCATTTTGTGCATCCCAAGGTTTATTCTAATCACTTTTCGTACTTAAGGAATGTAGTTCATCCAATAAGTGCATTTGTGTCATTAATTTAACATTTAGGTCACGTTGTGTATCCCAAGGCTTATTCTAATCACTTTTTGTACTTAAGGAATGTAGTTCGTCCAATAAGCGCGTTTGTGTCATTGGATGAACATTTACGTTATTTTGTGCATCCCAAGGCTTATTCTAATCACTTTTCGTACTTAAGGAATGTAGTTCATCCAATATGTGCATTTGTATCATTGGATGAACATTTACGTCTTTTTATGCATCCCAAGGCATATTCTAATCACTTTTCGTACTTAAGGAATGTAGTTCATCCAATAAGCGCGTTTGTGTCATTGCATGAACATTTACGTCATTTTGTGCATCCCAAGGTTTATTCTAATCACTTTTCGTACTTAAGGAATGTAGTTCATCCAATATGTGCATTTGTGTCATTGGATAAACATTTACGTCATTTTGTGCATCCCAAGGCTTATTCTAATTACTTTTCGTACTTAAGGAATGTAGTTCATTCAATAAGTGCGTTTGTGTCATGGGATGAACATTTCTGTCATTTTGTGCATTCCAAGGCTTATTCTAATCACTTTTCGTACTTAAAGAATGTAGTTCATCCAATAAGTGCATTTGTATCATTAATTTAACATTTAGGTCACGTTGTGTATCCCAAGGATTATTCTAATCACTTTTTGTACTTAAGGAATGTAGTTCATCCAATAAGCGCGTTTGTGTCATTGGATGAACATTTACGTTATTTTGTCCATCCCAAGGCTTATTCTAATCACTTTTCGTACTTAAGGAATGTAGTTCATCCAATATGTGCATTTGAATCATTGGATGAACATTTACGTCTTTTTGTGCATCCCAAGGCTTATTTTAATCACTTTTCGTACTTAAGGAATGTAGTTCATCCAATAAGCGCGTTTGTGTCATTGGATGAACATTTACGTAATTTTGTGCATCCCAAGGTTTATTCTAATCACTTTTCTTACTTAAGGAATGTAGTTCATCCAATATGTGCATTTGTGTCATTGGATAAACATTTACGTCATTTTGTGCATCCCAAGGCTTATTCTAATTACTTTTCGTACTTAAGGAATGTAGTTCATTCAATAAGTGCGTTTGTGTCATGGGATGAACATTTCTGTCATTTTGTGCATCCCAAGGCTTATTCTAATCACTTTTCGTACTTAAAGAATGTAGTTCATCCAATAAGTGCATTTGTGTCATTAATTTAACATTTAGGTCACGTTGTGTATCCCAAGGCTTATTCTAATCACTTTTTGTACTTAAGGAATGTAGTTCATCCAATAAGCGCGTTTGTGTCATTGGATGAACATTTACGTTATTTTGTGCATCCCAAGGCTTATTCTAATCACTTTTCGTACTTAAGGAATGTAGTTCATCCAATATGTGCATTTGAATCATTGGATGAACATTTACGTCATTTTGTGCATCCCAAGGTTTATTCTAATCACTTTTTGTACTTAAGGAATGTAGTTCATCCAATATGTGCATTTGTGTCATTGGATGAACATTTACGTCATTTTGTGCATCCCAAGGTTTATTCTAATCACTTTTGGTACTTAAGGAATGTAGTTCATTCAATAAGTGCGTTTGTGTGATTGGATGAACATTTCTGTCATTTTGTGCATCCCAAGGCTTATTCTAATCACTTTTCGTACTTTACGAATGTAGTTCATCCAATAAGTGCATTTGTGTCATTAATTTAACATTTAGGTCACGTTGTGTATCCCAAGGCTTATTCTAATCACTTTTTGTACTTAAGGAATGTAGTTCATCCAATAAGCGCGTTTGTGTCATTGGATGAACATTTACGTTATTTTGTGCATCCCAAGGCTTATTCTAATCACTTTTCGTACTTAAGGAATGTAGTTCATCCAATATGTGCATTTGAATCATTGGATGAACATTTACGTCTTTTTGTGCATCCCAAGGCTTATTTTAATCACTTTTCGTACTTAAGGAATGTAGTTCATCCAATAAGCGCGTTTGTGTCATTGGATGAACATTTACGTCATTTTGTGCATCCCAAGGTTTATTCTAATCACTTTTTGTACTTAAGGAATGTAGTTCATCCAATATGTGCATTTGTGTCATTGGATGAACATTTACGTCATTTTGTGCATCCCAAGGTTTATTCTAATCACTTTTGGTACTTAAGGAATGTAGTTCATCCAATAATTGCATTTGTGTCATTAATTTAACATTTAGGTCACGTTGTGTATCCCAAGGCTTATTCTAATCACTTTTTGTACTTAAGAAATGTAGTTCATCCAATAATTGCATTTGTGTCATTAATTTAACATTTAGGTCACGTTGTGTATCCCAAGGCTTATTCTAATCACTTTTTGTACTTAAGAAATGTAGTTCATCCAATAAGCGCGTTTGTGTCATTGGATGAACATTTACGTTATTTTGTGCATCCCAAGGCTTATGCTAATCATTTTTCGTACTTAAGGAATGTAGTTCATCCAATATGTGCATTTGTATCATTGGATGAACATTTACGTCTTTTTGTGCATCCCAAGGCATATTCTAATCACTTTTCGTACTTAAGGAATGTAGTTCATCCAATAAGCGCGTTTGTGTCATTGGATGAACATTTACGTCATTTTGTGCATCCCAAGGTTTATTCTAATCACTTTTCGTACTTAAGGAATGTAGTTCATTCAATAAGTGCGTTTGTGTGATTGGATGAACATTTCTGTCATTTTGTGCATCCCAAGGCTTATTCTAATCACTTTTCGTACTTTACGAATGTAGTTCATCCAATAAGTGCATTTGTGTCATTAATTTAACATTTAGGTCACGTTGTGTATCCCAAGGCTTATTCTAATCACTTTTTGTACTTAAGGAATGTAGTTCATCCAATAAGCGCGTTTGTGTCATTGGATGAACATTTACGTTATTTTGTGCATCCCAAGGCTTATTCTAATCACTTTTCGTACTTAAGGAATGTAGTTCATCCAATATGTGCATTTGTATCATTGGATGAACATTTACGTCTTCTTGTGCATCCCAAGGAATATTCTAATCACTTTTCGTACTTAAGGAATGTAGTTCATCCAATAAGCGCGTTTGTGTCATTGGATGAACATTTACGTCATTTTGTGCATCCCAAGGTTTATTCTAATCACTTTTCGTACTCAAGGAATGTAGTTCATCCAATATGTGCAATTGTGTCATTGGATAATCATTTACGTCATTTTGTGCATCCCAAGGCTTATTCTAATTACTTTTCGTACGTAAGGAATGTAGTTCATCCAATATGTGCATTTGTTTCATTGGATGAACATTTACGTTATTTTGTGCATCCCAAGGCTTATTCTAATCACTTTTCGTACTTAAGGAATGTAGTTCATCCAATATGTGCATTTGAATCATTGGATGAACATTTACGTCTTTTTGTGCATCCCAAGGCTTATTTTAATCACTTTTCGTACTTAAGGAATGTAGTTCATCCAATAAGCGCGTTTGTGTCATTGGATGAACATTTACGTCATTTTGTGCATCCCAAGGCTTATTCTAATCACTTTTCGTACTTAAGGAATGTAGTTCATTCAATAAGTGCGTTTGTGTGATTGGATGAACATTTCTGTCATTTTGTGCATCCCAAGGCTTATTCTAATCACTTTTCGTACTTTACGAATGTAGTTCATCCAATAAGTGCATTTGTGTCATTAATTTAACATTTAGGTCACGTTGTGTATCCCAAGGCTTATTCTAATCACTTTTTGTACTTAAGGAATGTAGTTCATCCAATAAGCGCGTTTGTGTCATTGGATGAACATTTACGTTATTTTGTGCATCCCAAGGCTTATTCTAATCACTTTTCGTACTTAAGGAATGTAGTTCATCCAATATGTGCATTTGTATCATTGGATGAACATTTACGTCTTCTTGTGCATCCCAAGGAATATTCTAATCACTTTTCGTACTTAAGGAATGTAGTTCATCCAATAAGCGCGTTTGTGTCATTGGATGAACATTTACGTCATTTTGTGCATCCCAAGGTTTATTCTAATCACTTTTCGTACTTAAGGAATGTAGTTCATCCAATATGTGCAATTGTGTCATTGGATAAACATTTACGTCATTTTGTGCATCCCAAGGTTTATTCTAATCACTTTTGGTACTTAAGGAATGTAGTTCATCCAATAATTGCATTTGTGTCATTAATTTAACATTTAGGTCACGTTGTGTATCCCAAGGCTTATTCTAATCACTTTTTGTACTTAAGAAATGTAGTTCATCCAATAAGCGCGTTTGTGTCATTGGATGAACATTTACGTTATTTTGTGCATCCCAAGGCTTATTCTAATCACTTTTCGTACTTAAGGAATGTAGTTCATCCAATATGTGCATTTGTGTCATTGGATGAACATTTACGTCATTTTGTGCATCCCAAGGTTTATTCTAATCACTTTTGGTACTTAAGGAATGTAGTTCATCCAATAATTGCATTTGTGTCATTAATTTAACATTTAGGTCACGTTGTGTATCCCAAGGCTTATTCTAATCACTTTTTGTACTTAAGAAATGTAGTTCATCCAATAAGCGCGTTTGTGTCATTGGATGAACATTTACGTTATTTTGTGCATCCCAAGGCTTATGCTAATCATTTTTCGTACTTAAGGAATGTAGTTCATCCAATATGTGCATTTGTATCATTGGATGAACATTTACGTCTTTTTGTGCATCCCAAGGCATATTCTAATCACTTTTCGTACTTAAGGAATGTAGTTCATCCAATAAGCGCGTTTGTGTCATTGGATGAACATTTACGTCATTTTGTGCATCCCAAGGTTTATTCTAATCACTTTTCGTACTTAAGGAATGTAGTTCATTCAATAAGTGCGTTTGTGTGATTGGATGAACATTTCTGTCATTTTGTGCATCCCAAGGCTTATTCTAATCACTTTTCGTACTTTACGAATGTAGTTCATCCAATAAGTGCATTTGTGTCATTAATTTAACATTTAGGTCACGTTGTGTATCCCAAGGCTTATTCTAATCACTTTTTGTACTTAAGGAATGTAGTTCATCCAATAAGCGCGTTTGTGTCATTGGATGAACATTTACGTCATTTTGTGCATCCCAAGGTTTATTCTAATCACTTTTCGTACTTAAGGAATGTAGTTCATCCAATATGTGCATTTGTGTCATTGGATGAACATTTACGTCATTTTGTGCATCCCAAGGTTTATTCTAATCACTTTTCGTACTTAAGGAATGTAGTTCATCCAATAAGTGCATTTGTGTCATTAATTTAACATTTAGGTCACGTTGTGTATCCCAAGGCTTATTCTAATCACTTTTTGTACTTAAGGAATGTAGTTCGTCCAATAAGCGCGTTTGTGTCATTGGATGAACATTTACGTTATTTTGTGCATCCCAAGGCTTATTCTAATCACTTTTCGTACTTAAGGAATGTAGTTCATCCAATATGTGCATTTGTATCATTGGATGAACATTTACGTCTTTTTATGCATCCCAAGGCATATTCTAATCACTTTTCGTACTTAAGGAATGTAGTTCATCCAATAAGCGCGTTTGTGTCATTGCATGAACATTTACGTCATTTTGTGCATCCCAAGGTTTATTCTAATCACTTTTCGTACTTAAGGAATGTAGTTCATCCAATATGTGCATTTGTGTCATTGGATAAACATTTACGTCATTTTGTGCATCCCAAGGCTTATTCTAATTACTTTTCGTACTTAAGGAATGTAGTTCATTCAATAAGTGCGTTTGTGTCATGGGATGAACATTTCTGTCATTTTGTGCATCCCAAGGCTTATTCTAATCACTTTTCGTACTTAAGGAATGTAGTTCATCCAATATGTGCATTTGAATCATTGGATGAACATTTACGTCTTTTTGTGCATCCCAAGGCTTATTTTAATCACTTTTCGTACTTAAGGAATGTAGTTCATCCAATAAGCGCGTTTGTGTCATTGGATGAACATTTACGTCATTTTGTGCATCCCAAGGTTTATTCTAATCACTTTTTGTACTTAAGGAATGTAGTTCATCCAATATGTGCATTTGTGTCATTGGATGAACATTTACGTCATTTTGTGCATCCCAAGGTTTATTCTAATCACTTTTGGTACTTAAGGAATGTAGTTCATCCAATAATTGCATTTGTGTCATTAATTTAACATTTAGGTCACGTTGTGTATCCCAAGGCTTATTCTAATCACTTTTTGTACTTAAGAAATGTAGTTCATCCAATAATTGCATTTGTGTCATTAATTTAACATTTAGGTCACGTTGTGTATCCCAAGGCTTATTCTAATCACTTTTTGTACTTAAGAAATGTAGTTCATCCAATAAGCGCGTTTGTGTCATTGGATGAACATTTACGTCATTTTGTGCATCCCAAGGCTTATTCTAATCACTTTTCGTACTTAAGGAATGTAGTTCATCCAATATGTGCATTTGTATCATTGGATGAACATTTACGTCTTTTTGTGCATCCCAAGGCATATTCTAATCACTTTTCGTACTTAAGGAATGTAGTTCATCCAATAAGCGCGTTTGTGTCATTGGATGAACATTTACGTCATTTTGTGCATCCCAAGGTTTATTCTAATCACTTTTCGTACTTAAGGAATGTAGTTCATCCAATATGTGCATTTGTGTCATTGGATAAACATTTAAGTCATTTTGTGCATCCCAAGGCTTATTCTAATTACTTTTCGTACTTAAGGAATGTAGTTCATCCAATATGTGCATTTGTTTCATTGGATGAACATTTACGTTATTTTGTGCATCCCAAGGCTTATTCTAATCACTTTTCGTACTTAAGGAATGTAGTTCATCCAATATGTGCATTTGAATCATTGGATGAACATTTACGTCTTTTTGTGCATCCCAAGGCTTATTTTAATCACTTTTCGTACTTAAGGAATGTAGTTCATCCAATAAGCGCGTTTGTGTCATTGGATGAACATTTACGTCATTTTGTGCATCCCAAGGCTTATTCTAATCACTTTTCGTACTTAAGGAATGTAGTTCATTCAATAAGTGCGTTTGTGTGATTGGATGAACATTTCTGTCATTTTGTGCATCCCAAGGCTTATTCTAATCACTTTTCGTACTTTACGAATGTAGTTCATCCAATAAGTGCATTTGTGTCATTAATTTAACATTTAGGTCACGTTGTGTATCCCAAGGCTTATTCTAATCACTTTTTGTACTTAAGGAATGTAGTTCATCCAATAAGCGCGTTTGTGTCATTGGATGAACATTTACGTTATTTTGTGCATCCCAAGGCTTATTCTAATCACTTTTCGTACTTAAGGAATGTAGTTCATCCAATATGTGCATTTGTATCATTGGATGAACATTTACGTCTTCTTGTGCATCCCAAGGAATATTCTAATCACTTTTCGTACTTAAGGAATGTAGTTCATCCAATAAGCGCGTTTGTGTCATTGGATGAACATTTACGTCATTTTGTGCATCCCAAGGTTTATTCTAATCACTTTTCGTACTTAAGGAATGTAGTTCATCCAATATGTGCAATTGTGTCATTGGATAAACATTTACGTCATTTTGTGCATCCCAAGGTTTATTCTAATCACTTTTGGTACTTAAGGAATGTAGTTCATCCAATAATTGCATTTGTGTCATTAATTTAACATTTAGGTCACGTTGTGTATCCCAAGGCTTATTCTAATCACTTTTTGTACTTAAGAAATGTAGTTCATCCAATAAGCGCGTTTGTGTCATTGGATGAACATTTACGTTATTTTGTGCATCCCAAGGCTTATTCTAATCACTTTTCGTACTTAAGGAATGTAGTTCATCCAATATGTGCATTTGTGTCATTGGATGAACATTTACGTCATTTTGTGCATCCCAAGGTTTATTCTAATCACTTTTGGTACTTAAGGAATGTAGTTCATCCAATAATTGCATTTGTGTCATTAATTTAACATTTAGGTCACGTTGTGTATCCCAAGGCTTATTCTAATCACTTTTTGTACTTAAGAAATGTAGTTCATCCAATAAGCGCGTTTGTGTCATTGGATGAACATTTACGTTATTTTGTGCATCCCAAGGCTTATGCTAATCATTTTTCGTACTTAAGGAATGTAGTTCATCCAATATGTGCATTTGTATCATTGGATGAACATTTACGTCTTTTTGTGCATCCCAAGGCATATTCTAATCACTTTTCGTACTTAAGGAATGTAGTTCATCCAATAAGCGCGTTTGTGTCATTGGATGAACATTTACGTCATTTTGTGCATCCCAAGGTTTATTCTAATCACTTTTCGTACTTAAGGAATGTAGTTCATTCAATAAGTGCGTTTGTGTGATTGGATGAACATTTCTGTCATTTTGTGCATCCCAAGGCTTATTCTAATCACTTTTCGTACTTTACGAATGTAGTTCATCCAATAAGTGCATTTGTGTCATTAATTTAACATTTAGGTCACGTTGTGTATCCCAAGGCTTATTCTAATCACTTTTTGTACTTAAGGAATGTAGTTCATCCAATAAGCGCGTTTGTGTCATTGGATGAACATTTACGTCATTTTGTGCATCCCAAGGTTTATTCTAATCACTTTTCGTACTTAAGGAATGTAGTTCATCCAATATGTGCATTTGTGTCATTGGATGAACATTTACGTCATTTTGTGCATCCCAAGGTTTATTCTAATCACTTTTCGTACTTAAGGAATGTAGTTCATCCAATAAGTGCATTTGTGTCATTAATTTAACATTTAGGTCACGTTGTGTATCCCAAGGCTTATTCTAATCACTTTTTGTACTTAAGGAATGTAGTTCGTCCAATAAGCGCGTTTGTGTCATTGGATGAACATTTACGTTATTTTGTGCATCCCAAGGCTTATTCTAATCACTTTTCGTACTTAAGGAATGTAGTTCATCCAATATGTGCATTTGTATCATTGGATGAACATTTACGTCTTTTTGTGCATCCCAAGGCATATTCTAATCACTTTTCGTACTTAAGGAATGTAGTTCATCCAATAAGCGCGTTTGTGTCATTGGATGAACATTTACGTCATTTTGTGCATCCCAAGGCTTATTCTAATCACTTTTCGTACTTAAGGAATGTAGTTCATCCAATATGTGCATTTGTGTCATTGGATAAACATTTACGTCATTTTGTGCATCCCAAGGCTTATTCTAATTACTTTTCGTACTTAAGGAATGTAGTTCATTCAATAAGTGCGTTTGTGTCATGGGATGAACATTTCTGTCATTTTGTGCATTCCAAGGCTTATTCTAATCACTTTTCGTACTTAAAGAATGTAGTTCATCCAATAAGTGCATTTGTATCATTAATTTAACATTTAGGTCACGTTGTGTATCCCAAGGATTATTCTAATCACTTTTTGTACTTAAGGAATGTAGTTCATCCAATAAGCGCGTTTGTGTCATTGGATGAACATTTACGTTATTTTGTCCATCCCAAGGCTTATTCTAATCACTTTTCGTACTTAAGGAATGTAGTTCATCCAATATGTGCATTTGAATCATTGGATGAACATTTACGTCTTTTTGTGCATCCCAAGGCTTATTTTAATCACTTTTCGTACTTAAGGAATGTAGTTCATCCAATAAGCGCGTTTGTGTCATTGGATGAACATTTACGTCATTTTGTGCATCCCAAGGTTTATTCTAATCACTTTTCGTACTTAAGGAATGTAGTTCATCCAATATGTGCATTTGTGTCATTGGATGAACATTTACGTCATTTTGTGCATCCCAAGGTTTATTCTAATCACTTTTGGTACTTAAGGAATGTAGTTCATCCAATAATTGCATTTGTGTCATTAATTTAACATTTAGGTCACGTTGTGTATCCCAAGGCTTATTCTAATCACTTTTTGTACTTAAGAAATGTAGTTCATCCAATAAGCGCGTTTGTGTCATTGGATGAACATTTACGTTATTTTGTGCATCCCAAGGCTTATGCTAATCATTTTTCGTACTTAAGGAATGTAGTTCATCCAATATGTGCATTTGTATCATTGGATGAACATTTACGTCTTTTTGTGCATCCCAAGGCATATTCTAATCACTTTTCGTACTTAAGGAATGTAGTTCATCCAATAAGCGCGTTTGTGTCATTGGATGAACATTTACGTCATTTTGTGCATCCCAAGGTTTATTCTAATCACTTTTCGTACTTAAGGAATGTAGTTCATTCAATAAGTGCGTTTGTGTGATTGGATGAACATTTCTGTCATTTTGTGCATCCCAAGGCTTATTCTAATCACTTTTCGTACTTTACGAATGTAGTTCATCCAATAAGTGCATTTGTGTCATTAATTTAACATTTAGGTCACGTTGTGTATCCCAAGGCTTATTCTAATCACTTTTTGTACTTAAGGAATGTAGTTCATCCAATAAGCGCGTTTGTGTCATTGGATGAACATTTACGTTATTTTGTGCATCCCAAGGCTTATTCTAATCACTTTTCGTACTTAAGGAATGTAGTTCATCCAATATGTGCATTTGTATCATTGGATGAACATTTACGTCTTCTTGTGCATCCCAAGGAATATTCTAATCACTTTTCGTACTTAAGGAATGTAGTTCATCCAATAAGCGCGTTTGTGTCATTGGATGAACATTTACGTCATTTTGTGCATCCCAAGGTTTATTCTAATCACTTTTCGTACTTAAGGAATGTAGTTCATTCAATAAGTGCGTTTGTGTGATTGGATGAACATTTCTGTCATTTTGTGCATCCCAAGGCTTATTCTAATTACTTTTCGTACTTAAGGAATGTAGTTCATCCAATATGTGCATTTGTTTCATTGGATGAACATTTACGTTATTTTGTGCATCCCAAGGCTTATTCTAATCACTTTTCGTACTTTACGAATGTAGTTCATCCAATAAGTGCGTTTGTGTCGTTAATTTAACATTTAGGTCACGTTGTGTATCCCAAGGCTTATTCTAATCACTTTTTGTACTTAAGGAATGTAGTTCATCCAATAAGCGCGTTTGTGTCATTGGATGAACATTTACGTTATTTTGTGCATCCCAAGGCTTATTCTAATCACTTTTCGTACTTAAGGAATGTAGTTCATCCAATATGCGCATTTGAATCATTGGATGAACATTAACGTCTTTTTTTGCATCCGAAGGCTTATTCTAATCACTTTTCGTGCTTAAGGAATGTAGTTCATCCAATAAGCGCGTTTGTGTCATTGGATGAAAATTTACGTCATTTTGTGCATCCCAAGGCTTATTCTAATTACTTTTCGTACTTAAGGAATGTAGTTCATCCAATAAGCGCGTTTGTGTCATTGGATGAACATTTACGTTAATTTGTGCATCCCAAGGCTTATTCTAATCACTTTTCGTACTTAAGGAATGTAGTTCATCCAATATGTGCATTTGTATCATTGGATGAACATTTACGTCTTTTTGTGCATCCCAAGGCTTATTCTAATCACTTTTCATACTTAAGGAATGTAGTTCATCCAATAAGCGCGTTTGTGTCATTGGATGAACATTTACGTCATTTTGTGCATCCCAAGGTTTATTCTAATCACTTTTCGTACTTAAGGAATGTAGTTCATCCAATATGTGCATTTGTGTCATTGGATGAACATTTACGTCATTTTGTGCATCCCAAGGTTTATTCTAATCACTTTTGGTACTTAAGGAATGTAGTTCATCCAATAATTGCATTTGTGTCATTAATTTAACATTTAGGTCACGTTGTGTATCCCAAGGCTTATTCTAATCACTTTTTGTACTTAAGAAATGTAGTTCATCCAATAAGCGCGTTTGTGTCATTGGATGAACATTTACGTTATTTTGTGCATCCCAAGGCTTATGCTAATCATTTTTCGTACTTAAGGAATGTAGTTCATCCAATATGTGCATTTGTATCATTGGATGAACATTTACGTCTTTTTGTGCATCCCAAGGCATATTCTAATCACTTTTCGTACTTAAGGAATGTAGTTCATCCAATAAGCGCGTTTGTGTCATTGGATGAACATTTACGTCATTTTGTGCATCCCAAGGTTTATTCTAATCACTTTTCGTACTTAAGGAATGTAGTTCATTCAATAAGTGCGTTTGTGTGATTGGATGAACATTTCTGTCATTTTGTGCATCCCAAGGCTTATTCTAATCACTTTTCGTACTTTACGAATGTAGTTCATCCAATAAGTGCATTTGTGTCATTAATTTAACATTTAGGTCACGTTGTGTATCCCAAGGCTTATTCTAATCACTTTTTGTACTTAAGGAATGTAGTTCATCCAATAAGCGCGTTTGTGTCATTGGATGAACATTTACGTTATTTTGTGCATCCCAAGGCTTATTCTAATCACTTTTCGTACTTAAGGAATGTAGTTCATCCAATATGTGCATTTGTATCATTGGATGAACATTTACGTCTTCTTGTGCATCCCAAGGAATATTCTAATCACTTTTCGTACTTAAGGAATGTAGTTCATCCAATAAGCGCGTTTGTGTCATTGGATGAACATTTACGTCATTTTGTGCATCCCAAGGTTTATTCTAATCACTTTTCGTACTCAAGGAATGTAGTTCATCCAATATGTGCAATTGTGTCATTGGATAATCATTTACGTCATTTTGTGCATCCCAAGGCTTATTCTAATTACTTTTCGTACGTAAGGAATGTAGTTCATCCAATATGTGCATTTGTTTCATTGGATGAACATTTACGTTATTTTGTGCATCCCAAGGCTTATTCTAATCACTTTTCGTACTTAAGGAATGTAGTTCATCCAATATGTGCATTTGTATCATTGGATGAACATTTACGTCTTTTTGTGCATCCCAAGGCATATTCTAATCACATTTCGTACTTAAGGAATGTAGTTCATCCAATAAGCGCGTTTGTGTCATTGGATGAACATTTACGTCATTTTGTGCATCCCAAGGTTTATTCTAATCACTTTTCGTACTTAAGGAATGTAGTTCATCCAATATGTGCATTTGTGTCATTGGATAAACATTTAAGTCATTTTGTGCATCCCAAGGCTTATTCTAATTACTTTTCGTACTTAAGGAATGTAGTTCATCCAATATGTGCATTTGTTTCATTGGATGAACATTTACGTTATTTTGTGCATCCCAAGGCTTATTCTAATCACTTTTCGTACTTAAGGAATGTAGTTCATCCAATATGTGCATTTGAATCATTGGATGAACATTTACGTCTTTTTGTGCATCCCAAGGCTTATTTTAATCACTTTTCGTACTTAAGGAATGTAGTTCATCCAATAAGCGCGTTTGTGTCATTGGATGAACATTTACGTCCTTTTGTGCATCCCAAGGTTTATTCTAATCACTTTTCGTACTTAAGGAATGTAGTTCATCCAATATGTGCATTTGTGTCATTGGATGAACATTTACGTCATTTTGTGCATCCCAAGGTTTATTCTAATCACTTTTCGTACTTAAGGAATGTAGTTCATCCAATAAGTGCATTTGTGTCATTAATTTAACATTTAGGTCACGTTGTGTATCCCAAGGCTTATTCTAATCACTTTTTGTACTTAAGGAATGTAGTTCGTCCAATAAGCGCGTTTGTGTCATTGGATGAACATTTACGTTATTTTGTGCATCCCAAGGCTTATTCTAATCACTTTTCGTACTTAAGGAATGTAGTTCATCCAATATGTGCATTTGTATCATTGGATGAACATTTACGTCTTTTTATGCATCCCAAGGCATATTCTAATCACTTTTCGTACTTAAGGAATGTAGTTCATCCAATAAGCGCGTTTGTGTCATTGCATGAACATTTACGTCATTTTGTGCATCCCAAGGTTTATTCTAATCACTTTTCGTACTTAAGGAATGTAGTTCATCCAATATGTGCGTTTGTGTCATTGGATAAACATTTACGTCATTTTGTGCATCCCAAGGCTTATTCTAATTACTTTTCGTACTTAAGGAATGTAGTTCATCCAATAAGTGCGTTTGTGTCATGGGATGAACATTTCTGTCATTTTGTGCATTCCAAGGCTTATTCTAATCACTTTTCGTACTTAAAGAATGTAGTTCATCCAATAAGTGCATTTGTATCATTAATTTAACATTTAGGTCACGTTGTGTATCCCAAGGATTATTCTAATCACTTTTTGTACTTAAGGAATGTAGTTCATCCAATAAGCGCGTTTGTGTCATTGGATGAACATTTACGTTATTTTGTCCATCCCAAGGCTTATTCTAATCACTTTTCGTACTTAAGGAATGTAGTTCATCCAATATGTGCATTTGAATCATTGGATGAACATTTACGTCTTTTTGTGCATCCCAAGGCTTATTTTAATCACTTTTCGTACTTAAGGAATGTAGTTCATCCAATAAGCGCGTTTGTGTCATTGGATGAAGATTTACGTCATTTTGTGCATCCCAAGGTTTATTCTAATCACTTTTCGTACTTAAGGAATGTAGTTCATCCAATATGTGCATTTGTGTCATTGGATGAACATTTACGTCTTTTTGTGCATCCCAAGGCTTATTTTAATCACTTTTCGTACTTAAGGAATGTAGTTCATCCAATAAGCGCGTTTGTGTCATTGGATGAACATTTACGTCATTTTGTGCATCCCAAGGTTTATTCTAATCACTTTTCTTACTTAAGGAATGTAGTTCATCCAATATGTGCATTTGTGTCATTGGATAAACATTTACGTCATTTTGTGTATCCCAAGGCTTATTCTAATTACTTTTCGTACTTAAGGAATGTAGTTCATTCAATAAGTGCGTTTGTGTCATGGGATGAACATTTCTGTCATTTTGTGCATCCCAAGGCTTATTCTAATCACTTTTCGTACTTAAAGAATGTAGTTCATCCAATAAGTGCATTTGTGTCATTAATTTAACATTTAGGTCACGTGGTGTATCCCAAGGCTTATTCTAATAACTTTTTGTACTTAAGGAATGTAGTTCATCCAATAAGCGCGTTTGTGTCAATGGATGAACATTTACTTTATTTTGTGCATCCCAAGGCTTATTCTAATCACTTTTCGTACTTAAGGAATGTAGTTCATCCAATATGTGCATTTGTATCATTGGATGAACATTTACGTCTTTTTGTGCATCCCAAGGTTTATTCTAATCACTTTTCGTACTTAAGGAATGTAGTTCATCCAATATGTGCATTTGTATCATTGGATGAACATTTACGTCATTTTGTGCATCCCAAGGCTTATTCTAATTACTTTTCGTACTTAAGGAAGATAGTTCATTCAATAAGTGCGTTTGTGTGATTGGATGAACATTTATGTCATTTAATGCATCCCAAGGCTTATTCTAATCACTTTTCGTACTTAAAGAATGTAGTTCATCCAATAAGTGCATTTGTGTCATTAATTTAACATTTAGGTCATGTTGTGTATCCCAAGGCTTATTCTAATCACTTTTCGTACTTAAGGAATGTAGTTCATCCAATAAGCGCGTTTGTGTCATTGGATGAACATTTACGTTAATTTGTGCATCCCAAGGCTTATTATAATCGCTTTTCGTACTTAAGGAATGTAGTTCATCCAATATGTGCATTTGTATCATTGGATGAACATTTACGTCTTTTTGTGCATCCCAAGGCTTATTCTAATCACTTTTCGTACTTAAGGAATGTAGTTCATCCAATATGTGCATTTGTGTCATTGGATGAACATTTACGTCATTTTGTGCATCCCAAGGCTTATTCTAATTACATTTCGTACTTAAGGAATGTAGTTCATTCAATAAGTGCGTTTGTGTAATTGGATGAACATTTCTGTCATTTTGTGCATCCCAAGGCTTATTCTAATCACTTTTCGTACTTAAAGAATGTAGTTCATCCAATAAGTGCATTTGTGTCATTAATTTAACATTTAGCTCATGTTGTGTATCCCAAGGCTTATTCTAATCACTTTTCGTACTTAAGGAATGTAGTTCATCCAATAAGCGCGTTTGTGTCATTGGATGAACATTTACGTTAATTTTGTGCATCCCAAGGCTTATTCTAATCACTTTTCGTACTTAAGGAATGTAGTTCATCCAATATGTGCATTTGTATCATTGGATGAACATTTACGTCTTTTTGTGCATCCCAAGGCTTATTCTAATCACTTTTCGTACTTAATGAATGGAGTTCATCCAATAAGCGCGTTTGTGTCATTGGATGAACATTTACGTCATTTTGTGCATCCCAAGGTTTATTCTAATCACTTTTCGTACATAAGGAATGTAGTTCATCCAATATGTGCATTTGTATCATTGGATGAACATTTACTTCTTTTTGTGCATCCCAAGGCTTATTCTAATCACTTTTCGTACTTAAGGATTGGAGTTCATCCAATAAGCGCGTTTGTGTCATTGGATGAACATTTACGTCATTTTGTGCATCCCAAGGTTTATTCTAATCACTTTTCGTACTTAAGGAATGTAGTTCATCCAATATGTGCATTTGTGTCATTGGATGAACATTTACGTCATTTTGTGCATCCCAAGGCTTATTCTAATTACTTTTCGTACTTTAGGAATGTAGTTCATTCAATAAGTGCGTTTGTGTCATTGGATGAACATTTCTGTCATTTTGTGCATCCCAAGGCTTATTCTAATCACTTTTCGTACTTAAAGAATGTAGTTCATCCAATAAGTGCATTTGTGTCATTAATTTAACATTTAGGTCATGTTGTGTATCCCAAGGCTTATTCTAATCACTTTTCGTACTTAGGGAATGTTGTTCATCCAATAAGCGCGTTTGTGTCATTGGATGAACATTTACGTTAATTTGTGCATCCCAAGGCGTATTCTAATCACTTTTCGTACTTAAGGAATGTAGTTCATCCAATATGTGCATTTGTATCATTGGATGAACATTTACGTCTTTTTGTGCATCCCAAGGCTTATTCTAATGACTTTTCGTACTTAAGGATACAGTTCATCCTATAAGTGCATTTGTGTCATTGGATGAACATTTACGTCATTTTGTGCATCTCAAGGCTTATTCTAATCACTTTTCCTACTTAAGGAAAGTAATTCAACCAAAAAGGGTGTTAGTGTCATTAATCTAACATTTACATCATTTTGTGCATCCCAAGGCTTGTTCTAATCACTTTCGTACTTAAGGAATGTAGTTCATCCAATAAGTGCGTTTGTGTCATTGGATGAACATTTCTGTCATTTTGTGCATCCCAAGGCTTATTCTAATCACTTTTCGTACTTAAAGAATGTAGTTCATCCAATAAGTGCATTTGTGTCATTAATTTAACATTTAGGTCATGTTGTGTATCCCAATGCTTATTCTAATCACTTTTCGTACTTAAGGAATGTAGTTCATCCAATAAGCGCGTTTGTGTCATTGGATGAACATTTACATTATTTTGTGCATCCCAAGGCTTATTCTAATCACTTTTCGTACTTAAGGAATGTAGTTCATCCAATATGTGCATTTGCGTCATTGGATCAACATTTACGTCATTTTGTGCATCCCATGGCTTATTCTAATTACTTTTCGTACTTAAGGAATGTAGTTCATTCAATAAATGCGTTTGTGTCATTGGATGAACATTTCTGTCATTTTGTGCTTCCCTAGGCTTATTCTAATCACTTTTCGTACATAAGGAATGTAGTTCATCCAATATGTGCATTTGTGTCATTGGATGAACATTTACGTCATTTTGTGCATCCCAAGGCTTATTCTAATTACTTTTCGTACTTAAGGAATGTAGTTCATTCAATAAGTGCGTTTGTGTCATTGGATGAACATTTCTGTCATTTTGTGCATCCCAAGGCTTATTCTAATCACTTTTTGTACTTAAAGAATGTAGTTCATCCAATAAGTGCATTTGTGTCATTAATTTAACATTTAGGTCATGTTGTGTATCCCAAGGCTTATTCTAATCACTTTTCGTACATAAGGAATGTAGTTCATCCAATAAGCGCGTTTGTGTCATTGGATGAACATTTACGTTAATTTGTGCATCCCAAGGCTTATTCTAAGCACTTTTCGTACTTAAGGAATGTAGTTCATCCAATAAGCGCGTTTGTGTCATTGGATGAACATTTACGTTAATTTGTGCATCCCAAGGCTTATTCTAATCACTTTTCGTACTTAAGGAATGTAGTTCATCCAATAAGCGCGTTTGTGTCATTGGATGAACATTTACGTCATTTTGTGCATCCCAAGGTTTATTCTAATCACTTTTCGTACTTAAGGAATGTAGTTCATCCAATATGTGCATTTGTGTCATTGGATAAACATTTACGTGATTTTGTGCATCCCAAGGCTTATTCTAATTACTTTTCGTACTTAAGGAATGTAGTTCATTCAATAGGTGCGTTTGTGTCATGGGATGAACATTTCTGTCATTTTGTGCATCCCAAGGCTTATTCTAATCACTTTTCGTACTTAAAGAATGTAGTTCATCCAATATGTGCATTTGTGTCATTAATTTAACATTTAGGTCACGTTGTGTATCCCAAGGCTTATTCTAATCACTTTTTGTACTTAAGGAATGTAGTTCATCCAATAAGCGCGTTTGTGTGATTGGATGAACATTTACGTTATTTTGTGCATCCCAAGGCTTATTCTAATCACTTTTCGTACTTAAGGAATGTAGTTCATCCAATATGTGCATTTGTATCATTGGATGAACATTTACGTCTTTTTGTGCATCCCAAGGCTTATTCTAATCACTTTTCGTACTTAAGGAATGTGGTTCATTCAATAAGTGCGTTTGTGTCATTGGATGAACATTTCTGTCATTTTGTGCATCCCAAGGCTTATTCTAATTACTTTTCGTACTTAAGGAATGTAGTTCATTCAATAAGTGCGTTTGTGTCATTGGATGAACATTTCTGTCATTTTGTGCATCCCAAGGCTTATTCTAATCACTTTTCGTACTTAAAGAATGTAGTTCATCCAATAAGTGCATTTGTGTCATTAATTTAACATTTAGGTCATGTCGTGTATCCCAAGGCTTATTCTAATCACTTTTCGTACATAAGGAATGTAGTTCATCCAATAAGCGCATTTGTGTCATTGGATGAACATTTACGTTAATTTGTGCATCCCAAGGCTTATTCTAATCACTTTTCGTACTTAAGGAATGTAGTTCATACAATAAGCGCGTTTGTGTCATTGGATGAACATTTACGTTAATTTGTGCATCCCAAGGCTTATTCTAATCACTTTTCGTACTTAAGGAATGTAGTTCATCCAATATGTGCATTTGTATCATTGGATGAACATTTACGTCTTTTTGTGCATCCCAAGGCTTATTCTAATCACTTTTCGTACTTAAGAAATGTAGTTCATCCAATAAGCGCTTTTGTGTCATTGGATGAACATTTACGTCATTTTGCGCATCCCAAGGTTTATTCTAATCACTCTTCGTACTTAAGGAATGTAGTTCATCCAATATGTGCATTGGTGTCATTGGATGAACATTTACGTCATTTTGTGCATCCCAAGGTTTATTCTAATCACTTTTCGTACTTAAGGAATGTAGTTAATCCAATATGTGCATTTGTGTCATTGGATGAACATTTCTGTCATTTTGTGCATCCCAAGGCTTATTCTAATCACTTTTCATACTTAAAGAATGTAGTTCATCCAATAAGTGCATTTGTGTCATTAATTTAACATTTAGGTCATGTTGTGTATCCCAAGGCTTATTCTAATCACTTTTCGTACTTAAGGAATGTAGTAATCCAATAAGCGCGTTTGTGTCATTGGATGAACATTTACGTTATTTTGTGCATCCCAAGGCTTATTCTAATAACTTTTTGTACTTAAGGAATGTAGTTCATCCAATATGTGCATTTTTGTCATTGGATAAACATTTACGTCATTTTGTGCATCCCTAGGCTTATTCTAATCACTTTTCGTACTTAAGGAATGTAGTTCATCCAATAAGCGCATTTGTGTCATTAATTTAACATTTAGGTCGTTTTGTGCATCCGAAGGCTTATTCTAATCACTTTTCGTACTTAAGGATGCAGTGCATCCTATAAGTGCATTTGTGTCATTGGATGAACATTTACGTCATTTTGTGCATCTCAAGGCTTATTCTAATCACTTTTCATACTTAAGGAAAGTAATTAAACCAATAAGGGTGTTTGTGTCATTAATCTAACATTTACATCATTTTGTGCATCCCATGGCTTATTCTAATCACTTTTCGTAATTAAGGAATGTAGTTCATCCAATAAGTGCGTTTGTGTCATTGGATGAACATTTCTATCATTTTGTGCATCCCAAGGCTTATTCTAATCACTTTTCGTACTTAAAGAATGTAGTTCATCCAATAAGCGCGTTTGTGTCATTGGATGAACATTTACGTTAATTTGTGCATCCCAAGGCTTATTCTAATCACTTTTCGTACTAAAGGAATGTAGTTCATCCAATATGTGCATTTGTATCATTGGATGAACATTTACGTCTTTTTGTGCATCCCAAGGCTTATTCTAATCACTTTTCGTACTTAAGGAATGTAGTTCATCCAATATGTGCATTTGTGTCATTGGATGAACATTTACGTCATTTTGTGCATCCCAAGGCTTATTCTAATTACT
>JBBPBO010001985.1:41861552-41876983 GCA_037974295.1 Cicer cuneatum
GTGCATCCCAAGGCTTATTCTAATGACTTTTCGTACTTAAGGATACAGTTCATCCTATAAGTGCATTTGTGTCATTGGATGAACATTTACGTCATTTTGTGCATCTCAAGGCTTATTCTAATCACTTTTCCTACTTAAGGAAAGTAATTCAACCAATAAGGGTGTTTGTGTCATTAATCTAACATTTACATGATTTTGTGCATCCCAAGGCTTATTCTAATCACTTTTCGTACTTAAGGAATGTAGTTTATCCAATAAGTGCATTTGTGTCATTAATTTAACATTTAGGTCATGTTGTGTATCCCAAGGGTTATTCTAATCACTTTTCGTACTTAAGGAATGTAGTTCATCCAATAAGCGCGTTTGTGTCATTGGATGAACATTTCTGTCATTTTGTGCATCTCAAGGCTTATTCTAATCATTTTTCGTACTTAAGGAAAGTAGTTCATCCAATAAGCGTGTTTGTGTCATTAATTTAACATTTAGGTCATGTTGTGTATCCCAAGGCTTATTCTAATCGCTTTTCGTACTTAAGCATGCAGTTCATCCTATAAGTGCATTTGTGTCATTGGATGAACATTTACGTCATTTTGTGCATCTCAAGGCTTATTCTAATCACTTTTCCTACTTAAGGAAAGTAATTCAACCAATAAGGGTGTTTGTGTCATTAATCTAACATTTACATCATTTTGTGCATCCCAAGGCTTATTCTAATCACTTTTCGTACTTAAGGAATGTAGTTCATCCAATAAGTGCATTTGTGTCATTAATTTAACATTTAGGTCATGTTGTGTATCCCAAGGCTTATTCTAATCACTTTTCGTACTTAAGGAATGTAGTTCATCCAATAAGCGCGTTTGTGTCATTGGATGAACATTTACGTTAATTTGTGCATCCCAAGGCTTATTCTAATCACTTTTCGTACTTAAGGAATGTAGTTCATCCAATATGTGCATTTGTGTCATTGGATGAACATTTACGTCATTTTGTGCATCCCAAGGTTTATTCTAATCACTTTTCGTACTTAAGGAATGTAGTTCATCCAATATGTGCATTTGTGTCATTGGATGAACATTTCTGTCATTTTGTGCATCCCAAGGCTTATTCTAATCACTTTTCGTACTTAAAGAATGTAGTTCATCCAATAAGTGCATTTGTGTCATTAATTTAACATTTAGGTCATGTTGTGTATCCCAAGGCTTATTCTAATCACTTTTCGTACATAAGGAATGTAGTTCATCCAATAAGCGCGTTTGTGTCATTGGATGAACATTTACGTTATTTTGTGCATCCCAAGGCTTATTCTAATCACTTTTCGTACTTAAGGAATGTAGTTCATCCAATATGTGCATTTGTGTCATTGGATGAACATTTACGTCATTTTGTGCATCCCAAGGTTTATTCTAATCACTTTTCGTACTTAAGGAATGTAGTTCATCCAATATGTGCATTTGTGTCATTGGATGAACATTTTCGTCATTTTGTGCATCCCAAGGCTTATTCTAATTACTTTTCGTACTTAAGGAATGTAGTTCATTCAATAACTGCGTTTGTGTCATTGGATGAACATTTCTGTCATTTTGTGCATCCCAAGGCTTATTCTAATCGCTTTTCATACTTAAAGAATGTAGTTCATCCAATAAGTGCATTTGTGTCATGAATTTAACATTTAGGTCATGTTGTGTATCCCAAGGCTTATTCTAATCACTTTTCGTACTTAAGGAATGTAGTTCATCCAATAAGCGCGTTTGTGTCATTGGATGAACATTTACGTTAATTTGTGCATCCCAAGGCTTATTCTAATCACTTTTCGTACTTAAGGAATGTAGTTCATCCAATATGTGCATTTGTATCATTGGATGAACATTTACGTCTTTTTGTGCATCCCAAGGCTTATTCTAATCACTTTTCGTACTTAAGGAATGTAGTTCATCCAATATGTGCATTTGTGTCATTGGATGAACATTTACGTCATTTTGTGCATCCCAAGGCTTATTCTAATTACTCTTCGTACTTAAGGATTGTAGTTCATTCAATAAGTGCGTTTGTGTCATTGGATGAACATTTCTGTCATTTTGTGCATCCCAAGGCTTATTCTAATCACTTTTCGTACTTAAAGAATGTATTTCATCCAATAAGTGCATTTGTGTCATTAATTTAACATTTAGGTCATGTTGTGTATCCCAAGGCTTATTCTAATCACTTTTCGTACTGAAGGAATGTTGTTCATCCAATAAGCGCGTTTGTGTCATTGGATGAACATTTACGTTAATTTGTGCATCCCAAGGCGTATTATAATCACTTTTCGTACTTAAGGAATGTAGTTCATCCAATATGTGCATTTGTATCATTGGATGAACATTTACGTCTTTTCGTGCATCCCAAGGCTTATTCTAATGACTTTTCGTACTTAAGGATACAGTTCATCCTATAAGTGCATTTGTGTCATTGGATGAACATTTACGTCATTTTGTGCATCTCAAGGCTTATTCTAATCACTTTTCCTACTTAAGGAAAGTAATTCAACCAATAAGGGTGTTTGTGTCATTAATCTAACATTTACATCATTTTGTGCATCCCAAGGCTTGTTCTAATCACTTTTCGTACTTAAGGAATGTAGTTCATCCAATAAGTGCGTTTGTGTCATTGGATGAACTTTTCTGTCATTTTGTGCATCCCAAGGCTTATTCTAATCACTTTTCATACTTAAAGAATGTAGTTCATCCAATAAGTGCATTTGTGTCATTAATTTAACATTTAGGTCATGTTGTGTATCCCAAGGCTTATTCTAATCACTTTTCGTACTTAAGGAATGTAGTAATCCAATAAGCGCGTTTGTGTCATTGGATGAACATTTACGTTAATTTGTGCATCCCAAGGCTTATTCTAATCACTTTTCGTACTTAAGGAATGTAGTTCATCCAATATGTGCATTTGTGTCATTGGATGAACATTTACGTCATTTTGTGCATCCCAAGGTTTATTCTAATCACTTTTCGTACTTAAGGAATGTAGTTCATCCAATATGTGCATTTGTGTCATTGGATGAACATTTCTGTCATTTTGTGCATCCCAAGGCTTATTCTAATCACTTTTCGTACTTAAAGAATGTAGTTCATCCAATAAGTGCATTTGTGTCATTAATTTAACATTTAGGTCATGTTGTGTATCCCAAGGCTTATTCTAATCACTTTTCGTACATAAAGAATGTAGTTCATCCAATAAGCGCGTTTGTGTCATTGGATGAACATTTACGTTATTTTGTGCATCCCAAGGCTTATTCTAATAACTTTTTGTACTTAAGGAATGTAGTTCATCCAATATGTGCATTTGTGTCATTGGATGAACATTTACGTCATTTTGTGCATCCCTAGGCTTATTCTAATCACTTTTCGTACTTAAGGAATGTAGTTCATCCAATAAGCGCATTTGTGTCATTAATTTCACATTTAGGTCGTTTTGTGCATCCGAAGGCTTATTCTAATCACTTTTCGTACTTAAGGATGCAGTTCATCCTATAAGTGCATTTGTGTCATTGGATGAACATTTACGTCATTTTGTGCATCTCAAGGCTTATTCTAATCACTTTTCCTACTTAAGGAAAGTAATTCAACCAATAAGGGTGTTTGTGTCATTAATCTAACATTTACATCATTTTGTGCATCCCATGGCTTATTCTAATCACTTTTCGTAATTAAGGAATGTAGTTCATCCAATAAGTGCGTTTGTGTCATTGGATGAACATTTCTATCATTTTGTGCATCCCAAGGCTTATTCTAATCACTTTTCGTACTTAAAGAATGTAGTTCATCCAATAAGCGCGTTTGTGTCATTGGATGAACATTTACGTTATTTTGTGCATCCCAAGGCTTATTCTAATAACTTTTTGTACTTAAGGAATGTAGTTCATCCAATATGTGCATTTGTGTCATTGGATGAACATTTACGTCATTTTGTGCATCCCTAGGCTTATTCTAATCACTTTTCGTACTTAAGGAATGTAGTTCATCCAATAAGCGCATTTGTGTCATTAATTTCACATTTAGGTCGTTTTGTGCATCCGAAGGCTTATTCTAATCACTTTTCGTACTTAAGGATGCAGTTCATCCTATAAGTGCATTTGTGTCATTGGATGAACATTTACGTCATTTTGTGCATCTCAAGGCTTATTCTAATCACTTTTCCTACTTAAGGAAAGTAATTCAACCAATAAGGGTGTTTGTGTCATTAATCTAACATTTACATCATTTTGTGCATCCCATGGCTTATTCTAATCACTTTTCGTAATTAAGGAATGTAGTTCATCCAATAAGTGCGTTTGTGTCATTGGATGAACATTTCTATCATTTTGTGCATCCCAAGGCTTATTCTAATCACTTTTCGTACTTAAAGAATGTAGTTCATCCAATAAGCGCGTTTTGGTCATTGGATGAACATTTACGTTAATTTGTGCATCCCAAGGCTTATTCTAATCACTTTTCGTACTAAAGGAATGTAGTTCATCCAATATGTGCATTTGTATCATTGGATGAACATTTACGTCTTTTTGTGCATCCCAAGGCTTATTCTAATCACTTTTCGTACTTAAGGAATGTAGTTCATCCAATATGTGCATTTGTGTCATTGGATGAACATTTACGTCATTTTGTGCATCCCAAGGTTTATTCTAATCACTTTTCGTACTTAAGGAATGTAGTTCATCCAATATGTGCATTTGTGTCATTGGATGAACATTTCTGTCATTTTGTGCATCCCAAGGCTTATTCTAATCACTTTTCGTACTTAAAGAATGTAGTTCATCCAATAAGTGCATTTGTGTCATTAATTTAACATTTAGGTCATGTTGTGTATCCCAAGGCTTATTCTAATCACTTTTCGTACATAAGGAATGTAGTTCATCCAATAAGCGCGTTTGTGTCATTGGATGAACATTTACGTTATTTTGTGCATCCCAAGGCTTATTCTAATCACTTTTCGTACTTAAGGAATGTAGTTCATCCAATATGTGCATTTGTGTCATTGGATGAACATTTACGTCATTTTGTGCATCCCAAGGCTTATTCTAATCACTTTTCGTACTTAAGGAATGTAGTTCATCCAATAAGCGCGTTTGTGTCATTGGATGAACATTTACGTTAATTTGTGCATCCCAAGGCTTATTCTAATCACTTTTCGTACTTAAGGAATGTAGTTCATCCAATAAGTGCATTTGTGTCATTAATTTAACATTTAGGTCATGTTGTGTATCCCAAGGCTTATTCTAATCACTTTTCGTACTTAAGGAATGTAGTTCATCCAATAAGCGCGTTTGTGTCATTGGATGAACATTTACGTTAATTTGTGCATCCCAAGGCTTATTCTAATCACTTTTCGTACTTAAGGAATGTAGTTCATCCAATATGTGCATTTGTGTCATTGGATGAACATTTACGTCATTTTGTGCATCCCAAGGTTTATTCTAATCACTTTTCGTACTTAAGGAATGTAGTTCATCCAATATGTGCATTTGTGTCATTGGATGAACATTTACGTCATTTTGTGCATCCCAAGGGTTATTCTAATTACTTTTCGTACTTTAGGAATGTAGTTCATTCAATAACTGCGTTTGTGTCATTGGATGAACATTTCTGTCATTTTGTGCATCCCAAGGCTTATTCTAATCGCTTTTCATACTTAAAGAATGTAGTTCATCCAATAAGTGCATTTGTGTCATGAATTTAACATTTAGGTCATGTTGTGTATCCCAAGGCTTATTCTAATCACTTTTCGTACTTAAGGAATGTAGTTCATCCAATAAGCGCGTTTGTGTCATTGGATGAACATTTACGTTAATTTGTGCATCCCAAGGCTTATTCTAATCACTTTTCGTACTTAAGGAATGTAGTTCATCCAATATGTGCATTTGTATCATTGGATGAACATTTACGTCTTTTTGTGCATCCCAAGGCTTATTCTAATCACTTTTCGTACTTAAGGAATGTAGTTCATCCAATATGTGCATTTGTGTCATTGGATGAACATTTACGTCATTTTGTGCATCCCAAGGCTTATTCTAATTACTCTTCGTACTTAAGGATTGTAGTTCATTCAATAAGTGCGTTTGTGTCATTGGATGAACATTTCTGTCATTTTGTGCATCCCAAGGCTTATTCTAATCACTTTTCGTACTTAAAGAATGTATTTCATCCAATAAGTGCATTTGTGTCATTAATTTAACATTTAGGTCATGTTGTGTATCCCAAGGCTTATTCTAATCACTTTTCGTACTGAAGGAATGTTGTTCATCCAATAAGCGCGTTTGTGTCATTGGATGAACATTTACGTTAATTTGTGCATCCCAAGGCGTATTATAATCACTTTTCGTACTTAAGGAATGTAGTTCATCCAATATGTGCATTTGTATCATTGGATGAACATTTACGTCTTTTCGTGCATCCCAAGGCTTATTCTAATGACTTTTCGTACTTAAGGATACAGTTCATCCTATAAGTGCATTTGTGTCATTGGATGAACATTTACGTCATTTTGTGCATCTCAAGGCTTATTCTAATCACTTTTCCTACTTAAGGAAAGTAATTCAACCAATAAGGGTGTTTGTGTCATTAATCTAACATTTACATCATTTTGTGCATCCCAAGGCTTGTTCTAATCACTTTTCGTACTTAAGGAATGTAGTTCATCCAATAAGTGCGTTTGTGTCATTGGATGAACTTTTCTGTCATTTTGTGCATCCCAAGGCTTATTCTAATCACTTTTCATACTTAAAGAATGTAGTTCATCCAATAAGTGCATTTGTGTCATTAATTTAACATTTAGGTCATGTTGTGTATCCCAAGGCTTATTCTAATCACTTTTCGTACTTAAGGAATGTAGTAATCCAATAAGCGCGTTTGTGTCATTGGATGAACATTTACGTTAATTTGTGCATCCCAAGGCTTATTCTAATAACTTTTCGTACTTAAGGAATGTAGTTCATCCAATATGTGCATTTGTGTCATTGGATGAACATTTACGTCATTTTGTGTATCCCAAGGCTTATTCTAATTACTCTTCGTACTTAAGGAATGTAGTTCATTCAATAAGTGCGTTTGTGTCATTGGATGAACATTTCTGTCATTTTGTGCATCCCAAGGCTTATTCTAATCACTTTTCGTACTTAAAGAATGTATTTCATCCAATAAGTGCATTTGTGTCATTAATTTAACATTTAGGTCATGTTGTGTATCCCAAGGCTTATTCTAATCACTTTTCGTACTGAAGGAATGTTGTTCATCCAATAAGCGCGTTTGTGTCATTGGATGAACATTTACGTTAATTTGTGCATCCCAAGGCGTATTATAATCACTTTTCGTACTTAAGGAATGTAGTTCATCCAATATGTGCATTTGTATCATTGGATGAACATTTACGTCTTTTCGTGCATCCCAAGGCTTATTCTAATGACTTTTCGTACTTAAGGATACAGTTCATCCTATAAGTGCATTTGTGTCATTGGATGAACATTTACGTCATTTTGTGCATCTCAAGGCTTATTCTAATCACTTTTCCTACTTAAGGAAAGTAATTCAACCAATAAGGGTGTTTGTGTCATTAATCTAACATTTACATCATTTTGTGCATCCCAAGGCTTGTTCTAATCACTTTTCGTACTTAAGGAATGTAGTTCATCCAATAAGTGCGTTTGTGTCATTGGATGAACATTTCTGTCATTTTGTGCATCCCAAGGCTTATTCTAATCACTTTTCGTACTTAAAGAATGTAGTTCATCCAATAAGTGCATTTGTGTCATTAATTTAACATTTAGGTCATGTTGTGTATCCCAAGGCTTATTCTAATCACTTTTCGTACTTAAGGAATGTTGTTCATCCAATAAGCGCGTTTGTGTCATTGGATGAACATTTACGTTAATTTGTGCATCCCAAGGCGTATTCTAATCACTTTTCGTACTTAAGGAATGTAGTTCATCCAATATGTGCATTTGTATCATTGGATGAACATTTACGTCTTTTTGTGCATCCCAAGGCTTATTCTAATGACTTTTCGTACTTAAGGATACAGTTCATCCTATAAGTGCATTTGTGTCATTGGATGAACATTTACGTCATTTTGTGCATCTCAAGGCTTATTCTAATCACTTTTCCTACTTAAGGAAAGTAATTCAACCAATAAGGGTGTTTGTGTCTTAATCTAACATTTACATCATTTTGTGCATCCCAAGGCTTGTTCTAATCACTTTTCGTACTTAAGGAATGTAGTTCATCCAATAAGTGCGTTTGTGTCATTGGATGAACATTTCTGTCATTTTGTGCATCCCAAGGCTTATTCTAATCACTTTTCATACTTAAAGAATGTAGTTCATCCAATAAGTGCATTTGTGTCATTAATTTAACATTTAGGTCATGTTGTGTATCCCAAGGCTTATTCTAATCACTTTTCGTACTTAAGGAATGTAGTAATCCAATAAGCGCGTTTGTGTCATTGGATGAACATTTACGTTAATTTGTGCATCCCAAGGCTTATTCTAATCACTTTTCGTACTTAAGGAATGTAGTTCATCCAATATGTGCATTTGTGTCATTGGATGAACATTTACGTCATTTTGTGCATCCCAAGGTTTATTCTAATCACTTTTCGTACTTAAGGAATGTAGTTCATCCAATATGTGCATTTGTGTCATTGGATGAACATTTCTGTCATTTTGTGCATCCCAAGGCTTATTCTAATCACTTTTCGTACTTAAAGAATGTAGTTCATCCAATAAGTGCATTTGTGTCATTAATTTAACATTTAGGTCATGTTGTGTATCCCAAGGCTTATTCTAATTACTTTTCGTACTTAAAGAATGTAGTTCATCCAATAAGCGCGTTTGTGTCATTGGATGAACATTTACGTTATTTTGTGCATCCCAAGGCTTATTCTAATAACTTTTTGTACTTAAGGAATGTAGTTCATCCAATATGTGCATTTGTGTCATTAATTTAACATTTAGGTCATGTTGTGTATCCCAAGGCTTATTCTAATCACTTTTCGTACTTAAGGAATGTAGTAATCCAATAAGCGCGTTTGTGTCATTGGATGAACATTTACGTTAATTTGTGCATCCCAAGGCTTATTCTAATAACTTTTCGTACTTAAGGAATGTAGTTCATCCAATATGTGCATTTGTGTCATTGGATGAACATTTACGTCATTTTGTGTATCCCAAGGCTTATTCTAATTACTCTTCGTACTTAAGGAATGTAGTTCATTCAATAAGTGCGTTTGTGTCATTGGATGAACATTTCTGTCATTTTGTGCATCCCAAGGCTTATTCTAATCACTTTTCGTACTTAAAGAATGTATTTCATCCAATAAGTGCATTTGTGTCATTAATTTAACATTTAGGTCATGTTGTGTATCCCAAGGCTTATTCTAATCACTTTTCGTACTGAAGGAATGTTGTTCATCCAATAAGCGCGTTTGTGTCATTGGATGAACATTTACGTTAATTTGTGCATCCCAAGGCGTATTATAATCACTTTTCGTACTTAAGGAATGTAGTTCATCCAATATGTGCATTTGTATCATTGGATGAACATTTACGTCTTTTCGTGCATCCCAAGGCTTATTCTAATGACTTTTCGTACTTAAGGATACAGTTCATCCTATAAGTGCATTTGTGTCATTGGATGAACATTTACGTCATTTTGTGCATCTCAAGGCTTATTCTAATCACTTTTCCTACTTAAGGAAAGTAATTCAACCAATAAGGGTGTTTGTGTCATTAATCTAACATTTACATCATTTTGTGCATCCCAAGGCTTGTTCTAATCACTTTTCGTACTTAAGGAATGTAGTTCATCCAATAAGTGCGTTTGTGTCATTGGATGAACATTTTTGTCATTTTGTGCATCCCAAGGCTTATTCTAATCACTTTTCGTACTTAAAGAATGTAGTTCATCCAATAAGTGCATTTGTGTCATTAATTTAACATTTAGGACTGGTTGTGTATCCCAAGGCTTATTCTAATCACTTTTTGTACTTAAGGAATGTAGTTCATCCAATAAGCGCGTTTGTGTCATTGGATGAACATTTCTGTCATTTTGTGCTTCCCTAGGCTTATTCTAATCACTTTTCGTACTTAAGGAATGTAGTTCATCCAATATGTGCATTTGTGTCATTGGATGAACATTTACGTCATTTTGTGCATCCCAAGGCTTATTCTAATTACTTTTCGTACTTAAGGAATGTAGTTCATTCAATAAGTGCGTTTGTGTCATTGGATGAACATTTCTGTCATTTTGTGCATCCCAAGGCTTATTCTAATCACTTTTCGTACATAAGGAATGTAGGTCATCCAATAAGTGCATTTGTGTCATTAATTTAACATTTAGGTCATGTTGTGTATCCCAATGCTTATTCTAATCACTTTTCGTACTTAAGGAATGTAGTTCATCCAATAAGCGCGTTTGTGTCATTGGATGAACATTTACATTATTTTGTGCATCCCAAGGCTTATTCTAATCACTTTTCGTACTTAAGGAATGTAGTCCATCCAATATGTGCATTTGCGTCATTGGATCAACATTTAAGTCATTTTGTGCATCCCATGGCTTATTCTAATTACTTTTCGTACTTAAGGAATGTAGTTCATTCAATAAGTGCGTTTGTGTCATTGGATGAACATTTCTGTCATTTTGTGCTTCCCTAGGCTTATTCTAATCACTTTTCGTACTTAAGGAATGTAGTTCATCCAATAAGTGCGTTTGTGTCATTGGATGAACATTTACGTCATTTTGTGCATCCCAAGGTTTATTCTAATCACTTTTCGTACTTAAGGAATGTAGTTCATCCAATATGTGCGTTTGTGTCATTGGATGAACATTTCTGTCATTTTGTGCAACCCAAGGCTTATTCTAATCACTTTTCGTACTTAAAGAATGTAGTTTATCCAATAAGTGCATTTGTGTCATTAATTTAACATTTAGGACTGGTTGTGTATCCCAAGGCTTATTCTAATCACTTTTTGTACTTAAGGAATGTAGTTCATCCAATAAGCGCGTTTGTGTCATTGGATGAACATTTACGTTATTTTGTGCATCCCAAGGCTTATTCTAATCACTTTTCGTACTTAAGGAATGTAGTTCATCCAATAAGCGCGTTTGTGTCATTGGATGAACATTTACGTTAATTTGTGCATCCCAAGGCTTATTCTAATCACTTTTCGTACTTAAGGAATGTAGTTCATCCAATATGTGCGTTTGTATCATTGGATGAACATTTACGTCTTTTTGTGCATCCCAAGGCTTATTCTAATCACTTTTCGTACTTAAGGAATGTAGTTCATCCAATAAGCGCGTTTGTGTCATTGGATGAACATTTACGTCATTTTGTGCATCCCAAGGCTTATTCTAATTACTTTTCGTACTTAAGGAATATAGTTCATTTTATAAGTGCGTTTGTGTCATTGGATGAACATTTACGTCATTTTGTGCATCCCAAGGCTTATTCTAATCACTTTTCGTACTTAAGGAATGTTGTTCATCCAATAAGCGCGTTTGTGTCATTAATTTAACATTTAGGTCGTTTTGTGCATCCGAAGGCTTATTCTAATCACTTTTCGTACTTAAGGATGTAGTTCATCCTATAAGTGCATTTGTGTCATCGGATGAACATTTATGTCATTTTGTGCATCTCAAGGCTTATTCTAATCACTTTTCGTACTTAAGGAAAGTAGTTCATCCAATAAGCGTGTTTGTGTCATTAATTTAACATTTAGGTTGTTTTGTGCATCCCAAGGCTTATTCTAATCACTTTTCGTACTTAAGGAATGTAGTTCATCCAATAAGCGCGTTTGTGTCATTGGATGAACATTTACGTTAATTTGTGCATCCCAAGGCTTATTCTAATCACTTTTCGTACTTAAGGAATGTAGTTCATCCAATAAGCGCGTTTGTGTCATTGGATGAACATTTACGTTAATTTGTGCATCCCAAGGCTTATTCTAATCACTTTTCGTACTTAAGGAATGTAGTTCATCCAATAAGTGCATTTGTGTCATTAATTTAACATTTAGGTCATGTTGTGTATCCCAAGGCTTATTCTAATCACTTTTCGTACTTAAGGAATGTAGTTCATCCAATAAGCGCGTTTGTGTCATTGGATGAACATTTACGTTAATTTGTGCATCCCAAGGCTTATTCTAATCACTTTTCGTACTTAAGGAATGTAGTTCATCCAATATGTGCATTTGTGTCATTGGATGAACATTTACGTCATTTTGTGCATCCCAAGGCTTATTCTAATCACTTTTCGTCTTAAGCAATGTAGTTCATCCGATAAGCGCGTTTGTGTCATTAATTTAACATTTAGGTCGTTTTGTGCATTCGAAGGCTTATTCTAATCACTTTTCGTACTTAAGGATGCAGTTCATCCTATAAGTGCATTTGTGTCATTGGATGAACATTTACGTCATTTTGTGTATCTCAAGGCTTATTCTAATCACTTTTCGTACTTAAGGAAAGTAGTTCATCCAATAAGCGTGTTTGTGTCATTAATTTAACATTTACGTCGTTTTGTGCATCCGAAGGCTTATTCTAATCACTTTTTGTACTTAAGGATGCAGTTCATCCTATAAGCGCATTTGTGTCATTGGATGAACATTTACGTCATTTTGTGCATCCCAAGGCTTATTCTAATCACTTTTCGTACTTAAGGATGCAGTTCATCCTATAAGTGCATTTGTGTCATTAATCTAACATTTACATCATTTTGTGCATCCCAAGGCTTATTCTAATCACTTTTCGTACTTAAGGAATGTAGTTCATCCAATAAGTGCGTTTGTGTCATTGGAGGAACATTTACGTCATTTTGTGCATCCCAAGGCTTATTCTCATTACTTTTCGTACTTAAGGAATGTAGTTCATCCAATAAGTGCGTTTGTGTCATAGGATGAACATTTACGTCATTTTGTGCATCCGAAGGCTTATTCTAATCACTTTTCGTACTTAAAGAACGTAGTTCATCCAATAAGTGCATTTGTGTCATTAATTTAACATTTAGGTCATTTTGTGGATCCCAAGGCTTATTCTAATCACTTTTCGTACTTAAGGTATGTAGTTCATCCAATAAGCGCGTTTGTGTCATTGGATGAACATTTACGTCATTTTGTGCATCCTAAGGCTTATTCTAATCACTTTTCTTACTTAAGGAATGTAGTTCATCCAATATGTCCATTTGTGTCATTGGATGAACATTTACGTCATTTTGTGCATCCCAAGGCTTATTCGAATCACTTTTCGTACTTAAGGAAATAGTTTATCCAATATGTGCATTTCGATCATTGGCTGAACATTTACGTCTTTTTGTGCATCCCAAGGCTTACTCTAATCACTTTTCGTACTTAAGGAATGTAGTTCATCCAATAAGCGCGTTTGTGTCATTGGATGAACATTTACGTCATTTTGTGCATCCTAAGGCTTATTCTAATCACTTTTCTTACTTAAGGAATGTAGTTCATCCAATATGTCCATTTGTGTCATTGGATGAACATTTACGTCTTTTTGTGCATCCCAAGGCTTATTCTAATCACTTTTCGTACTTAACGAATGTAGTTCATCCAATAAGCGCGTTTGTGTCATTAATTTAACATTTAGGTCGTTTTGTGCATCCGAAGGCTTATTCTAATCACTTTTCGTACTTAAGGATGCAGTTCATCCTATAAGTGCATTTGTGTCATTGGATGAACATTTACGTCATTTTGTGCATCTCAAGGCTAATTCTAATCACTTTTCGTACTTAAGGAAAGTAGTTCATCCAATAAGCGTGTTTGTGTCATTATTTTAAAATTTAGGTCGTTTTGTGCATCCCAAGGCTTATTCTAATCGCTACTCGTACTTAAGGATGCAGTTCATCCTGTAAGTGCATTTGTGTCATTGGATGAACATTTACGTTAATTTGTGCATCCCAAGGCTTATTCTAATCACTTTTCGTACTTAAGGAATGTAGTTCATCCAATAAGTGCGTTTGTGTCATTGGACGAACATTTACGTCATTTTGTGCATCCCAAGGCTTATTCTAATTACTTTTCGTACTTAAGGAATGTAGTTCATCCAATAAGTGCGTTTGTGTCATAGGATGAACATTTACGTCATTTTGTGCATCCCAAGGCTTATTCTAATTACTTTTCGTACTTAAGGAATATAGTTCATTTTATAAGTGCGTTTGTGTCATTGGATGAACATTTCTGTCATTTTGTGCATCCCAAGGCTTATTCTAATCACTTTTCGTACTTAAAGAATGTAGTTCATCCAATAAGTGCATTTGTGTCATTAATTTAACATTTAGGTCATGTTGTGTATCCCAAGGCTTATTCTAATCACTTTTCGTACTTAAGGAATGTAGTTCATCCAATAAGCGCGTTGGTGTCATTGGATGAACATTTACGTTAATTTGTGCATCCCAAGGCTTATTCTAATCACTTTTCGTACTTAAGGAATGTAGTTCATCCAATATGTGCATTTGTGTCATTGGATGAACATTTACGTCATTTTGTGCATCCCAAGGCTTATTCTAATCACTTTTCGTACTTAAGGAATGTTGTTCATCCAATAAGCGCGTTTGTGTCATTAATTTAACATTTAGGTCGTTTTGTGCATCCGAAGGCTTATTCTAATCACTTTTCGTACTTAAGGATGTAGTTCATCCTATAAGTGCATTTGTGTCATCGGATGAACATTTATGTCATTTTGTGCATCTCAAGGCTTATTCTAATCACTTTTCGTACTTAAGGAAAGTAGTTCATCCAATAAGCGTGTTTGTGTCATTAATTTAACATTTAGGTTGTTTTGTGCATCCCAAGGCTTATTCTAATCACTTTTCGTACTTAAGCATGCAGTTCATCCTATAAGTGCATTTGTGTCATTTGATGAACATTTACGTCATTTTGTGCATCCCAAGGCTTATTCTATTCACTTTTCGTACTTAAGGAATGTAGTTCATCCAATATGTGCGTTTGTGTCATTGGATGAACATTTCTGTCCTTTTGTGCATCCCAAGGCTTATTCTAATCACTTTTCGTACTTAAAGAATGTAGTTCATCCAATAAGTGCATTTGTGTCATTAATTTAACATTTAGGTCATGTTTTGTATCCCAAGGCTTATTCTAATCACTTTTCGTACTTAAGGAATGTAGTTCATCCAATAAGCGCGTTTGTGTCATTGGATGATCATTTACTTTATTTTGTGCATCCCAAGGCTTATTCTAATCACTTTTCGTACTTAAGGAATGTAGTTCATCCAATATGTGCATTTGTATCATTGGATGAACATTTACGTCTTTTTGTGCATCCCAAGGCTTATTCTAATCACTTTTCGTACTTAAGGAATGTAGTTCATCCAATAAGCGCGTTTGTGTCATTGGATGAACATTTACGTCATTTTGTGCATCCCAA
>JBBPBO010001985.1:41889023-41913969 GCA_037974295.1 Cicer cuneatum
ATCCCAAGGCTTATTCTAATCACTTTTCGTACTTAAGGAATGTAGTTCATCCAATAAGTGCGTTTGTGTCATTGGACGAACATTTACGTCATTTTGTGCATCCCAAGGCTTATTCTAATTACTTTTCGTACTTAAGGAATGTAGTTCATCCAATAAGTGCGTTTGTGTCATAGGATGAACATTTACGTCATTTTGTGCATCCCAAGGCTTATTCTAATCACTTTTCGTACTTAAAGAACGTAATTCATCCAATAAGAGCATTTGTGTCATTAATTTAACATTTAGGTCCTGTTGTGTATCCCAAGGCTTATTCTAATCACTTTTGGTACATAAGGAATGTAGTTCATCCAATAAGCACGTTTGTGTCATTGGATGAACATTCACGTGATTTTGTGCATCCCAAGGCTTATTCTAATCACTTTTCGTACTTAAGGAATGGAGTTCATCCAATATGTGCATTTGTATCATTGGATGAACATTTACGTCTTTTTGTGCATCCCAAGGCTTATTCTAATCACTTTCCGTACTTAAGGAATGTAGTTCATCCAATAAGCGCGTTTGTGTCATTGGATGAACATTTACGTCATTTTGTGCATCCCAAGGCTTATTCTAATCACTTTTCGTACTTAAGGAATGTAGTTCATCCAATATGTGCATTTGTGTCATTGGATGAACATTTACGTCTTTTTGTGCACTCCAAGGCTTATTCTAATCACTTTTCGTACTTAAGGAATGTAGTTCATCCAATAAGCGCGTTTGTGTCATTAATTTAACATTTAGGTCGTTTTGTGCATCCCAAGGCTTATTCTAATCACTTTTCGTACTTAAGGAATGTATTTCATCCAATAAGCGCGTTTGTGTCATTGGATGAACATTTACGTTATTTTCTGCATCCCAAGGCTTATTCTAATCACTTTTCGTACTTAAGGAATGTAGTTCATCCAATAAGCGTGTTTGTGTCATTGGATGAACGTTTACGTCATTTTGTTCATCATAAGGATTATTCTAATTACTTTTCGTACTTAAGGATGCAGTTCATCCTATAAGCGCGTTTATGTCATTAATTTAACATTTAGGTCATGTTGTGTATCCCAAGGCTTATTCTAATCACTTTTCGTACTTAAAGAATGTAGTTCATCCAATAAGTGCATTTGTGTCATTAATTTAACGTTTAGGTCATGTTGTGTATCCCAAGGCTTATTCTAATCACTTTTCGTACTTAAGGAATGTAGTTCATCCAATAAGTGCGTTTGTGTCATTGGACGAACATTTACGTCATTTTGTGCATCCCAAGGCTTATTCTAATTACTTTTCGTACTTAAGGAATGTAGTTCATCCAATAAGTGCGTTTGTGTCATAGGATGAACATTTACGTCATTTTGTGCATCCCAAGGCTTATTCTAATCACTTTTCGTACTTAAGGAATGTAGTTCATCCAATAAGCGCGTTTGTGTCATTAATTTAACATTTAGGTCGTTTTGTGCATCCCAAGGCTTATTCTAATCACTTTTCATACTTAAGGATGCAGTTCATCCTATAAGTGCATTTGTGTCATTGGATGATCATTTACGTCATTTTGTGCATCCCAAGGCTTATTCTAATCACTTTTGGTACTTAAGGAATGTAGTTCATCCAATAAGCGCGTTTGTGTCATTAATTTAACATTTACGTAATTTTGTGCATCCCAAGGCTTATTCTAATCACTTTTCGTACTTAAGGAATGTAGTTCATCCAATATTTGCATTTGTGTCATTGGATGAACATTTACGTCTTTTTGTGCATCCCAAAGCTTATTCTAATCACTTTTCGTACTTAAGGAATGTAGTTCATCCAATAAGGACGTTTGTGTCATTAATTTAACATTTAGGTCGTTTTGTGGATCCGGAGGCTTATTGTATTCACTTTTCGTACTTAAGGATGCAGTTCATCCTATAAGTGCATTTGTGTCATTTGATAAACATTTACGTCATTTTGTGCATCTCAAGGCTTATTCTAATCACTTTTCGTACTTAAGGAAAGTAGTTCATCCAATAAGCGTGTTTGTGTCATTGGATGAACGTTTACGTCATTTTGTGCATCCCAAGGATTATTCTAATTACTTTTCGTACTTAAGGAATGTAGTTCATCCAATAAGTGCGTTTGTGTCATAGGATGAAGATTTACGTCATTTTGTGCATCCCAAGGCTTATTCTAATCACTTTTCATACTTCAGGAATGTAGTTCATCCAATAAGCATGTTTGTGTCATTAATTTAACATTTAGGTCGTTTTGTGCATCCCAAGGCTTATTCTAATCGCTTTTCGTACTTAAGGATGCAATTCATACTATAAGCGCGTTTGTGTCAATAATTTAACATTTAGGTCATTTTGTTCATCCCAAGGCTTATTCTAATCACTTTTCGTACTTAAGGATGCAGTTCATCCGATAAGTGCATTTGTGTCATTAATCTAACATTTACATTATTTTGTGCATCCCAAGGCTTATTCTAATCACTTTTCGTCCTTAAGGAATGTTGTTAATCCAATAAGTGCGTTTGTGTCATAGGATGAACATTTACGTCATTTTGTGCATCCCAAGGCTTATTCTAATCACTTTCCGTACTTAAAGAACGTAGTTCATCCAATAAGTGCGTTTGTGTCATAGGATGAACATTTACGTCATTTTGTGCACCCCAAGGCTTATTCTAATCACTTTTCGTACTTAAGGAATGTAGTTCATCCAATATGTGCATTTTTGTCATTGGATGAACATTTACGTCATTTTGTGCATCCCAAGGCTTATTCTAATCACTTTTCGTACTTAAAGAATGTAGTTCATCCAATAAGGGCGCTTGTGTCATTAATTTAACATTTAGGTCGTTTTGTGCATCCCAAGGCTTATTTTAATCACTTTTCGAACTTAAGGATGCTGTTCATCCTATAAGTGCATTTGCGACATTGGATGAACATTAACGTCATTTTTTGCATCTCAAGGCTTATTCTAATCACTTTTCGTACTTAAAGAATGTAGTTCATCCAATAAGCGCGTTTGTGTCATAGGATGAAGATTTACGTCATTTTGTGCATTCCAAGGATTCTTCTCATCACTTTTCGTACTTCAGCAATGTAGTTCATCCAATAAGCGTGTTTGTTTCATTAATTTAACATTTAGGTCGTTTTGTGCATCCCAAGGTTTATTCTAATCACTTTTCGTACTTAAGGATGCAGTTCATCCTATAAGTGCATTTGTGTCATTAATCTAACATTTACATCATTTTGTGCATCCCGAGGCTTATTCTAATCACTTTTCGTACTTAAGGAATGTAGTTAATCCAATAAGTGCGTTTGTGTCATTGGATGAATATTTACGTCATTTTGTGCATCCCAAGGCTTATTCTAATCACTTTTCGTACTTAAGGAATGTAGTTCATCAAATAAGTGCATTTGTGTCATTGAATGAACATTTATGTAATTTTGTGCATCCCAAGGCTTATTCTAATCACTTTTCGTACTTAAGGAATGTAGTTCATCCAATAAGCGCGTTTGTGTCATAAATTTAACATTTACGTCATTTTGTCCATCCCAAGGCTTATCCTAATCACTTATTGTACTTAACGAATGTAGTTCATCCAATAAGTGCATTTGTGTCATTAGATGAACATTTACGCCTTTTTGTGTATCCCAAGGCTTAATGTAATAACTTTTCGTTGATAAGGAATGTAGTTCATCCAATAAGCGCGTGTATGTCATTAATTTAACATTTACGTCATTTTGTGTTTCCCAAGGCTAATTCTAACCAATTCTCGTTCATAAGGAATGTAGTTCATCCAATAAGTGCATTTGTGTCATTGGATGAACATTTACATCATTTTGTGCATTCCAAAGCTTATTCTAATCACTTTTCGTACTTAAGGAATGTAGTTCATCCAATAAGCGTGTTTGTGTCATAAATTTAACATTTACGTCGTTTGGTGCAACCCAAGGCTTATTCTAATCAGTTTTTGTACTTAAGGAATGTAGTTTATTCAATAGGCGCATTTATGTCATTAATTTAACATTTATGTCATTTTCTACATCCCAAGGCTTTTTTGTAATAACTTTTCGTACTTAAGGAATGTAGTTCATCCAATAAGCGCGATTGTGTCATTTAATTAACATTTACGTCATTTTGTGCATCCCAAGGCTTATCCAAATCACTTTTCGTACTTACGAAATGTAGTTCATCCAATAAATGCATTTGTGTCATTGGATGAACATTTATGTCTTTTTGTGCATCCCAAGGCTTAATCTAATCACTTATCGTACTTCAGGAATGTAGTTCATCCAATAAGCGCGTTTGCGTCATTAATTTAACATTTACGTCATTTTGTGCTTCCCAAGGCTTATTCTAATCACTTTTCGTTCATGAGGAATGTAGTTCATCCAATAAGTGTGTTTGTGTCATTAATTTAACATTTACGTCATTTTGTGCATCCCAAGGCTTATTCTATTAACTTTTTGTACTTAAGGAATGTAATTCATCCAATCAGCGCGTTTGTGTCATTAAGTTAACATTTACGTCACTTTTTATATCCCAAGGATTATTCTAAACACTTTTCGTTCCTAATAATGTAGTTCATCCAATAACTGTGTTTGTATCATAGGATGAACATTTACGTCATTTTGTGCATCCCTAGGCTTATTGTAATCAATTTCCGTTTTTAAGAAATGTAGTTCATCAACATGTGCCGTTATATCACTGGATGAATCTTAACCTCATTTTGTGCAACCCAAGGCTTATTCTAATTACTTTTTGTACTTAAGGAATGTAGTTTGTTCAATAGGCGCGTTTGTGTCATTAATTTAACATTTAAGTCATTTTGTTCATCCTAAAGCTTATTCTAATCACTTTTCGTTCTTAAGGAATGTAGTTCATCAAATAAGTGCATTTGTGTCATTGAATGAACATTTATGTAATTTTGTGCATCCCAAGGCTTATTCTAATCACTCTTCATACTTAAGGAATGTAATTCATCCAATAAGCGCGTTTGTGTCGTTAATTTAACATTTACGTCATTTTGTGCATCCCAAGGCTTATTCTAATCACTTTTCGTACTTAAGGAATGTAGTTCATCCAATAAGCCCGATTGTTTCATTAATTTAACATTTACGTCATTTTGTGCATCCCAAGGCTTGTCCAAATCACTTTTCGTATTTACGGAATGTAGTTCATCCAATAAATGCATTTGTGTCATTGGATGAACATTTACGTCTTTTTGTGCATCCCAAGGCTTAATCTAATCACTTATCGTACTTAAGGAATGTAGTTCATCCAATAAGCGCGTTTATGTCATTAATTTAACATTTACGTCATTTTGTGTTTCCCAAGGCTTATTCTAATCACTTTTCGTTCATGAAAAATGTAGTTCATCCAATAAGTGTGTTTGTTTCATTAATTTAACATTTACGTCATTTTGTGCATCCCAAGGCTTATTCTATTAACTTATTGTACTTAAGGAATGTAATTCATCCAATCAGTGCGTTTGTGTCATTAAGTTAACATTTACGTCATTTTGTGCATCCCAAGGCTTATTCTAAACACTTTTCGTTCCTAAGGAATGTAGTTCATCCAAGAACTGCGTTTTTGTCATTGGATGAACATTTACGTCATTTTGTGCATTCCTAGGCTTATTCTAATCAATTTTGATTCTTAGGAAATGTAGTTCATCAAGAAGTGCCTTTGTGTCACTGTATGATCGTTTACCTCATTTTGTGAATCCCAAGGCTTATTATAATCACTTTTCGTACTTAAGGAATGTAGTTTAAGAAATAGGCGCGTTTGTGTCATTAATTTAACATTTACGTCATTTTGTTCATCCCAAAGCTTATTCTAATCACTTTTCGTACTTAAGGAATGTAGTTCATCCAATAAGTGCATTTGTGTCATTGAATGAACATTTACGTCATATTGTGCATCCCAAGGCTTATTCTATTCACTTTTCGTACTTAAGGAATGTAGTTCATCCAATAAGTGCATTTGTTTCATTGGATGAACATTTACGTGTTTTTGTGCTTCCCAAGGCTTATTCTAATCACTTTTTGTTCATATGGAATGTAGTTCATTCAATAAGTGTATTTGGGTCATTAATTTAACATTTACGTCATTTGGTGCATGCCAAGGCTTATTCTAATCACTTTTCGTACTTAAGGAATGTAGTTTATCCAATAAGTGCATTTGTGTCATTAGATGTACATTTACGTCATTCTGTGCATCCAAGGCTTATTCTAATCACTTTTCGTACATAAGGAATGTAGTTCATCTAATAAGCGCGATTGTGTCATTAATTTAACATTTACGTCATTTTAGGCATCGCAAGGCTTATCATAATCACTTTTCATACTTACGGAATGTACTTCATCCAATAAGTGCATTTGTTTCAGTGGAATAACATTTACATCTTTTTGTGCTTCCCAAGGCTTATTCTAATCACTTTTCGTACATAAGGAATGTAGTTCATCTAATAAGCGCGATTGTGTCATTAATTTAACATTTAAGTCATATTGTGCATCCCAAGGCTTATTCTAATCACTTTTCGTACTTAAGGAATGTAGTTCATCCAATAAGTGCATTTGTGTCATTGGATTACATTTACGTCATTTTGTGCATTCCAAGGCTTATTCTAATCTCTTTTTGTACTTACGGAATGTAGTTCATCCAATAAGCGTGTTTGTGTCATAAATTTAACATTTACGTCATTTGGTGCATCCCAAGGCTTCTTCTAGTCACTTTTCGTTCTTAAGGAATGTAGTTCATCCAAAAAGTGCATTTGTGTCATTGGATGAACCTTTATTCATTTTGTGTACCTAAGCCTTATTCTAATCACATTTCATACTTACGGAATGTAGTACATCCAATAAGTGTATTTGGGTCATTAATTTAACATTTACGTCATTTTGTGTACCCAAGGCTTATTCTAATCACTTTTCGTACTTAAGGAATGTAGTTTATCCAATAAGTACATTTGTGTCATTAGATGTTCATTTACGTCATTCTGTGCATCCCAAGGCTTATTCTAATCACTTTTCGTACATAAGGAATGTAGTTCATCTAATAAGCGCGATTGTGTCATTAATTTAACATTTAAGTCATATTGTGCATCCCAAGGCTTATTCTAATCATTTTTCGTACTTAAGGAATGTAGTTCATCCAATAAGTGCATTTGTGTCATTGGATGAACATTTACGTCATTTTGTGCATTCCAAGGCTTATTCTAATCTCTTTTTGTACTTAAGGAATGTAGTTCATCCAATAAGCGTGTTTGTGTCATAAATTTAACATTTACGTCATTTGGTGCATCCCAAGGCTTCTTCTAGTCACTTTTCGTTCTTAAGGAATGTAGTTCATCCAAAAAGTGCATTTGTGTCATTGGATGAACCTTTATTCATTTTGTGTACCTAAGCCTTATTCTAATCACATTTCATACTTACGGAATGTAGTACATCCAATAAGTGTATTTGGGTCATTAATTTAACATTTACGTCATTTTGTGTACCCAAGGCTTATTCTAATCACTTTTCGTACTTAAGGAATGTAGTTTATCCAATAAGTGCATTTGTGTCATTAGATGTTCATTTACGTCATTCTGTGCATCCCAAGGCTTATTCTAATCACTTTTCGTACATAAGGAATGTAGTTCATCTAATAAGCGCGATTGTGTCATTAATTTAACATTTAAGTCATATTGTGCATCCCAAGGCTTATCCTAATCACTTTTCATACTTACGGAATCTAGTTCATCCAATAAGTGCATTTGTTTCAGTGGAATAACATTTACATCTTTTTGTGCTTCCCAAGGCTTATTCTAATCACTTTTCGTTCATAAGGAATGTAGTTCATTCAATAAGTGTATTCGGGTAATTAATTTAACATTTACGTCATTTTGTGCATCCCAAGGATTATCCTAATCACTTTTCATACTTACTGAATGTAGTTCATCCAATAAGTGCATTTGTTTCATTGGATGAACATTTACGTCTTTTTGTGCTTCCCTAGGCTTATTCTAATGACTTTTCGTTCATAAGGAATGTAGTTCATTCAATAAGTGTATTTGGGTCATTAATGTAACATTTACGTCATTTTGTGCATCCCAAGTCTTATTCTAATCACTTTTTGTACTTAAGGAATGTAATTTATCAGATAAGCGCGTTTGTGTCATTAATTTAACAAATACGTCATTTTGTGCATCCCAAGGCTTATTCTAATCACTTTTCATTTATAAGGAATGTAGTTCATCCAATAAGTGCATTTGTTTCATTGGATGAACATTTACGTGTTTTTGTGCTTCCCAAGGCTTATTCTAATCACTTTTTGTTCATATGGAATGTAGTTCATTCAATAAGTGTATTTGGGTCATTAATTTAACATTTACGTCATTTGGTGCATGCCAAGGCTTATTCTAATCACTTTTCGTACTTAAGGAATGTAGTTTATCCAATAAGTGCATTTGTGTCATTAGATGTACATTTACGTCATTCTGTGCATCCAAGGCTTATTCTAATCACTTTTCGTACATAAGGAATGTAGTTCATCTAATAAGCGCGATTGTGTCATTAATTTAACATTTACGTCATTTTAGGCATCGCAAGGCTTATCATAATCACTTTTCATACTTACGGAATGTACTTCATCCAATAAGTGCATTTGTTTCAGTGGAATAACATTTACATCTTTTTGTGCTTCCCAAGGCTTATTCTAATCACTTTTCGTACATAAGGAATGTAGTTCATCTAATAAGCGCGATTGTGTCATTAATTTAACATTTAAGTCATATTGTGCATCCCAAGGCTTATTCTAATCACTTTTCGTACTTAAGGAATGTAGTTCATCCAATAAGTGCATTTGTGTCATTGGATTACATTTACGTCATTTTGTGCATTCCAAGGCTTATTCTAATCTCTTTTTGTACTTACGGAATGTAGTTCATCCAATAAGCGTGTTTGTGTCATAAATTTAACATTTACGTCATTTGGTGCATCCCAAGGCTTCTTCTAGTCACTTTTCGTTCTTAAGGAATGTAGTTCATCCAAAAAGTGCATTTGTGTCATTGGATGAACCTTTATTCATTTTGTGTACCTAAGCCTTATTCTAATCACATTTCATACTTACGGAATGTAGTACATCCAATAAGTGTATTTGGGTCATTAATTTAACATTTACGTCATTTTGTGTACCCAAGGCTTATTCTAATCACTTTTCGTACTTAAGGAATGTAGTTTATCCAATAAGTGCATTTGTGTCATTAGATGTTCATTTACGTCATTCTGTGCATCCCAAGGCTTATTCTAATCACTTTTCGTACATAAGGAATGTAGTTCATCTAATAAGCGCGATTGTGTCATTAATTTAACATTTAAGTCATATTGTGCATCCCAAGGCTTATCCTAATGACTTTTCATACTTACGGAATCTAGTTCATCCAATAAGTGCATTTGTTTCAGTGGAATAACATTTACATCTTTTTGTGCTTCCCAAGGCTTATTCTAATCACTTTTCGTTCATAAGGAATGTAGTTCATTCAATAAGTGTATTCGGGTAATTAATTTAACATTTACGTCATTTTGTGCATCCCAAGGATTATCCTAATCACTTTTCATACTTACTGAATGTAGTTCATCCAATAAGTGCATTTGTTTCATTGGATGAACATTTACGTCTTTTTGTGCTTCCCTAGGCTTATTCTAATGACTTTTCGTTCATAAGGAATGTAGTTCATTCAATAAGTGTATTTGGGTCATTAATGTAACATTTACGTCATTTTGTGCATCCCAAGTCTTATTCTAATCACTTTTTGTACTTAAGGAATGTAATTTATCAGATAAGCGCGTTTGTGTCATTAATTTAACAAATACGTCATTTTGTGCATCCCAAGGCTTATTCTAATCACTTTTCATTTATAAGGAATGTAGTTCATCCAATAAGTGTGTTTTTGTCATTGGATGAATATTTACGTCATTTTGTGCATCCCCAAGCTTATTCTAATCAATTTTTGTTCTTATGAAATGTAGTTCATCCAATAAGTGTGTTTGCATCATTGCATGAACATTTACGTCATTTTGTGCATTCCAAGGCTTATTCTAATCTCTTTTCGTACTTAAGGAATGTAGTTCATCCAATAAGCCTGTTTGTGTCATAAATTTAACATTTACGTCATTTGGTGCATCCCTAGGCTTATTCTAATCACTTTTCATACTTAAGGAATGTAATTCATCCAATAAGCGCGTTTGTGTCATTAATTTAACATTTTCATCATTTTCTGCATCCCAAGGCTTATTCTAATCACTGTTTCGTTCCTAAGGAATGTAGTTCCTCCAAGAAGTGCGTTTGTGTCATTGGATGAACATTAACGTCATTTTGTGCATCCCCAGGCATATTCTAATCAATTTTCATTGTAAAGGAATGTAGTTCATCAATAAGTGCATTTGTTTCATTGGATGAGCATTACATCATTTTGTGCATCCCAAGGCTTATTCTCATCACTTTTCGTTCCTAAGGAATGTAGTTCATCCAATAAGTGCATTTGTGTCATTGGATGAACATTTACGTCATTTTGTGTACCCAAGGCTTATTCTAATCACTTTTCGTACTTAAGGAATGTAATTCATCCTATAAGCGCGTTTGTGTCATTAATTTAACATTTACGTCATTTTGTGCATCCCAAGGCTTATTCTAACCACTTTTCGTACTTAAGGACTGTAGCTCATCCAATAAACGTGTTTGGGTCATTAATTTAACATTTACGTCATTTTGTGCATCCCAAGACGTATTCTAATCTCTTTTTGTACTTAAGGAATGTAATTCATCCAATAAGCGTGTTTGTGTCATTAATTTAACATTTACGTCATTTTGTGCATCCCAAGGCTTATTCTAATCACTTTTCGTTCCTAAGGAAGGCAGTTCATCCAATAAGTGCGTTTGTGTCATTGCATGTACATTTACGTCATTTTGTGCATCCCTAGGCTTATTCTAATCACTTTTCGTACTTAAGGAATGTAGTTCATCCAATAAGCGTGTTTGTGTCATTAATTATATATTTACGTCATTTTGTGCTTCCCAAGGCTTATTCTAATCAGTTATCGTTCATAAGAAATGTAGTTCATCCAATAAGTGTGCTTCCCCTGGCTTATTCTAATCAATTTTCGTTCTTATGAAATGTAGTTCGTCCAATAAGTGCGTTTGTATCATTGGATGAACGTTTACCTCATTTTGTGCATCCCAAGGCTTATTCTAATCACTTTTCGTACTTAAGGAATGTAGTTCAACCAAGAAGCGCGTTTGTGACAAGCATTTAACATTTACTTTATTTGGTGCATCCCAATGCTTATTCTAATCACTTTTCATACTTAAGGAATATAATTCATCCAATAAGCGCGTTTGTGTCATTAATTTAACATTTACGTCATTTTGTGCATCCCAAGGCTTATTTTAATCACTTTTCGTTCCTAAGGAATGTAGTTCATCCAATAAGTGCATTTTTGTCATTGGATGAACATTACGTCATTTTGTGCATCCCAAGACTTATTCTAATCACTTTTCGTTCCTAAGGAATGTAGTTCATCCAATAAGTGCATTTGGGTCGTTGGATGAAGATCTACGTCATTTTGTGTACCGAAGGCTTATTCTAATCACTTTTCATACTTAAGGAATGTAGTTCATCCAATAAGCGTGTTTGTGTCATTAATTTTACATTTACGTCATTTTATGCTTCCCAAGGCTTATTCTAATCACTTTTCGTTCACAACGAACGTAGTTCATTCAATATGTGTATTTGGGTCATTAATTTAACATTTACGTCATTTCGTGCATCCCAAGACTTATTCTAATCACTTTTTGTACTTAAGGAATGTAATTAATCCAATAAGCGTGTTTGTGTCATTAATTTAACAAATACGTCATTTTGTGCATCCCAAGACTTATTCTAATAACTTTTCGTTTTTAACGAATGTAGTTCATCCAATAAGTGCGTTTGTGTCATTGGATGAACGTTTACGTCATTTTGTGCATCTCAAGGCTTATTCTAATCACTTTTCGTACTTAAGGAATGTAGTTCATCCAATAAGTATGTTTGTGTCATTAATTTTACATTTACGTCATTTTGTGTTTCCCAAGGCTTATTCTAATCACTTTTCGTACTTAAAGAACGCAGTTCATCCAATATGTGCATTTGTGTCACTAATTTAACATTTAGGTCATTTTGTGCATCCCAAGGCTTATTCTAATCACTTTTTGTACTTAAGGAATGTATTTCATCCAATAAGCGCGTTTGTGTCATTGGATGAACATTTACGTCATTTTGTGCATCCCAAGGCTTATTCTAATCACTTTTCGTACATAAGGAATGTAGTTCATCCAATATGTGCATTTGTGTCATTGGATGAACATTTACGTCTTTTTGTGCATCCAAAGGCTTATTCTAATCACTTTTCGTACTTAAGGAATGTAGTTCATCCAATAAGCGCGTTTGTGTCATTAATTTAACATTTAGGTCGTTTTGTGGATCCGAAGGCTTATTGTAATCACTTTTCGCACTTAAGGATGCAGTTCATCCTATAAGTGCTTTTGCGTCATTGGATGAACATTTACGTCATTTTGTGCATCTCAAGGCTTATTCTAATCCGTTTTCGTTCTTAAGGAAAGTAGTTCATCCAATAAGCGGGTTTGTGTCATTGGATGAACGTTTACGTCATTTTGTGCATCCCAAGGATTATGCTAATTACTTTTCGTACTTAAGGAATGTAGGTCATCCAATAAGTGCGTTTGTGTCATAGGATGATGATTTACGTCATTTTGTGCATCCCATGGCTTATTCTAATCACTTTTCGTACTTCAGGAATGTAGTTCATCCAATAAGCGCGTTTGTGTCATTAATTTAACATTTAGGTCGTTTTGTGGATCCGAAGGCTTATTGTAATCACTTTTCGTACTTAAGGATGCAGTTCATCCTATAAGTGCATTTGTGTCATTGGATGAACATTTACGTCATTTTGTGCATCTCAAGGCTTATTCTAATCAGTTTTCGTTCTTAAGGAAAGTAGTTCATCCAATAAGCGGGTTTGTGTCATTGGATGAACGTTTACGTCATTTTGTGCATCCCACGGATTATGCTAATTACTTTTCGTACTTAAGGAATGTAGGTCATCCAACAAGTGCGTTTGTGTCATAGGATTAAGATTTACGTCATTTTGTGCATCCCATGGCTTATTCTAATCACTTTTCGTACTTCAGGAATGTAGTTCATCCAATAAGCGCGTTTGTGTCATTAATTTAACATTTAGGTCGTTTTGTGGATCCGAAGGCTTATTGTAATCACTTTTCGTACTTAAGGATGCAGTTCATCCTATAAGTGCATTTGTGTCATTGGATGAACATTTACGTCATTTTGTGCATCTCAAGGCTTATTCTAATCAGTTTTCGTTCTTAAGGAAAGTAGTTCATCCAATAAGCGTGTTTGTGTCATTGGATGAACGTTTACGTCATTTTGTGCATCCAAAGGATTATTCTAATTACTTCTCGTACTAAAGGAATGTAGGTCATCCAACAAGTGCGTTTGTGTTATAGGATGAAGATTTACGTCATTTTGTGCATCCCAAGGCTTATTCTAATCACTTTTCCTACTTCAGGAATGTAGTTCATCCAATAAGCGTGTTTGTGTCATTAATTTAACATTTAAGTCGTTTTGTGCATCCCAAGGCTTATTCTAATCACTTTTCGTACTTAAGGAAAGTAGTTCATCCAATAAGCGTGTTTGTGTCATTAATTTAACATTTAGGTCGTTTTGTGCATTCCAAAGCTTATTCTAATCGCTTTTCGTACTTAAGGATGCAGTTCATCCTATAAGTGCGTTTGTGTCATTCGATGAACATTTACGTCATTTTGTGCATCCCAAGGTTTATTCTAATTACTTTTCGTACTTAAGGAATGTAGTTCATGCAATAAGTGCGTTTGTGTCATAGGATGAACATTTACGTCATTTTGTGCATCCCAAGGCTTATTCTAATCACTTTTCGTACTTAAGGAATCTAGTTCATCCAATAAGTGCATTTGTGTCACTAATTTAACATTTAGGTCATTTTGTGCATCCCAAGGCTTATTCTAATCAGTTTTTGTACTTAAGGAATGTAGTTCATCCAATAAGCGCGTTTGTATCATTGGATGAACATTTACGTCATTTTGTGCATCCCAAGGCTTATTCTAATCACTTTTCGTACATAAGGAATGTAGTTCATCCAATATGTGCATTTGTGTCATTGGATGAACATTTACGTCTTTTTGTGCATCCAAAGGCTTATTCTAATCACTTTTCGTACTTAAGGAATGTAGTTCATCCAATAAGCGCGTTTGTGTCATTAATTTAACATTTAGGTCGTTTTGTGGATCCGAAGGCTTATTGTAATCACTTTTCGTACTTAAGGATGCAGTTCATCCGATAAGTGCATTTGTGTCATTGGATGAACATTTACGTCATTTTGTGCATCTCAAGGCTTATTCTAATCAGTTTTCGTTCTTAAGGAAAGTAGTTCATCCAATAAGCGGGTTTGTGTCATTGGATGAACGTTTACGTCATTTTGTGCATCCCAAGGATTATGCTAATTACTTTTCGTACTTAAGGAATGTAGGTCATCCAATAAGTTCGTTTGTGTCATAGGATGAAGATTTACGTCATTTTGTGCATCCCATGGCTTATTCTAATCACTTTTCGTACTTCAGGAATGTAGTTCATCCAATAAGCGCGTTTGTGTCATTAATTTAACATTTAGGTCGTTTTGTGGATCCGAAGGCTTATTGTAATCACTTTTCGTACTTAAGGATGCAGTTCATCCTATAAGTGCATTTGTGTCATTGGATGAACATTTACGTCATTTTGTGCATCTCAAGGCTTATTCTAATCAGTTTTCGTTCTTAAGGAAAGTAGTTCATCCAATAAGCGTGTTTGTGTCATTGGATGAACGTTTACGTCATTTTGTGCATCCCAAGGATTATTCTAATTACTTCTCGTACTAAAGGAATGTAGGTCATCCAATAAGTGCGTTTGTGTCATAGGATGAAGATTTACGTCATTTTGTGCATCCCAAGGCTTATTCTAATCACTTTTCGTACTTAAGGAATGTAGTTCATCCAATAAGCGCGTTTGTGTCATTAATTTAACATTTAGGTCGTTTTGTGGATCCGAAGGCTTATTGTAATCACTTTTCGTACTTAAGGATGCAGTTCATCCTATAAGTGCATTTGTGTCATTGGATGAACATTTACGTCATTTTGTGCATCTCAAGGCTTATTCTAATCAGTTTTCGTTCTTAAGGAAAGTAGTTCATCCAATAAGCGTGTTTGTGTCATTGGATGAACGTTTACGTCATTTTGTGCATCCCAAGGATTATGCTAATTACTTTTCGTACTTAAGGAATGTAGGTCATCCAATAAGTGCGTTTGTGTCATAGGATGAAGATTTACGTCTTTTTGTGCATCCCATGGCTTATTCTAATCACTTTTCGTACTTCAGGAATGTAGTTCATCCAATAAGCGCGTTTGTGTCATTAATTTAACATTTAGGTCGTTTTGTGGATCCGAAGGCTTATTGTAATCACTTTTCGTACTTAAGGATGCAGTTCATCCTATAAGTGCATTTGTGTCATTGGATGAACATTTACGTCATTTTGTGCATCTCAAGGCTTATTCTAATCAGTTTTCGTTCTTAAGGAAAGTAGTTCATCCAATAAGCGTGTTTGTGTCATTGGATGAACGTTTACGTCATTTTGTGCATCCCAAGGATTATTCTAATTACTTCTCGTACTAAAGGAATATAGGTCATCCAATAAGTGCGTTTGTGTCATAGGATGAAGATTTACGTCATTTTGTGCATCCCAAGGCTTATTCTAATCACTTTTCGTACTTAAGGAATGTAGTTCATCCAATAAGCGCGTTTGTGTCATTAATTTAACATTCGAGTCGTTTTGTGCATCCTAAGGCTTATTCTAATCACTTTTCGTACTTAAGGAAAGTAGTTCATCCAATAAGCGTGTTTGTGTCATTAATTAAACATTTAGGTCGTTTTGTGCATTCCAAAGCTTATTCTAATCGCTTTTCGTACTTAAGGATGCAGTTCATCCTATAAGTGCGTTTGTGTCATTGGATGAACATTTACGTCATTTTGTGCATCCCAAGGTTTATTCTAATTACTTTTCGTACTTAAGGAATGTAGTTCATCCAATAAGTGCGTTTGTGTCATAGGATGAACATTTACGTCATTTTGTGCATCCCAAGGCTTATTCTAATCACTTTTCGTACTTCAGGAATGTAGTTCATCCAATAAGCGTGTTTGTGTCATTAATTTAACATTCGAGTCGTTTTGTGCATCCTAAAGCTTATTCTAATCACTTTTCGTACTTAAGGAAAGTAGTTCATCCAATAAGCGTGTTTGTGTCATTAATTAAACATTTAGGTCGTTTTGTGCATTCCAAAGCTTATTCTAATCGCTTTTCGTACTTAAGGATGCAGTTCATCCTATAAGTGCGTTTGTGTCATTGGATGAACATTTACGTCATTTTGTGCATCCCAAGGTTTATTCTAATTACTTTTCGTACTTAAGGAATGTAGTTCATCCAATAAGTGCGTTTGTGTCATAGGATGAACATTTACGTCATTTTGTGCATCCCAAGGCTTATTCTAATCACTTTTCGTACTTCTGGAATGTAGTTCATCCAATAAGCGTGTTTGTGTCATTAATTTAACATTTAGGTCGTTTTGTGCAACCCATTGCTTATTCTAATCACTTTTCGTACTTAAGGATAGTAGTTCATCCAATAAGCGTGTTTGTGTCATTAATTTAACATTTAGGTCGTTTTGTGCATTCCAAAGTTTATTCTAATCGCTTTTCGTACTTAAGGATGCAGTTCATCCTATAAGTGCATTTGTGTCATTGGATGAACATTTACGTCATTTTGTGCATCTCAAGGCTTATTCTAATCTCTTTTCGTACTTAACGAAAGTAGTTCATCCAATAAGCGTGTTTGTGTCATTAATTTAACATTTAGGTCGTTTTGTGCATTCCAAGGCTTATTCTAATCGCTTTTCGTACTTAAGCATGCAGTTCATCCTATAAGTGCATTTGTGTCATTGGATGAACATTTACGTCATTTTGTGCATGTCAAGGCTTATTCTAATCACTTTTCCTACTTAAGGAAAGTCATTCAACCAATAAGTGCGTTTGTGTCATAGGATGAACATTTACATCATTTTGTGCATCCCAAGGCTTATTCTAATCACTTTTCGTACTTAAGGAATGTAGTTCATCCAATAAGCGCGTTTGTGTCATTAATTTAACATTTAGGTCGTTTTGTGCATCCGAAGGCTTATTCTAATCACTTTCCCTACTTAAGGATGCAGTTCATCCTATAAGTGCGTTTGTGTCATAGGATGAACATTTACGTCATTTTGTGCATCCCAAGGCTTATTCTAATCACTTTTCGTACTTAAGAATGTAGTTCATCCAATAAGCGCATTTGTGTCATTGGATGAACATTTACGTCATTTTGTGCATCCCAATGCTTATTCTAATAACTTTTCGTACTTAAGGAATGTAGTTCATCCAATATGTGCATTTGTGTCATTGGATGAACATTTACGTCTTTTTGTGCATCCAAAGGCTTATTCTAATCACTTTTCGTACTTAAGAAATGTCGTTCATCCAATAAGCGCGTTTGTGTCATTAATTTAACATTTTGGTCGTTTTGTGGATCCAAAGGCTTATTGTAATCACTTTTCGTACTTAAGGATGCAGTTCATCCTATTAGTGCATTTGTGTCATTGGATGAACATTTACGTCATTTTGTGCATCTCAAGGCTTATTCTAATTAGTTTTCGTTCTTAAGGAAAGTAGTTCATCCAATAACCGTGTTTGTGTCATTGGATGAACGTTTACGTCATTTTGTGCATCCCGAGGATTATTCTAATTACTTTTCGTACTTAAGGAATGTAGTTCATCCAGTAAGTGCGTTTGTGTCATAGGATGAAGATTTACGTGTTTTTGTGCTTCCCAAGGCTTATTCTAATCACTTTTTGTTCATATGGAATGTAGTTCATTCAATAAGTGTATTTGGGTCATTAATTTAACATTTACGTCATTTGGTGCATGCCAAGGCTTATTCTAATCACTTTTCGTACTTAAGGAATGTAGTTTATCCAATAAGTGCATTTGTGTCATTAGATGTACATTTACGTCATTCTGTGCATCCAAGGCTTATTCTAATCACTTTTCGTACATAAGGAATGTAGTTCATCTAATAAGCGCGATTGTGTCATTAATTTAACATTTACGTCATTTTAGGCATCGCAAGGCTTATCATAATCACTTTTCATACTTACGGAATGTACTTCATCCAATAAGTGCATTTGTTTCAGTGGAATAACATTTACATCTTTTTGTGCTTCCCAAGGCTTATTCTAATCACTTTTCGTACATAAGGAATGTAGTTCATCTAATAAGCGCGATTGTGTCATTAATTTAACATTTAAGTCATATTGTGCATCCCAAGGCTTATTCTAATCACTTTTCGTACTTAAGGAATGTAGTTCATCCAATAAGTGCATTTGTGTCATTGGATTACATTTACGTCATTTTGTGCATTCCAAGGCTTATTCTAATCTCTTTTTGTACTTACGGAATGTAGTTCATCCAATAAGCGTGTTTGTGTCATAAATTTAACATTTACGTCATTTGGTGCATCCCAAGGCTTCTTCTAGTCACTTTTCGTTCTTAAGGAATGTAGTTCATCCAAAAAGTGCATTTGTGTCATTGGATGAACCTTTATTCATTTTGTGTACCTAAGCCTTATTCTAATCACATTTCATACTTACGGAATGTAGTACATCCAATAAGTGTATTTGGGTCATTAATTTAACATTTACGTCATTTTGTGTACCCAAGGCTTATTCTAATCACTTTTCGTACTTAAGGAATGTAGTTTATCCAATAAGTGCATTTGTGTCATTAGATGTTCATTTACGTCATTCTGTGCATCCCAAGGCTTATTCTAATCACTTTTCGTACATAAGGAATGTAGTTCATCTAATAAGCGCGATTGTGTCATTAATTTAACATTTAAGTCATATTGTGCATCCCAAGGCTTATCCTAATCACTTTTCATACTTACGGAATCTAGTTCATCCAATAAGTGCATTTGTTTCAGTGGAATAACATTTACATCTTTTTGTGCTTCCCAAGGCTTATTCTAATCACTTTTCGTTCATAAGGAATGTAGTTCATTCAATAAGTGTATTCGGGTAATTAATTTAACATTTACGTCATTTTGTGCATCCCAAGGATTATCCTAATCACTTTTCATACTTACTGAATGTAGTTCATCCAATAAGTGCATTTGTTTCATTGGATGAACATTTACGTCTTTTTGTGCTTCCCTAGGCTTATTCTAATGACTTTTCGTTCATAAGGAATGTAGTTCATTCAATAAGTGTATTTGGGTCATTAATGTAACATTTACGTCATTTTGTGCATCCCAAGTCTTATTCTAATCACTTTTTGTACTTAAGGAATGTAATTTATCAGATAAGCGCGTTTGTGTCATTAATTTAACAAATACGTCATTTTGTGCATCCCAAGGCTTATTCTAATCACTTTTCATTTATAAGGAATGTAGTTCATCCAATAAGTGCATTTGTTTCATTGGATGAACATTTACGTGTTTTTGTGCTTCCCAAGGCTTATTCTAATCACTTTTTGTTCATATGGAATGTAGTTCATTCAATAAGTGTATTTGGGTCATTAATTTAACATTTACGTCATTTGGTGCATGCCAAGGCTTATTCTAATCACTTTTCGTACTTAAGGAATGTAGTTTATCCAATAAGTGCATTTGTGTCATTAGATGTACATTTACGTCATTCTGTGCATCCAAGGCTTATTCTAATCACTTTTCGTACATAAGGAATGTAGTTCATCTAATAAGCGCGATTGTGTCATTAATTTAACATTTACGTCATTTTAGGCATCGCAAGGCTTATCATAATCACTTTTCATACTTACGGAATGTACTTCATCCAATAAGTGCATTTGTTTCAGTGGAATAACATTTACATCTTTTTGTGCTTCCCAAGGCTTATTCTAATCACTTTTCGTACATAAGGAATGTAGTTCATCTAATAAGCGCGATTGTGTCATTAATTTAACATTTAAGTCATATTGTGCATCCCAAGGCTTATTCTAATCACTTTTCGTACTTAAGGAATGTAGTTCATCCAATAAGTGCATTTGTGTCATTGGATTACATTTACGTCATTTTGTGCATTCCAAGGCTTATTCTAATCTCTTTTTGTACTTACGGAATGTAGTTCATCCAATAAGCGTGTTTGTGTCATAAATTTAACATTTACGTCATTTGGTGCATCCCAAGGCTTCTTCTAGTCACTTTTCGTTCTTAAGGAATGTAGTTCATCCAAAAAGTGCATTTGTGTCATTGGATGAACCTTTATTCATTTTGTGTACCTAAGCCTTATTCTAATCACATTTCATACTTACGGAATGTAGTACATCCAATAAGTGTATTTGGGTCATTAATTTAACATTTACGTCATTTTGTGTACCCAAGGCTTATTCTAATCACTTTTCGTACTTAAGGAATGTAGTTTATCCAATAAGTGCATTTGTGTCATTAGATGTTCATTTACGTCATTCTGTGCATCCCAAGGCTTATTCTAATCACTTTTCGTACATAAGGAATGTACTTCATCTAATAAGCGCGATTGTGTCATTAATTTAACATTTAAGTCATATTGTGCATCCCAAGGCTTATTCTAATCACTTTTCGTACTTAAGGAATGTAGTTCATCCAATAAGTGCATTTGTGTCATTGGATGAACATTTACGTCATTTTGTGCATTCCAAGGCTTATTCTAATCTCTTTTTGTACTTAAGGAATGTAGTTCATCCAATAAGCGTGTTTGTGTCATAAATTTAACATTTACGTCATTTGGTGCATCCCAAGGCTTCTTCTAGTCACTTTTCGTTCTTAAGGAATGTAGTTCATCCAAAAAGTGCATTTGTGTCATTGGATGAACCTTTATTCATTTTGTGTACCTAAGCCTTATTCTAATCACATTTCATACTTACGGAATGTAGTACATCCAATAAGTGTATTTGGGTCATTAATTTAACATTTACGTCATTTTGTGTACCCAAGGCTTATTCTAATCACTTTTCGTACTTAAGGAATGTAGTTTATCCAATAAGTGCATTTGTGTCATTGGATGTTCATTTACGTCATTCTGTGCGTCCCAAGGCTTATTCTAATCACTTTTCGTACATAAGGAATGTAGTTCATCTAATAAGCGCGATTGTGTCATTAATTTAACATTTAAGTCATATTGTGCATCCCAAGGCTTATTCTAATCACTTTTCGTACTTAAGGAATGTAGTTCATCCAATAACTGCATTTGTGTCATTGGATGAACATTTACGTCATTTTGTGCATTCCAAGGCTTATTCTAATCTCTTTTTGTACTTAAGGAATGTAGTTCATCCAATAAGCGTGTTTGTGTCATAAATTTAACATTTACGTCATTTGGTGCATCCCAAGGCTTCTTCTAGTCACTTTTCGTTCTTAAGGAATGTAGTTCATCCAAAAAGTGCATTTGTGTCATTGGATGAACCTTTATTCATTTTGTGTACCTAAGCCTTATTCTAATCACATTTCATACTTACGGAATGTAGTACATCCAATAAGTTTATTTGGGTCATTAATTTAACATTTACGTCATTTTGTGTACCCAAGGCTCATTCTAATCACTTTTCGTACTTAAGGAATGTAGTTTATCCAATAAGTGCATTTGTGTCATTAGATGTACATTTACGTCATTCTGTGCATCCCAAGGCTTATTCTAATCACTTTTCGTACATAAGGAATGTAGTTCATCTAATAAGCGCGATTGTGTCATTAATTTAACATTTACATCATTTTATGCATCGCAAGGCTTCTCCTAATCACTTTTCATACTTACGGAATCTAGTTCATCCAATAAGTGCATTTGTTTCAGTGGAATAACATTTACATCTTTTTGTGCTTCCCAAGGCTTATTCTAATCACTTTTCGTTCATAAGGAATGTAGTTCATTCAATAAGTGTATTCGGGTAATTAATTTAACATTTACGTCATTTTGTGCATCCCAAGGATTATCGTAATCACTTTTCATACTTACTGAATGTAGTTCATCCAATAAGTGCATTTGTTTCATTGGATGAACATTTACGTCTTTTTGTGCTTCCCTAGGCTTATTCTAATGACTTTTCGTTCATAAGGAATGTAGTTCATTCAATAAGTGTATTTGGGTCATTAATGTAACATTTACGTCATTTTGTGCATCCCAAGTCTTATTCTAATCACTTTTTGTACTTAAGGAATGTAATTTATCAGATAAGCGCGTTTGTGTCATTAATTTAACAAATACGTCATTTTGTGCATCCCAAGGCTTATTCTAATCACTTTTCATTTATAAGGAATGTAGTTCATCCAATAAGTGTGTTTTTGTCATTAGATGAACATTTACGTCATTTTGTGCATCCCCAAGCTTATTCTAATCAATTTTTGTTCTTATGAAATGTAGTTCATCCAATAAGTGTGTTTGCATCATTTCATGAACATTTACGTCATTTTGTGCATTCCAAGGCTTATTCTAATCTCTTTTCGTACTTAAGGAATGTAGTTCATCCAATAAGCCTGTTTGTGTCATAAATTTAACATTTACGTCATTTGGTGCATCCCTAGGCTTATTCTAATCACTTTTCATACTTAAGGAATGTAATTCATCCAATAAGCGCGTTTGTGTCATTAATTTAACATTTTCATCATTTTGTGCATCCCAAGGCTTATTCTAATCACTGTTTCGTTCCTAAGGAATGTAGTTCCTCCAAGAAGTGCGTTTGTGTCATTGGATGAACATTAACGTCATTTTGTGCATCCCCAGGCATATTCTAATCAATTTTCATTGTAAAGGAATGTAGTTCATCAATAAGTGCATTTGTTTCATTGGATGAGCATTACATCATTTTGTGCATCCCAAGGCTTATTCTCATCACTTTTCGTTCCTAAGGAATGTAGTTCATCCAATAAGTGCATTTGTGTCATTGGATGAACATTTACGTCATTTTGTGTACCCAAGGCTTATTCTAATCACTTTTCGTACTTAAGGAATGTAATTCATCCTATAAGCGCGTTTGTGTCATTAATTTAACATTTACGTCATTTTGTGCATCCCAAGGCTTATTCTAACCACTTTTCGTACTTAAGGACTGTAGCTCATCCAATAAACGTGTTTGGGTCATTAATTTAACATTTACGTCATTTTGTGCATCCCAAGACGTATTCTAATCTCTTTTTGTACTTAAGGAATGTAATTCATCCAATAAGCGTGTTTGTGTCATTAATTTAACATTTACGTCATTTTGTGCATCCCAAGGCTTATTCTAATCACTTTTCGTTCCTAAGGAATGCAGTTCATCCAATAAGTGCATTTGTGTCATTGCATGTACATTTACGTCATTTTGTGCATCCCTAGGCTTATTCTAATCACTTTTCGTACTTAAGGAATGTAGTTCATCCAATAAGCATGTTTGTGTCATTAATTATATATTTACGTCATTTTGTGCTTCCCAAGGCTTATTCTAATCAGTTATCGTTCATAAGAAATGTAGTTCATCCAATAAGTGTGCTTCCCCTGGCTTATTCTAATCAATTTTCGTTCTTATGAAATGTAGTTCGTCCAATAAGTGCGTTTGTATCATTGGATGAACGTTTACGTCATTTTGTGCATCCCAAGGCTTATTCTAATCACTTTTCGTACTTAAGGAATGTAGTTCAACCAAGAAGCGCGTTTGTGACAAGCATTTAACATTTACTTTATTTGGTGCATCCCAATGCTTATTCTAATCACTTTTCATACTTAAGGAATATAATTCATCCAATAAGCGCGTTTGTGTCATTAATTTAACATTTACGTCATTTTGTGCATCCCAAGGCTTATTTTAATCACTTTTCGTTCCTAAGGAATGTAGTTCATCCAATAAGTGCATTTTTGTCATTGGATGAACATTACGTCATTTTGTGCATCCCAAGACTTATTCTAATCACTTTTCGTTCCTAAGGAATGTAGTTCATCCAATAAGTGCATTTGGGTCGTTGGATGAAGATCTACGTCATTTTGTGTACCGAAGGCTTATTCTAATCACTTTTCATACTTAAGGAATGTAGTTCATCCAATAAGCGTGTTTGTGTCATTAATTTTACATTTACGTCATTTTATGCTTCCCAAGGCTTATTCTAATCACTTTTCGTTCACAACGAACGTAGTTCATTCAATATGTGTATTTGGGTCATTAATTTAACATTTACGTCATTTCGTGCATCCCAAGACTTATTCTAATCACTTTTTGTACTTAAGGAATGTAATTCATCCAATAAGCGTGTTTGTGTCATTAATTTAACAAATACGTCATTTTGTGCATCCCAAGACTTATTCTAATAACTTTTCGTTTTTAACGAATGTAGTTCATCCAATAAGTGCGTTTGTGTCATTGGATGAACGTTTACGTCATTTTATGCATCTCAAGGCTTATTCTAATCACTTTTCGTACTTAAGGAATGTAGTTCATCCAATAAGTGTGTTTGTGTCATTAATTTTACATTTACGTCATTTTGTGTTTCCCAAGGCTTATTCTAATCACTTTTCGTACTTAAAGAACGCAGTTCATCCAATATGTGCATTTGTGTCACTAATTTAACATTTAGGTCATTTTGTGCATCCCAAGGCTTATTCTAATCACTTTTTGTACTTAAGGAATGTATTTCATCCAATAAGCGCGTTTGTGTCATTGGATGAACATTTACGTCATTTTGTGCATCCCAAGGCTTATTCTAATCACTTTTCGTAC
>JBBPBO010001985.1:41920276-41940650 GCA_037974295.1 Cicer cuneatum
GATTATTCTAATTACTTCTCGTACTAAAGGAATGTAGGTCATCCAATAAGTGCGTTTGTGTCATAGGATGAAGATTTACGTCATTTTGTGCATCCCAAGGCTTATTCTAATCACTTTTCGTACTTCAGGAATGTAGTTCATCCAATAAGCGTGTTTGTGTCATTAATTTAACATTCAAGTCGTTTTGTGCATCCCAAGGCTTATTCTAGTCACTTTTCGTACTTAAGGAAAGTAGTTCATCCAATAAGCGTGTTTGTGTCATTAATTTAACATTTAGGTCGTTTTGTGCATTCCAAAGCTTATTCTAATCGCTTTTCGTACTTAAGGATGCAGTTCATCCTATAAGTGCGTTTGTGTCATTCGATGAACATTTACGTCATTTTGTGCATCCCAAGGTTTATTCTAATTACTTTTCGTACTTAAGGAATGTAGTTCATGCAATAAGTGCGTTTGTGTCATAGGATGAACATTTACGTCATTTTGTGCATCCCAAGGCTTATTCTAATCACTTTTCGTACTTCTGGAATGTAGTTCATCCAATAAGCGTGTTTGTGTCATTAATTTAACATTTAGGTCGTTTTGTGCAACCCATTGCTTATTCTAATCACTTTTCGTACTTAAGGATAGTAGTTCATCCAATAAGCGTGTTTGTGTCATTAATTTAACATTTAGGTCGTTTTGTGCATTCCAAAGTTTATTCTAATCGCTTTTCGTACTTAAGGATGCAGTTCATCCTATAAGTGCATTTGTGTCATTGGATGAACATTTACGTCATTTTGTGCATCTCAAGGCTTATTCTAATCTCTTTTCGTACTTAACGAAAGTAGTTCATCCAATAAGCGTGTTTGTGTCATTAATTTAACATTTAGGTCGTTTTGTGCATTCCAAGGCTTATTCTAATCGCTTTTCGTACTTAAGCATGCAGTTCATCCTATAAGTGCATTTGTGTCATTGGATGAACATTTACGTCATTTTGTGCATGTCAAGACTTATTCTAATCACTTTTCCTACTTAAGGAAAGTAATTCAACCAATAAGTGCGTTTGTGTCATAGGATGAACATTTACCTCATTTTGTGCATCCCAAGGCTTATTCTAATCACTTTTCGTACTTAAGGAATGTAGTTCATCCAATAAGCGCGTTTGTGTCATTAATTTAACATTTAGGTCGTTTTGTGCATCCGAAGGCTTATTCTAATCACTTTCCGTACTTAAGGATGCAGTTCATCCTATAACTGCGTTTGTGTCATAGGATGAACATTTACGTCATTTTGTGCATCCCAAGGCTTATTCTAATAACTTTTCGTACTTAAGGAATGTAGTTCATCCAATATGTGCATTTGTGTCATTGGATGAACATTTAGGTCGTTTTGTGGATCCGAAGGCTTATTGTAATCACTTTTCGTACTTAAGGATGCAGTTCATCCTATAAGTGCATTTGTGTCATTGGATGAACATTTACGTCATTTTGTGCATCTCAAGGCTTATTCTAATCAGTTTTCGTTCTTAAGGAAAGTAGTTCATCCAATAAGCGGGTTTGTGTCATTGGATGAACGTTTACGTCATTTTGTGCATCCCAAGGATTATGCTAATTACTTTTCGTACTTAAGGAATGTAGGTCATCCAATAAGTGCGTTTGTGTCATAGGATGATGATTTACGTCATTTTGTGCATCCCATGGCTTATTCTAATCACTTTTCGTACTTCAGGAATGTAGTTCATCCAATAAGCGCGTTTGTGTCATTAATTTAACATTTAGGTCGTTTTGTGGATCCGAAGGCTTATTGTAATCACTTTTCGTACTTAAGGATGCAGTTCATCCTATAAGTGCATTTATGTCATTGGATGAACATTTACGTCATTTTGTGCATCTCAAGGCTTATTCTAATCAGTTTTCGTTCTTAAGGAAAGTAGTTCATCCAATAAGCGTGTTTGTGTCATTGGATGAACGTTTACGTCATTTTGTGCATCCCAAGGATTATTCTAATTACTTCTCGTACTAAAGGAATGTAGGTCATCCAATAAGTGCGTTTGTGTCATAGGATGAAGATTTACGTCATTTTGTGCATCCCAAGGCTTATTCTAATCACTTTTCGTACTTCAGGAATGTAGTTCATCCAATAAGCGTGTTTGTGTCATTAATTTAACATTCAAGTCGTTTTGTGCATCCCAAGGCTTATTCTAGTCACTTTTCGTACTTAAGGAAAGTAGTTCATCCAATAAGCGTGTTTGTGTCATTAATTTAACATTTAGGTCGTTTTGTGCATTCCAAAGCTTATTCTAATCGCTTTTCGTACTTAAGGATGCAGTTCATCCTATAAGTGCGTTTGTGTCATTCGATGAACATTTACGTCATTTTGTGCATCCCAAGGTTTATTCTAATTACTTTTCGTACTTAAGGAATGTAGTTCATGCAATAAGTGCGTTTGTGTCATAGGATGAACATTTACGTCATTTTGTGCATCCCAAGGCTTATTCTAATCACTTTTCGTACTTAAGGAATCTAGTTCATCCAATAAGTGCATTTGTGTCACTAATTTAACATTTAGGTCATTTTGTGCATCCCAAGGCTTATTCTAATCAGTTTTTGTACTTAAGGAATGTAGTTCATCCAATAAGCGCGTTTGTATCATTGGATGAACATTTACGTCATTTTGTGCATCCCAAGGCTTATTCTAATCACTTTTCGTACATAAGGAATGTAGTTCATCCAATATGTGCATTTGTGTCATTGGATGAACATTTACGTCTTTTTGTGCATCCAAAGGCTTATTCTAATCACTTTTCGTACTTAAGGAATGTAGTTCATCCAATAAGCGCGTTTGTGTCATTAATTTAACATTTAGGTCGTTTTGTGGATCCGAAGGCTTATTGTAATCACTTTTCGTACTTAAGGATGCAGTTCATCCTATAAGTGCTTTTGTGTCATTGGATGAACATTTACGTCATTTTGTGCATCTCAAGGCTTATTCTAATCAGTTTTCGTTCTTAAGGAAAGTAGTTCATCCAATAAGCGGGTTTGTGTCATTGGATGAACGTTTACGTCATTTTGTGCATCCCAAGGATTATGCTAATTACTTTTCGTACTTAAGGAATGTAGGTCATCCAATAAGGGCGTTTGTGTCATAGGATGAAGATTTACGTCATTTTGTGCATCCCATGGCTTATTCTAATCACTTTTCGTACTTCAGGAATGTAGTTCATCCAATAAGCGCGTTTGTGTCATTAATTTAACATTTAGGTCATTTTGTGGATCCGAAGGCTTATTGTAATCACTTTTCGTACTTAAGGATGCAGTTCATCCTATAAGTGCATTTGTGTCATTGGATGAACATTTACGTCATTTTGTGCATCTCAAGGCTTATTCTAATCAGTTTTCGTTCTTAAGGAAAGTAGTTCATCCAATAAGCGTGTTTGTGTCATTGGATGAACGTTTACGTCATTTTGTGCATCCCAAGGATTATTCTAATTACTTCTCGTACTAAAGGAATGTAGGTCATCTAATAAGTGCGTTTGTGTCATAGGATGAAGATTTACGTCATTTTGTGCATCCCAAGGCTTATTCTAATCACTTTTCGTACTTCAGGAATGTAGTTCATCCAATAAGCGTGTTTGTGTCATTAATTTAACATTCAAGTCGTTTTGTGCATCCCAAGGCTTATTCTAATCACTTTTCGTACTTAAGGAAAGTAGTTCATCCAATAAGCGTGTTTGTGTCATTAATTTAACATTTAGGTCGTTTTGTGCATTCCAAAGCTTATTCTAATCGCTTTTCGTACTTAAGGATGCAGTTCATCCTATAAGTGCGTTTGTGTCATCGGATGAACATTTACGTCATTTTGTGCATCCCAAGGTTTATTCTAATTACTTTTCGTACTTAAGGAATGTAGTTCATCCAATAAGTGCGTTTGTGTCATAGGATGAACATTTACGTCATTTTGTGCATCCCAAGGCTTATTCTAATCACTTTTCGTACTTCTGGAATGTAGTTCATCCAATAAGCGTGTTTGTGTCATTAATTTAACATTTAGGTCGTTTTGTGCAACCCATTGCTTATTCTAATCACTTTTCGTACTTAAGGATAGTAGTTCATCCAATAAGCGTGTTTGTGTCATTAATTTAACATTTAGGTCGTTTTGTGCATTCCAAAGTTTATTCTAATCGCTTTTCGTACTTAAGGATGCAGTTCATCCTATAAGTGCATTTGTGTCATTGGATGAACATTTACGTCATTTTGTGCATCTCAAGGCTTATTCTAATCTCTTTTCGTACTTAACGAAAGTAGTTCATCCAATAAGCGTGTTTGTGTCATTAATTTAACATTTAGGTCGTTTTGTGCATTCCAAGGCTTATTCTAATCGCTTTTCGTACTTAAGCATGCAGTTCATCCTATAAGTGCATTTGTGTCATTGGATGAACATTTACGTCATTTTGTGCATGTCAAGACTTATTCTAATCACTTTTCCTACTTAAGGAAAGTAATTCAACCAATAAGTGCGTTTGTGTCATAGGATGAACATTTACATCATTTTGTGCATCACAAGGCTTATTCTAATCACTTTTCGTACTTAAGGAATGTAGTTCATCCAATAAGCGCGTTTGTGTCATTAATTTAACATTTAGGTCGTTTTGTGCATCCGAAGGCTTATTCTAATCGCTTTTCGTACTTAAGCATGCAGTTCATCCTATAAGTGCGTTTGTGTCATCGGATGAACATTTACGTCATTTTGTGCATCCCAAGGTTTATTCTAATTACTTTTCGTACTTAAGGAATGTAGTTCATCCAATAAGTGCGTTTGTGTCATAGGATGAACATTTACGTCATTTTGTGCATCCCAAGGCTTATTCTAATCACTTTTCGTACTTCTGGAATGTAGTTCATCCAATAAGCGTGTTTGTGTCATTAATTTAACATTTAGGTCGTTTTGTGCAACCCATTGCTTATTCTAATCACTTTTCGTACTTAAGGATAGTAGTTCATCCAATAAGCGTGTTTGTGTCATTAATTTAACATTTAGGTCGTTTTGTGCATTCCAAAGTTTATTCTAATCGCTTTTCGTACTTAAGGATGCAGTTCATCCTATAAGTGCATTTGTGTCATTGGATGAACATTTACGTCATTTTGTGCATCTCAAGGCTTATTCTAATCTCTTTTCGTACTTAACGAAAGTAGTTCATCCAATAAGCGTGTTTGTGTCATTAATTTAACATTTAGGTCGTTTTGTGCATTCCAAGGCTTATTCTAATCGCTTTTCGTACTTAAGCATGCAGTTCATCCTATAAGTGCATTTGTGTCATTGGATGAACATTTACGTCATTTTGTGCATGTCAAGACTTATTCTAATCACTTTTCCTACTTAAGGAAAGTAATTCAACCAATAAGTGCGTTTGTGTCATAGGATGAACATTTACCTCATTTTGTGCATCCCAAGGCTTATTCTAATCACTTTTCGTACTTAAGGAATGTAGTTCATCCAATAAGCGCGTTTGTGTCATTAATTTAACATTTAGGTCGTTTTGTGCATCCGAAGGCTTATTCTAATCACTTTCCGTACTTAAGGATGCAGTTCATCCTATAACTGCGTTTGTGTCATAGGATGAACATTTACGTCATTTTGTGCATCCCAAGGCTTATTCTAATAACTTTTCGTACTTAAGGAATGTAGTTCATCCAATATGTGCATTTGTGTCATTGGATGAACATTTAGGTCGTTTTGTGGATCCGAAGGCTTATTGTAATCACTTTTCGTACTTAAGGATGCAGTTCATCCTATAAGTGCATTTGTGTCATTGGATGAACATTTACGTCATTTTGTGCATCTCAAGGCTTATTCTAATCAGTTTTCGTTCTTAAGGAAAGTAGTTCATCCAATAAGCGTGTTTGTGTCATTGGATGAACGTTTACGTCATTTTGTGCATCCCAAGGATTATTCTAATTACTTCTCGTACTAAAGGAATGTAGGTCATCTAATAAGTGCGTTTGTGTCATAGGATGAAGATTTACGTCATTTTGTGCATCCCAAGGCTTATTCTAATCACTTTTCGTACTTCAGGAATGTAGTTCATCCAATAAGCGTGTTTGTGTCATTAATTTAACATTCGAGTCGTTTTGTGCATCCTAAGGCTTATTCTAATCACTTTTCGTACTTAAGGAAAGTAGTTCATCCAATAAGCGTGTTTGTGTCATTAATTTAACATTTAGGTCGTTTTGTGCATTCCAAAGCTTATTCTAATCGCTTTTCGTACTTAAGGATGCAGTTCATCCTATAAGTGCGTTTGTGTCATTGGATGAACATTTACGTCATTTTGTGCATCCCAAGGTTTATTCTAATTACTTTTCGTACTTAAGGAATGTAGTTCATCCAATAAGTGCGTTTGTGTCATAGGATGAACATTTACGTCATTTTGTGCATCCCAAGGCTTATAATAATCACTTTTCGTACTTCTGGAATGTAGTTCATCCAATAAGCGTGTTTGTGTCATTAATTTAACATTTAGGTCGTTTTGTGCAACCCATTGCTTATTCTAATCACTTTTCGTACTTAAGGATAGTAGTTCATCCAATAAGCGTGTTTGTGTCATTAATTTAACATTTAGGTCGTTTTGTGCATTCCAAAGTTTATTCTAATCGCTTTTCGTACTTAAGGATGCAGTTCATCCTATAAGTGCATTTGTGTCATTGGATGAACATTTACGTCATTTTGTGCATCTCAAGGCTTATTCTAATCTCTTTTCGTACTTAACGAAAGTAGTTCATCCAATAAGCGTGTTTGTGTCATTAATTTAACATTTAGGTCGTTTTGTGCATTCCAAGGCTTATTCTAATCGCTTTTCGTACTTAAGCATGCAGTTCATCCTATAAGTGCATTTGTGTCATTGGATGAACATTTACGTCATTTTGTGCATGTCAAGACTTATTCTAATCACTTTTCCTACTTAAGGAAAGTAATTCAACCAATAAGTGCGTTTGTGTCATAGGATGAACATTTACATCATTTTGTGCATCCCAAGGCTTATTCTAATCACTTTTCGTACTTAAGGAATGTAGTTCATCCAATAAGCGCGTTTGTGTCATTAATTTAACATTTAGGTCGTTTTGTGCATCCGAAGGCTTATTCTAATCACTTTCCGTACTTAAGGATGCAGTTCATCCTATAACTGCGTTTGTGTCATAGGATGAACATTTACGTCATTTTGTGCATCCCAAGGCTTATTCTAATAACTTTTCGTACTTAAGGAATGTAGTTCATCCAATATGTGCATTTGTGTCATTGGATGAACATTTAGGTCGTTTTGTGGATCCGAAGGCTTATTGTAATCACTTTTCGTACTTAAGGATGCAGTTCATCCTATAAGTGCATTTGTGTCATTGGATGAACATTTACGTCATTTTGTGCATCTCAAGGCTTATTCTAATCAGTTTTCGTTCTTAAGGAAAGTAGTTCATCCAATAAGCGTGTTTGTGTCATTGGATGAACGTTTACGTCATTTTGTGCATCCCAAGGATTATTCTAATTACTTCTCGTACTAAAGGAATGTAGGTCATCTAATAAGTGCGTTTGTGTCATAGGATGAAGATTTACGTCATTTTGTGCATCCCAAGGCTTATTCTAATCACTTTTCGTACTTCAGGAATGTAGTTCATCCAATAAGCGTGTTTGTGTCATTAATTTAACATTCAAGTCGTTTTGTGCATCCCAAGGCTTATTCTAATCACTTTTCGTACTTAAGGAAAGTAGTTCATCCAATAAGCGTGTTTGTGTCATTAATTTAACATTTAGGTCGTTTTGTGCATTCCAAAGCTTATTCTAATCGCTTTTCGTACTTAAGGATGCAGTTCATCCTATAAGTGCGTTTGTGTCATTCGATGAACATTTACGTCATTTTGTGCATCCCAAGGTTTATTCTAATTACTTTTCGTACTTAAGGAATGTAGTTCATGCAATAAGTGCGTTTGTGTCATAGGATGAACATTTACGTCATTTTGTGCATCCCAAGGCTTATTCTAATCACTTTTCGTACTTCTGGAATGTAGTTCATCCAATAAGCGTGTTTGTGTCATTAATTTAACATTTAGGTCGTTTTGTGCAACCCATTGCTTATTCTAATCACTTTTCGTACTTAAGGATAGTAGTTCATCCAATAAGCGTGTTTGTGTCATTAATTTAACATTTAGGTCGTTTTGTGCATTCCAAAGTTTATTCTAATCGCTTTTCGTACTTAAGGATGCAGTTCATCCTATAAGTGCATTTGTGTCATTGGATGAACATTTACGTCATTTTGTGCATCTCAAGGCTTATTCTAATCTCTTTTCGTACTTAACGAAAGTAGTTCATCCAATAAGCGTGTTTGTGTCATTAATTTAACATTTAGGTCGTTTTGTGCATTCCAAGGCTTATTCTAATCGCTTTTCGTACTTAAGCATGCAGTTCATCCTATAAGTGCATTTGTGTCATTGGATGAACATTTACGTCATTTTGTGCATGTCAAGGCTTATTCTAATCACTTTTCCTACTTAAGGAAAGTCATTCAACCAATAAGTGCGTTTGTGTCATAGGATGAACATTTACATCATTTTGTGCATCCCAAGGCTTATTCTAATCACTTTTCGTACTTAAGGAATGTAGTTCATCCAATAAGCGCGTTTGTGTCATTAATTTATAATTTAGGTCGTTTTGTGCATCCGAAGGCTTATTCTAATCACTTTCCCTACTTAAGGATGCAGTTCATCCTATAAGTGCATTTGTGTCATAGGATGAACATTTACGTCATTTTGTGCATCCCAAGGCTTATTCTAATCACTTTTCGTACTTAAGAATGTAGTTCATCCAATAAGCGCATTTGTGTCATTGGATGAACATTTACGTCATTTTGTGCATCCCAATGCTTATTCTAATGACTTTTCGTACTTAAGGAATGTAGTTCATCCAATATGTGCATTTGTGTCATTGGATGAACATTTACGTCTTTTTGTGCATCCAAAGGCTTATTCTAATCACTTTTCGTACTTAAGAAATGTCGTTCATCCAATAAGCGCGTTTGTGTCATTAATTTAACATTTTGGTTGTTTTGTGGATCCAAAGGCTTATTGTAATCACTTTTCGTACTTAAGGATGCAGTTCATCCTATTAGTGCATTTGTGTCATTGGATGAACATTTACGTCATTTTGTGCATCTCAAGGCTTATTCTAATTAGTTTTCGTTCTTAAGGAATGTAGTTCATCCAATAACCGTGTTTGTGTCATTGGATGAACGTTTACGTCATTTTGTGCATCCCGAGGATTATTCTAATTACTTTTCGTACTTAAGGAATGTAGTTCATCCAATAAGTGCGTTTGTGTCATAGGATGAAGATTTACGTCATTTTGTGCATCCCAAGGCTTATTCTAATCACTTTTCGTACTTCAGGAATGTAGTTCATCCAATAAGCGTGTTTGTGTCATTAATTTAACATTTAGGTCGTTTTGTGCATCCCAAGGCTTATTCAAATCACTTTTCGTACTTAAGGAAAGTAGTTCATCCAATAAGCGTGTTTGTGTCATTAATTTAACATTTAGGTAGTTTTGTGCATCCCAAAGCTTATTCTAATTGCTTTTCGTACTTAAGGATGCAGTGCATCCTATAAATGCATTTGTGTCATTGGATGAACATTTACGTCATTTTGTGCATCTTAAGGCTTATTCTAATCGCTTTTCGTACTTAAGGAAAGTAATTCAACCAATAAGGGTGTTTGTGTCATCAATCTAACATTTACATCATTTTGTGCATCCCAAGGCTTATTCTAATCACTTTTCGTACTTAAGGAATGTAGTTCATCCAATAAGTGCGTTTGTGTCATTGGATGAACATTTACATCATTTTGTGCATCCCAAGCCTTATTCTAATCACTTTTCGTACTTAAGGAATGTAGTTCATCCAATATGTGAATTTGTGTCATTGGATGAACATTTATGTCATTTTGTGCATCCGAAGGCTTATTCTAATCACTTTTCGTACTTAAAGAATGTAGTTCATCCAATAAGTGCATTTGTGTCATTAATTTGACATTTAGGTCATGTTGTGTATCCCAAGGCTTATTCTAATCACTTTTCGTACTTAAAGAATGTAGTTCATCCAATAAGCGCGTTTGTGTCATTGGATGAACATTTACGTTATTTTGTGCATCCCAAGGCTTATTCTAATCACTTTTCGTACTTATGGAATGTAGTTCATCCAATACGTGCATTTGTGTCATTGGATGAACATTTACGTCATTTTGTGCATCCCAAGCCTTATTCTAATCACTTTTTGTACTTAAGGAATGTAGTTCATCCAATATGTGCATTTGTGTCATTGGATGAACATTTCTGTCATTTTGTGCATCCCAAGGCTTATTCTAATCACTTTTCGTACTTAAAGAATGTAGTTCATCCAATAAGTGCATTTGTGTCATTAATTTAACATTTAGGTCATGTTGTGTATCCCAAGGCTTATTCTAATCACTTTTCGTACTTAAGAATGTAGTTCATCCAATAAGCGCATTTGTGTCATTGGATGAACATTTACGTCATTTTGTGCATCCCAAGGCTTATTCTAATAACTTTTCGTACTTAAGGAACGTAGTTCATCCAATATGTGCATTTGTGTCATTGGATGAACATTTACGTCTTTTTGTGCATCCAAAGGCTTATTCTAATCACTTTTCGTACTTAAGAAATGTAGTTCATCCAATAAGCGCGTTTGTGTCATTAATTTAACATTTTGGTCGTTTTGTGGATCCAAAGGCTTATTGTAATCACTTTTCGTACTTAAGGATGCAGTTCATCCTATTAGTGCATTTGTGTCATTGGATGAACATTTACGTCATTTTGTGCATCTCAAGGCTTATTCTAATCAGTTTTCGTTCTTAAGGAAAGTAGTTCATCCAATAAGCGTGTTTGTGTCATTGGATGAACGTTTACGTCATTTTGTGCATCCCGAGGATTATTTTAATTACTTTTCGTACTTAAGGAATGTAGTTCATCTAATAAGTGCGTTTGTGTCATAGGATGAAGATTTACGTCATTTTGTGCATCCCAAGGCTTATTCTAATCACTTTTCGTACTTCAGGAATGTAGTTCATCCAATAAGCGTGTTTGTGTCATTAATTTAACATTTAGGTCGTTTTGTGCATCCCAAGGCTTATTCAAATCACTTTTCGTACTTAAGGAAAGTAGTTCATCCAATAAGCGTGTTTGTGTCATTAATTTAACATTTAGGTAGTTTTGTGCATCCCAAAGCTTATTCTAATCGCTTTTCGTACTTAAGGATGCAGTGCATCCTATAAATGCATTTGTGTCATTGGATGAACATTTCTGTCATTTTATGCATTCCAAGGCTTATTCTAATCACTTTTCTAATTAAAGAATGTAGTTCATCCAATAAGTGCATTTGTGTCATTAATTTAACATTTAGGTCATGTTGTGTATCCCATGGCTTATTCTAATCACTTTTCGTACTTAAAGAATGTAGTTCATCCAATAAGTGCATTTGTGTCATTGGAGGGACATTAACCTCATTTTGTGCATCCCAAGGCTTATTCTAATCACTTTTCGTACTTAAGGAATGTAGTTCATCCAATATCTGCATTTGTGTCATTGGATGAACATTTCTGTCATTTTATGCATTCCAAGGCTTATTCTAATCACTTTTCTAATTAAAGAATGTAGTTCATCCAATAAGTGCATTTGTGTCATTAATTTAACATTTAGGTCATGTTGTGTATCCCATGGCTTATTCTAATCACTTTTCGTACTTAAAGAATGTAGTTCATCCAATAAGTGCATTTGTGTCATTGGAGGGACATTAACCTCATTTTGTGCATCCCAAGGCTTATTCTAATCACTTTTCGTACTTAAGGAATGTAGTTCATCCAATATCTGCATTTGTGTCATTGGATGAACATTTCTGTCATTTTATGCATTCCAAGGCTTATTCTAATCACTTTTCGTACTTAAAGAATGTAGTTCATCCAATAAGTGCATTTGTGTCATTAATTTAACATTTAGGTCATGTTGTGTATCCCAAGGCTTATTCTAATCACTTTTCGTACTTAAAGAATGTAGTTCATCCAATAAGCGCGTTTGTGTCATTGGATGAACATTTACGTCATTTTGTGCATCCCAAGGTTTATTCTAATCACTTTTCGTACTTAAGGAATGTAGTTCATCCAATATGTGCATTTGTGTCATTGGATGAACATTTATGTCATTTTGTGCATCCCAAGGCTTATTCTAATTACTTTTCGTACTTAAGGAATGTAGTTCATTCAATAAGTGCGTTTGTGTCATTGGATGAACATTTCTGTCATTTTGTGCATCTCAAGGCTTATTCTAATCATTTTTCGTACTTAAGGAAAGTAGTTCATCCAATAAGCGTGTTTGTGTCATTAATTTAACATTTAGGTCATGTTGTGTATCCCAAGGCTTATTCTAATCGCTTTTCGTACTTAAGCATGCAGTTCATCCTATAAGTGCATTTGTGTCATTGGATGAACATTTACGTCATTTTGTGCATCTCAAGGCTTATTCTAATCACTTTTCCTACTTAAGGAAAGTAATTCAACCAATAAGGGTGTTTGTGTCATTAATCTAACATTTACATCATTTTGTGCATCCCAAGGCTTATTCTAATCACTTTTCGTACTTAAGGAATGTAGTTCATCCAATAAGTGCATTTGTGTCATTAATTTAACATTTAGGTCATGTTGTGTATCCCAAGGCTTATTCTAATCACTTTTCGTACTTAAGGAATGTAGTTCATCCAATAAGCGCGTTTGTGTCATTGGATGAACATTTACGTTAATTTGTGCATCCCAAGGCTTATTCTAATCACTTTTCGTACTTAAGGAATGTAGTTCATCCAATATCTGCATTTGTATCATTCGATGAACATTTACGTCTTTTTGTGCATCCCAAGGCTTATTCTAATCACTTTTCGTACTTAAAGAATGTAGTTCATCCAATAAGCGCGTTTGTGTCATTCGATGAACATTTACGTCATTTTGTGCACCCCAAGGCTTATTCTAATCACTTTTCATACTTAAGGAATGTAGTTCATCCAATAAGCGCGTTTGTGTCATTGGATGAACATTTACGTCATTTTGTGCATCCCAAGGTTTATTCTAATCACTTTTCGTACTTAAGGAATGTAGTTCATCCAATATGTGCATTTGTGTCATTGGATGAACATTTATGTCATTTTGTGCATCCCAAGGCTTATTCTAATTACTTTTCGTACTTAAGGAATGTAGTTCATTCAATAAGTGCGTTTGTGTCATTGGATGAACATTTCTGTCATTTTGTGCATCTCAAGGCTTATTCTAATCATTTTTCGTACTTAAGGAAAGTAGTTCATCCAATAAGCGTGTTTGTGTCATTAATTTAACATTTAGGTCATGTTGTGTATCCCAAGGCTTATTCTAATCGCTTTTCGTACTTAAGCATGCAGTTCATCCTATAAGTGCATTTGTGTCATTGGATGAACATTTACGTCATTTTGTGCATCTCAAGGCTTATTCTAATCACTTTTCCTACTTAAGGAAAGTAATTCAACCAATAAGGGTGTTTGTGTCATTAATCTAACATTTACATCATTTTGTGCATCCCAAGGCTTATTCTAATCACTTTTCGTACTTAAGGAATGTAGTTCATCCAATAAGTGCATTTGTGTCATTAATTTAACATTTAGGTCATGTTGTGTATCCCAAGGCTTATTCTAATCACTTTTCGTACTTAAGGAATGTAGTTCATCCAATAAGCGCGTTTGTGTCATTGGATGAACATTTACGTTAATTTGTGCATCCCAAGGCTTATTCTAATCACTTTTCGTACTTAAGGAATGTAGTTCATCCAATATGTGCATTTGTGTCATTGGATGAACATTTACGTCATTTTGTGCATCCCAAGGTTTATTCTAATCACTTTTCGTACTTAAGGAATGTAGTTCATCCAATATGTGCATTTGTGTCATTGGATGAACATTTACGTCATTTTGTGCATCCCAAGGTTTATTCTAATCACTTTTCGTACTTAAGGAATGTAGTTCATCCAATAAGTGCATTTGTGTCATTAATTTAACATTTAGGTCACGTTGTGTATCCCAAGGCTTATTCTAATCACTTTTTGTACTTAAGGAATGTAGTTCGTCCAATAAGCGCGTTTGTGTCATTGGATGAACATTTACGTTATTTTGTGCATCCCAAGGCTTATTCTAATCACTTTTCGTACTTAAGGAATGTAGTTCATCCAATATGTGCATTTGTATCATTGGATGAACATTTACGTCTTTTTGTGCATCCCAAGGCTTATTCTAATCACTTTTCATACTTAAGGAATGTAGTTCATCCAATAAGCGCGTTTGTGTCATTGGATGAACATTTACGTCATTTTGTGCATCCCAAGGTTTATTCTAATCACTTTTCGTACTTAAGGAATGTAGTTCATCCAATAAGTGCATTTGTGTCATTAATTTAACATTTAGGTCATGTTGTGTATCCCAAGGGTTATTCTAATCACTTTTCGTACTTAAGGAATGTAGTTCATCCAATAAGCGCGTTTGTGTCATTGGATGAACATTTACGTTATTTTGTGCATCCCAAGGCTTATTCTAATCACTTTTCGTACTTAAGGAATGTAGTTCATCCAATATGTGCATTTGTGTCATTGGATGAACATTTACGTCATTTTGTGCATCCCAAGGTTTATTCTAATCACTTTTCGTACTTAAGGAATGTAGTTCATCCAATATGTGCATTTGTGTCATTGGATGAACATTTTCGTCATTTTGTGCATCCCAAGGCTTATTCTAATTACTTTTCGTACTTAAGGAATGTAGTTCATTCAATAACTGCGTTTGTGTCATTGGATGAACATTTCTGTCATTTTGTGCATCCCAAGGCTTATTCTAATCGCTTTTCATACTTAAAGAATGTAGTTCATCCAATAAGTGCATTTGTGTCATGAATTTAACATTTAGGTCATGTTGTGTATCCCAAGGCTTATTCTAATCACTTTTCGTACTTAAGGAATGTAGTTCATCCAATAAGCGCGTTTGTGTCATTGGATGAACATTTACGTTAATTTGTGCATCCCAAGGCTTATTCTAATCACTTTTCGTACTTAAGGAATGTAGTTCATCCAATATGTGCATTTGTATCATTCGATGAACATTTACGTCTTTTTGTGCATCCCAAGGCTTATTCTAATCACTTTTCGGACTTAAGGAATGTAGTTCATCCAATAAGTGCATTTGTGTCATTGGATGAACATTAACCTCATTTTGTGCATCCCAAGGCTTATTCTAATCACTTTTCGTACATAAGGAATGTAGTTCATCCAATATCTGCATTTGTGTCATTGGATGAACATTTCTGTCATTTTATGCATTCCAAGGCTTATTCTAATCACTTTTCTAATTAAAGAATGTAGTTCATCCAATAAGTGCATTTGTGTCATTAATTTAACATTTAGGTCATGTTGTGTATCCCATGGCTTATTCTAATCACTTTTCGTACTTAAAGAATGTAGTTCATCCAATAAGTGCATTTGTGTCATTGGAGGGACATTAACCTCATTTTGTGCATCCCAAGGCTTATTCTAATCACTTTTCGTACTTAAGGAATGTAGTTCATCCAATATCTGCATTTGTGTCATTGGATGAACATTTCTGTCATTTTATGCATTCCAAGGCTTATTCTAATCACTTTTCGTACTTAAAGAATGTAGTTCATCCAATAAGTGCATTTGTGTCATTAATTTAACATTTAGGTCATGTTGTGTATCCCAAGGCTTATTCTAATCACTTTTCGTACTTAAAGAATGTAGTTCATCCAATAAGCGCGTTTGTGTCATTGGATGAACATTTACGTCATTTTGTGCATCCCAAGGTTTATTCTAATCACTTTTCGTACTTAAGGAATGTAGTTCATCCAATATGTGCATTTGTGTCATTGGATGAACATTTATGTCATTTTGTGCATCCCAAGGCTTATTCTAATTACTTTTCGTACTTAAGGAATGTAGTTCATTCAATAAGTGCGTTTGTGTCATTGGATGAACATTTCTGTCATTTTGTGCATCTCAAGGCTTATTCTAATCATTTTTCGTACTTAAGGAAAGTAGTTCATCCAATAAGCGTGTTTGTGTCATTAATTTAACATTTAGGTCATGTTGTGTATCCCAAGGCTTATTCTAATCGCTTTTCGTACTTAAGCATGCAGTTCATCCTATAAGTGCATTTGTGTCATTGGATGAACATTTACGTCATTTTGTGCATCTCAAGGCTTATTCTAATCACTTTTCCTACTTAAGGAAAGTAATTCAACCAATAAGGGTGTTTGTGTCATTAATCTAACATTTACATCATTTTGTGCATCCCAAGGCTTATTCTAATCACTTTTCGTACATAAGGAATGTAGTTCATCCAATAAGTGCATTTGTGTCATTAATTTAACATTTAGGTCATGTTGTGTATCCCAAGGGTTATTCTAATCACTTTTCGTACTTAAGGAATGTAGTTCATCCAATAAGCGCGTTTGTGTCATTGGATGAACATTTACGTTATTTTGTGCATCCCAAGGCTTATTCTAATCACTTTTCGTACTTAAGGAATGTAGTTCATCCAATATGTGCATTTGTATCATTGGATGAACATTTACGTCTTTTTGTGCATCCCAAGGCTTATTCTAATCACTTTTCGTACTTAAGGAATGTAGTTCATCCAATAAGCGCGTTTGTGTCATTGGATGAACATTTACGTCATTTTGTGCATCCCAAGGTTTATTCTAATCACTTTTCGTACATAAGGAATGTAGTTCAACCAAAATGTGCATTTGTATCATTGGATGAACATTTACGTCATTTTGTGCATCCCAAGGCTTATTCTAATCACTTTTCGTACTTAAAGAATGTAGTTCATCCAATAAGTGCATTTGTGTCATTAATTTAACATTTAGGTCATGTTGTGTATCCCAAGGCTTATTCTAATCACTTTTCGTACTTAAAGAATGTAGTTCATCCAATAAGCGCGTTTGTGTCATTGGATGAACATTTACGTCATTTTGTGCATCCCAAGGTTTATTCTAATCACTTTTCGTACTTAAGGAATGTAGTTCATCCAATATGTGCATTTGTGTCATTGGATGAACATTTATGTCATTTTGTGCATCCCAAGGCTTATTCTAATTACTTTTCGTACTTAAGGAATGTAGTTCATTCAATAAGTGCGTTTGTGTCATTGGATGAACATTTCTGTCATTTTGTGCATCTCAAGGCTTATTCTAATCATTTTTCGTACTTAAGGAAAGTAGTTCATCCAATAAGCGTGTTTGTGTCATTAATTTAACATTTAGGTCATGTTGTGTATCCCAAGGCTTATTCTAATCGCTTTTCGTACTTAAGCATGCAGTTCATCCTATAAGTGCATTTGTGTCATTGGATGAACATTTACGTCATTTTGTGCATCTCAAGGCTTATTCTAATCACTTTTCCTACTTAAGGAAAGTAATTCAACCAATAAGGGTGTTTGTGTCATTAATCTAACATTTACATCATTTTGTGCATCCCAAGGCTTATTCTAATCACTTTTCGTACTTAAGGAATGTAGTTCATCCAATAAGTGCATTTGTGTCATTAATTTAACATTTAGGTCATGTTGTGTATCCCAAGGGTTATTCTAATCACTTTTCGTACTTAAGGAATGTAGTTCATCCAATAAGCGCGTTTGTGTCATTGGATGAACATTTACGTTATTTTGTGCATCCCAAGGCTTATTCTAATCACTTTTCGTACTTAAGGAATGTAGTTCATCCAATAAGCGCGTTTGTGTCATTGGATGAACATTTACGTTAATTTGTGCATCCCAAGGCTTATTCTAATCACTTTTCGTACTTAAGGAATGTAGTTCATCCAATATGTGCATTTGTGTCATTGGATGAACATTTACGTCATTTTGTGCATCCCAAGGCTTATTCTAATCACTTTTCGTACTTAAGGAATGTAGTTCATCCAATAAGCGCGTTTGTGTCATTGGATGAACATTTACGTCATTTTGTGCATCCCAAGGCTTATTCTAATCACTTTTTATACTGAAGGAATGTAGTTCATCCAACAAGAGCATTTGTGTCATTGGATGAACATTTACGTCATTTTGTGCATCCCAAGGCTTATTCTAATCACTTTTCGTACTTAAGGAATGTAGTTCATCCAATAAGTGCATTTGTGTCATTGGATGAACATTTACGTCATTTTGTGCATCTCAAGGATTATTCTAATCACTTTTCATACTTAAGGAATGTAGTTCATCCAATAAGTGAATTTGTTTCATTGGATGAACATTTACGTCATTTTGTGCATCGCAAGGCTTATTCTAATCACGTTTTGTTCTTAAGGAAAGTAATTCATCCAAAAAGTGCATTTGTGTAATTCGATAAACATTTATGTCATTTTGTGCATCCCAAGGCTTATTCTCATCACTTTTCGTACTTAAGGAATGTAGTTCATCCAATAAGTGCATTTGTGTCATTGTTTGAACATTTACGTCATTTTGTGCATCTCAAGGCTTATTCTAATCACTTTTCGTACTTAAGGAATGTAGTTCATCCAATAAGTGCATTTGTGTCGTTGGATGAACATTTACGGCATTTTGTGCATCCCAAGGCTTATTCTAATCACTTTTCGTACTTAAGGAATGTAGTTCATCCAATAAGTGCGTTTGTGTCATTGGATGAACATTTACGTCATTTTGTGCATCCCAAGGCTTATTCTAATCACTTTTCGTACTTAAGGAATGTAGTTCATCCAATATGTGCATTTGTGTCATTGGATGAACATTTACGTCATTTTGTGCATCCCAAGGTTTATTCTAATCACTTTTCGTACTTAAGGAATGTAGTTCATCCAATATGTGCATTTGTGTCATTGGATGAACATTTTCGTCATTTTGTGCATCCCAAGGCTTATTCTAATTACTTTTCGTACTTAAGGAATGTAGTTCATTCAATAACTGCGTTTGTGTCATTGGATGAACATTTCTGTCATTTTGTGCATCCCAAGGCTTATTCTAATCGCTTTTCATACTTAAAGAATGTAGTTCATCCAATAAGTGCATTTGTGTCATGAATTTAACATTTAGGTCATGTTGTGTATCCCAAGGCTTATTCTAATCACTTTTCGTACTTAAGGAATGTAGTTCATCCAATAAGCGCGTTTGTGTCATTGGATGAACATTTACGTTAATTTGTGCATCCCAAGGCTTATTCTAATCACTTTTCGTACTTAAGGAATGTAGTTCATCCAATATGTGCATTTGTATCATTGGATGAACATTTACGTCTTTTTGTGCATCCCAAGGCTTATTCTAATCACTTTTCATACTTAAGGAATGTAGTTCATCCAATAAGCGCGTTTGTGTCATTGGATGAACATTTACGTCATTTTGTGCATCCCAAGGTTTATTCTAATCACTTTTCGTACTTAAGGAATGTAGTTCATCCAATAAGTGCATTTGTGTCATTAATTTAACATTTAGGTCATGTTGTGTATCCCAAGGGTTATTCTAATCACTTTTCGTACTTAAGGAATGTAGTTCATCCAATAAGCGCGTTTGTGTCATTGGATGAACATTTACGTTATTTTGTGCATCCCAAGGCTTATTCTAATCACTTTTCGTACTTAAGGAATGTAGTTCATCCAATATGTGCATTTGTATCATTGGATGAACATTTACGTCTTTTTGTGCATCCCAAGGCTTATTCTAATCACTTTTCATACTTAAGGAATGTAGTTCATCCAATAAGCGCGTTTGTGTCATTGGATGAACATTTACGTCATTTTGTGCATCCCAAGGTTTATTCTAATCACTTTTCGTACATAAGGAATGTAGTTCAACCAAAATGTGCATTTGTATCATTGGATGAACATTTACGTCATTTTGTGCATCCCAAGGCTTATTCTAATTACTTTTCGTACTTAAGGAATGTAGTTCATTTAATAAGTGCGTTTGTGTCATTGGATGAACATTTCTGTCATTTTATGCATTCCAAGGCTTATTCTAATCACTTTTCTAATTAAAGAATGTAGTTCATCCAATAAGTGCATTTGTGTCATTAATTTAACATTTAGGTCATGTTGTGTATCCCATGGCTTATTCTAATCACTTTTCGTACTTAAAGAATGTAGTTCATCCAATAAGTGCATTTGTGTCATTGGAGGGACATTAACCTCATTTTGTGCATCCCAAGGCTTATTCTAATCACTTTTCGTACTTAAGGAATGTAGTTCATCCAATATCTGCATTTGTGTCATTGGATGAACATTTCTGTCATTTTATGCATTCCAAGGCTTATTCTAATCACTTTTC
>JBBPBO010001985.1:41968995-42012372 GCA_037974295.1 Cicer cuneatum
GCATCCGAAGGCTTATTCTAATCACTTTTCGTGCTTAAGGAATGTAGTTCATCCAATAAGCGCGTTTGTGTCATTGGATGAAAATTTACGTCATTTTGTGCATCCCAAGGCTTATTCTAATTACTTTTCGTACTTAAGGAATGTAGTTCATCCAATAAGCGCGTTTGTGTCATTGGATGAACATTTACGTTAATTTGTGCATCCCAAGGCTTATTCTAATCACTTTTCGTACTTAAGGAATGTAGTTCATCCAATATGTGCATTTGTGTCATTGGATGAACATTTACGTCATTTTGTGCATCCCAAGGTTTATTCTAATCACTTTTCGTACTTAAGGAATGTAGTTCATCCAATATGTGCATTTGTGTCATTGGATGAACATTTACGTCATTTTGTGCATCCCAAGGTTTATTCTAATCACTTTTCGTACTTAAGGAATGTAGTTCATCCAATAAGCGCTTTTGTGTCATTGGATAAACATTTACGTCATTTTGTGCATCCCAAGGTTTATTCTAATCACTTTTCGTACTTAAGGAATGTAGTTCATCCAATATGTGCATTTGTGTCATTCGATGAACATTTACGTCTTTTTGTGTATCCCAAGGCTTATTCTAATCACTTTTCGTACTTAAGGAATGTAGTTCATCCAATAAGCGCTTTTGTGTCATTGGATGAACATTTACGTCATTTTGTGCATCCCAAGGTTTATTCTAATCACTTTTCGTATTTAAGGAATGTAGTTCATCCAATATGTGCATTTGTGTCATTGGATGAACATTTACGTCATTTTGTGCATCCCAAGGCTTATTCTAATTACTTTCGTACTTAAGGAATGTAGTTCATTCAATAAGTGCGTTTGTGTCATTGGATGAACATTTCTGTCATTTTGTGCATCCCAATGCTTATTCTAATCACTTTTCGTACTTAAAGAATGTAGTTCATCCAATAAGTGCATTTGTGTCATTAATTTAACATTTAGGTCATGTCGTGTATCCCAAGGCTTATTCTAATCACTTTTTGTACTTAAGGAATGTAGTTCATCCAATAAGCGCGTTTGTGTCATTGGATGAACATTTACGTTATTTTGTGCATCCCAAGGCTTATTCTAATCACTTTTCGTACTTAAGGAATGTAGTTCATCCAATATGCGCATTTGAATCATTGGATGAACATTAACGTCTTTTTTTGCATCCGAAGGCTTATTCTAATCACTTTTCGTGCTTAAGGAATGTAGTTCATCCAATAAGCGCGTTTGTGTCATTGGATGAAAATTTACGTCATTTTGTGCATCCCAAGGCTTATTCTAATTACTTTTCGTACTTAAGGAATGTAGTTCATCCAATAAGCGCGTTTGTGTCATTGGATGAACATTTACGTTAATTTGTGCATCCCAAGGCTTATTCTAATCACTTTTCGTACTTAAGGAATGTAGTTCATCCAATATGTGCATTTGTGTCATTGGATGAACATTTACGTCATTTTGTGCATCCCAAGGTTTATTCTAATCACTTTTCGTACTTAAGGAATGTAGTTCATCCAATATGTGCATTTGTGTCATTGGATGAACATTTACGTCATTTTGTGCATCCCAAGGCTTATTCTAATTACTTTTCGTACTTAAGGAATGTAGTTCATCCAATAAGCGCGTTTGTGTCATTGGATGAACATTTACGTTAATTTGTGCATCCCAAGGCTTATTCTAATCACTTTTCGTACTTAAGGAATGTAGTTCATCCAATAAGCGCGTTTGTGTCATTGGATGAACATTTACGTCATTTTGTGCATCCCAAGGCTTATTCTAATCACTTTTCGTACTTAAGGAATGTAGTTCATCCAATATGTGCATTTGTGTCATTGGATGAACATTTACGTCATTTTGTGCATCCCAAGGCTTATTCTAATTACTTTTCGTACTTAAGGAATGTAGTTCATTCAATAAGTGCGTTTGTGTCATTGGATGAACATTTCTGTCATTTTGTGCATCCCAAGGCTTATTCTAATCACTTTTCGTACTTAAAGAATGTAGTTCATCCAATAAGTGCATTTGTGTCATTAATTTAACATTTAGGACTGGTTGTGTATCCCAAGGCTTATTCTAATCACTTTTTGTACTTAAGGAATGTAGTTCATCCAATAAGCGCGTTTGTGTCATTGGATGAACATTTACGTTATTTTGTGCATCCCAAGGCTTATTCTAATCACTTTTCGTTCTTAAGGAATGTAGTTCATCCAATATGTGCATTTGAATCATTGGATGAACATTTACGTCTTTTTGTGCATCCCAAGGCTTATTCTAATCACTTTTCGTACTTAAGGAATGTAGTTCATCCAATAAGCGCGTTTGTGTCATTGGATGAACATTTACGTCATTTTGTGCATCCCAAGGTTTATTCTAATCACTTTTCGTACTTAAGGAATGTAGTTCATCCAATATGTGCATTTGTGTCATTGGATAAACATTTACGTCATTTTGTGCATCCCAAGGCTTATTCTAATTACTTTTCGTACTTAAGGAATGTAGTTCATTCAATAAGTGCGTTTGTCTCATGGGATGAACATTTCTGTCATTTTGTGCATCCCAAGGCTTATTCTAATCGCTTTTCGTACTTAAAGAATGTAGTTCATCCAATAAGTGCATTTGTGTCATTAATTTAACATTTAGGTCACGTTGTGTATCCCAAGGCTTATTCTAATCACTTTTCGTACTTAAGGAATGTAGTTCATCCAATAAGCGCGTTTGTGTCATTGGATGAACATTTACGTTATTTTGTGCATCCCAAGGCTTATTCTAATCACTTTTCGTACTTAAGGAATGTAGTTCATCCAATATGTGCATTTGTATCATTGGATGAACATTTACGTCTTTTTGTGCATCCCAAGGCATATTCTAATCACTTTTCGTACTTAAGGAATGTAGTTCATCCAATAAGCGCGTTTGTGTCATTCGATGAACATTTACGTCATTTTGTGCATCCCAAGGTTTATTCTAATCACTTTTCGTACTTAAGGAATGTAGTTCATCCAATATGTGCATTTGTGTCATTGGATAAACATTTACGTCATTTTGTGCATCCCAAGGCTTATTCTAATTACTTTTCGTACTTAAGGAATGTAGTTCATTCAATAAGTGCGTTTGTGTTATGGGATGAACATTTCTGTCATTTTGTGCATCCCAAGGCTTATTCTAATCACTTTTCGTACTTAAAGAATGTAGTTCATCCAATAAGTGCATTTGTGTCATTAATTTAACATTTAGGTCACGTTGTGTATCCCAAGGCTTATTCTAATCACTTTTTGTACTTAAGGAATGTAGTTCATCCAATAAGCGCGTTTGTGTCATTGGATGAACATTTACGTTATTTTGTGCATCCCAAGGCTTATTCTAATCACTTTTCGTACTTAAGGAATGTAGTTCATCCAATATGCGCATTTGAATCATTGGATGAACATTAACGTCTTTTTTTGCATCCGAAGGCTTATTCTAATCACTTTTCGTGCTTAAGGAATGTAGTTCATCCAATAAGCGCGTTTGTGTCATTGGATGAAAATTTACGTCATTTTGTGCATCCCAAGGCTTATTCTAATTACTTTTCGTACTTAAGGAATGTAGTTCATCCAATAAGCGCGTTTGTGTCATTGGATGAACATTTACGTTAATTTGTGCATCCCAAGGCTTATTCTAATCACTTTTCGTACTTAAGGAATGTAGTTCATCCAATAAGCGTGTTTGTGTCATTGGATGAACATTTACGTTAATTTGTGAATCCCAAGGCTTATTCTAATCACTTTTCGTACTTAAGGAATGTAGTTCATCCAATATGTGCATTTGTATCATTGGATGAACATTTACGTCTTTTTGTGCATCCCAAGGCTTATTCTAATTACTTTCGTACTTAAGGAATGTAGTTCATTCAATAAGTGCGTTTGTGTCATTGGATGAACATTTCTGTCATTTTGTGCATCCCAATGCTTATTCTAATCACTTTTCGTACTTAAAGAATGTAGTTCATCCAATAAGTGCATTTGTGTCATTAATTTAACATTTAGGTCATGTCGTGTATCCCAAGGCTTATTCTAATCACTTTTTGTACTTAAGGAATGTAGTTCATCCAATAAGCGCGTTTGTGTCATTGGATGAACATTTACGTTATTTTGTGCATCCCAAGGCTTATTCTAATCACTTTTCGTACTTAAGGAATGTAGTTCATCCAATATGCGCATTTGAATCATTGGATGAACATTAACGTCTTTTTTTGCATCCGAAGGCTTATTCTAATCACTTTTCGTGCTTAAGGAATGTAGTTCATCCAATAAGCGCGTTTGTGTCATTGGATGAAAATTTACGTCATTTTGTGCATCCCAAGGCTTATTCTAATTACTTTTCGTACTTAAGGAATGTAGTTCATCCAATAAGCGCGTTTGTGTCATTGGATGAACATTTACGTTAATTTGTGCATCCCAAGGCTTATTCTAATCACTTTTCGTACTTAAGGAATGTAGTTCATCCAATAAGCGCGTTTGTGTCATTGGATGAACATTTACGTTAATTTGTGCATCCCAAGGCTTATTCTAATCACTTTTCGTACTTAAGGAATGTAGTTCATCCAATATGTGCATTTGCATCATTGGATGAACATTTACGTTTTTTTGTGCATCCCAAGGCTTATTTTAATCACTTTTCGTACTTAAGGAATGTAGTTCATCCAATAAGCGCGTTTGTGTCATTGGATGAACATTTACGTCATTTTGTGCATCCCAAGGTTTATTCTAATCACTTTTCGTACTTAAGGAATGTAGTTCATCCAATATGTGCATTTGTGTCATTGGATGAACATTTACGTCATTTTGTGCATCCCAATGCTTATTCTATTTACTTTTCGTACATAAGGAATGTAGTTCATTCAATAAGTGCGTTTGTGTCATTAGATGAACATTTCTGTCATTTTGTGCATCCCAACGCTTATTCTAATCACTTTTCTTACTTAAAGAATGTAGTTCATCCAATAAGTGCATTTGTGTCATTAATTTAACATTTAGGTCACGTTGTGTATCCCAAGGCTTATTCTAATCACTTTTCGTACTTAAGGAATGTAGTTCATCCAATAAGCGCGTTTGTGTCATTGGATGAACATTTACGTCATTTTGTGCATCCCAAGGTTTATTCTAATCACTTTTCGTACTTAAGGAATGTAGTTCATCCAATATGTGAATTTGTGTCATTGGATGAACATTTACGTCATTTTGTGCATCCCAAGGTTTATTCTAATTACTTTTCGTACTTAAGGAATATAGTTCATTCAATAAGTGCGTTTGTGTCATTGGATGAACATTTCTGTCATTTTGTGCATCCCAAGGCTTATTCTAATCAATTTTCGTACTTAAAGAATGTAGTTCATCCAATAAGTGCATTTGTGTCATTAATTTAAGATTTAGGTTAGGTTGTGTATCCCAAGGCTTATTCTAATCACTTTTTGTACTTAAGGAATGTAATTCATCCAATAAGCGCGTTTGTGTCATTGGATGAACATTTACGTTATTTTGTGCATCCCAAGGCTTATTCTAATCACTTTTCGTACTTAAGGAATGTAGTTCATCCAATATGTGCATTTGAATCATTGGATGAACATATACGCCTTTTTGTGCATCCCAAGGCTTATTTTAATCACTTTTCGTACTTAAGGAATGTAGTTCATCCAATAAGCGCGTTTGTGTCATTGGATGAACATTTACGTCATTTTGTGCATCCCAAGGTTTATTCTAATCACTTTTCGTACTTAAGGAATGTAGTTCATCCAATAAGTGCATTTGTGTCATTGGATGAACATTTACGTCATTTTGTGCATCCCAAGGCTTATTCTAATCACTTTTCGTACTTAAGGAATGTAGTTCATCCAATAAGTGCGTTTGTGTCATTGGATGAACATTTACGTCATTTTGTGCATCCCAAGGTTTATTCTAATCACTTTTCGTACTTAAGGAATGTAGTTCATCCAATATGTGCATTTGTGTCATTGGATAAACATTTACGTCATTTTGTGCATCCCAAGGCTTATTCTAATTACTTTTCGTACTTAAGGAATGTAGTTCATTCAATAAGTGCGTTTGTGTCATTGGATGAACATTTCTGTCATTTTGTGCATCCCAAGGCTTATTCTAATCACTTTTCGTACTTAAAGAATGTAGTTCATCCAATAAGTGCATTTGTGTCATTAATTTAACATTTAGGTCATGTTGTGTATCCCAAGGCTTATTCTAATCACTTTTCGTACTTAAGGAATGTTGTTCATCCAATAAGCGCGTTTGTGTCATTGGATGAACATTTACGTTAATTTGTGCATCCCAAGGCGTATTCTAATCACTTTTCGTACTTAAGGAATGTAGTTCATCCAATATGTGCATTTGTATCATTGGATGAACATTTACGTCTTTTTGTGCATCCCAAGGCTTATTCTAATGAATTTTCGTACATAAGGATACAGATCATCCTATAAGTGCATTTGTGTCATTGGATGAACATTTACGTCATTTTGTGCATCTCAAGGCTTATTCTAATGACTTTTCCTACTTAAGGAAAGTAATTCAACCAATAAGGGTGTTTGTGTCATTAATCTAACATTTACATCATTTTGTGCATCCCAAGGCTTGTTCTAATCACTTTTCGTACTTAAGGAATGTAGTTCATCCAATAAGTGCGTTTGTGTCATTGGATGAACATTTTTGTCATTTTGTGCATCCCAAGGCTTATTCTAATCACTTTTCGTACTTAAAGAATGTAGTTCATCCAATAAGTGCATTTGTGTCATTAATTTAACATTTAGGACTGGTTGTGTATCCCAAGGCTTATTCTAATCACTTTTTGTACTTAAGGAATGTAGTTCATCCAATAAGCGCGTTTGTGTCATTGGATGAACATTTCTGTCATTTTGTGCTTCCCTAGGCTTATTCTAATCACTTTTCGTACTTAAGGAATGTAGTTCATCCAATATGTGCATTTGTGTCATTGGATGAACATTTACGTCATTTTGTGCATCCCAAGGCTTATTCTAATTACTTTTCGTACTTAAGGAATGTAGTTCATTCAATAAGTGCGTTTGTGTCATTGGATGAACATTTCTGTCATTTTGTGCATCCCAAGGCTTATTCTAATCACTTTTCGTACATAAGGAATGTAGGTCATCCAATAAGTGCATTTGTGTCATTAATTTAACATTTAGGTCATGTTGTGTATCCCAATGCTTATTCTAATCACTTTTCGTACTTAAGGAATGTAGTTCATCCAATAAGCGCGTTTGTGTCATTGGATGAACATTTACATTATTTTGTGCATCCCAAGGCTTATTCTAATCACTTTTCGTACTTAAGGAATGTAGTCCATCCAATATGTGCATTTGCGTCATTGGATCAACATTTAAGTCATTTTGTGCATCCCATGGCTTATTCTAATTACTTTTCGTACTTAAGGAATGTAGTTCATTCAATAAGTGCGTTTGTGTCATTGGATGAACATTTCTGTCATTTTGTGCTTCCCTAGGCTTATTCTAATCACTTTTCGTACTTAAGGAATGTAGTTCATCCAATATGTGCATTTGTGTCATTGGATGAACATTTACGTCATTTTGTGCATCCCAAGGCTTATTCTAATTACTTTTCGTACTTAAGGAATGTAGTTCATTCAATAAGTGCGTTTGTGTGATTGGATGAACATTTCTGTCATTTTGTGCATCCCAAGGCTTATTCTAATCACTTTTCGTACTTAACGAATGTAGTTCATCCAATAAGTGCATTTGTGTCATTAATTTAACATTTAGGTCACGTTGTGTATCCCAAGGCTTATTCTAATCACTTTTTGTACTTAAGGAATGTAGTTCATCCAATAAGCGCGTTTGTGTCATTGGATGAACATTTACGTTATTTTGTGCATCCCAAGGCTTATTCTAATCACTTTTCGTACTTAAGGAATGTAGTTCATTCAATAAGTGCGTTTGTGTCATTGGATGAACATTTCTGTCATTTTGTGCTTCCCTAGGCTTATTCTAATCACTTTTCGTACTTAAGGAATGTAGTTCATCCAATAAGTGCGTTTGTGTCATTGGATGAACATTTACGTCATTTTGTGCATCCCAAGATTTATTCTAATCACTTTTCTTACTTAATGAATGTAGTTCATCCAATAAGTGCATTTGTGTCATTAATTTAACATTTAGGTCATGTTGTGTATCCCAATGCTTATTCTAATCACTTTTCGTACTTAAGGAATGTAGTTCATCCAATAAGCGCGTTTGTGTCATTGGATGAACATTTACATTATTTTGTGCATCCCAAGGCTTATTCTAATCACTTTTCGTAGTTAAGGAATGTAGTCCATCCAATATGTGCATTTGCGTCATTGGATCAACATTTAAGTCATTTTGTGCATCCCATGGCTTATTCTAATTACTTTTCGTACTTAAGGAATGTAGTTCATTCAATAAGTGCGTTTGTGTCATTGGATGAACATTTCTGTCATTTTGTGCTTCCCTAGGCTTATTCTAATCACTTTTCGTACTTAAGGAATGTAGTTCATCCAATAAGTGCGTTTGTGTCATTGGATGAACATTTACGTCATTTTGTGCATCCCAAGGTTTATTCTAATCACTTTTCGTACTTAAGGAATGTAGTTCATCCAATATGTGCATTTGTGTCATTGGATGAACATTTACGTCATTTTGTGCATCCCAAGGCTTATTCTAATTACTTTTCGTACTTAAGGAATGTAGTTCATCCAATAAGTGCATTTGTGTCATTGGATGAACATTTACGTCATTTTGTGCATCCCAAGGCTTATTCTAATCACTTTTCGTACTTAAGGAATGTAGTTCATCCAATAAGCGCGTTTGTGTCATTGGATGAACATTTACGTTAATTTGTGCATCCCAAGGCTTATTCTAATCACTTTTCGTACTTAAGGAATGTAGTTCATCCAATATGTGCATTTGCATCATTGGATGAACATTTACGTTTTTTTGTGCATCCCAAGGCTTATTTTAATCACTTTTCGTACTTAAGGAATGTAGTTCATCCAATAAGCGCGTTTGTGTCATTGGATGAACATTTACGTTAATTTGTGCATCCCAAGGCTTATTCTAATCACTTTTCGTACTTAAGGAATGTAGTTCATCCAATAAGCGTGTTTGTGTCATTGGATGAACATTTACGTTAATTTGTGCATCCCAAGGCTTATTCTAATCACTTTTCGTACTTAAGGAATGTAGTTCATCCAATATGCGCATTTGAATCATTGGATGAACATTAACGTCTTTTTTTGCATCCGAAGGCTTATTCTAATCACTTTTCGTGCTTAAGGAATGTAGTTCATCCAATAAGCGCGTTTGTGTCATTGGATGAAAATTTACGTCATTTTGTGCATCCCAAGGCTTATTCTAATTACTTTTCGTACTTAAGGAATGTAGTTCATCCAATAAGCGCGTTTGTGTCATTGGATGAACATTTACGTTAATTTGTGCATCCCAAGGCTTATTCTAATCACTTTTCGTACTTAAGGAATGTAGTTCATCCAATAAGCGCGTTTGTGTCATTGGATGAACATTTACGTTATTTTGTGCATCCCAAGGCTTATTCTAATCACTTTTCGTACTTAAGGAATGTAGTTCATCCAATATGTGCATTTGTGTCATTGGATAAACATTTACGTCATTTTGTGCATCCCAAGGCTTATTCTAATTACTTTTCGTACTTAAGGAATGTAGTTCATTCAATAAGTGCGTTTGTCTCATGGGATGAACATTTCTGTCATTTTGTGCATCCCAAGGCTTATTCTAATCGCTTTTCGTACTTAAAGAATGTAGTTCATCCAATAAGTGCATTTGTGTCATTAATTTAACATTTAGGTCACGTTGTGTATCCCAAGGCTTATTCTAATCACTTTTCGTACTTAAGGAATGTAGTTCATCCAATAAGCGCGTTTGTGTCATTGGATGAACATTTACGTTATTTTGTGCATCCCAAGGCTTATTCTAATCACTTTTCGTACTTAAGGAATGTAGTTCATCCAATATGTGCATTTGTATCATTGGATGAACATTTACGTCATTTTGTGCATCCCAAGGCTTTTTCTAATTACTTTTCGTACTTAAGGAATGTAGTTCATGCAATAAGTGCGTTTGTGTCATTGGATGAACATTTCTGTCATTTTGTGCATCCCAAGGCTTATTCTAATCACTTTTCGTACTTAAAGAATGTAGTTCATCCAATAAGTGCATTTGTGTCATTAATTTAACATTTAGGTCATGTTGTGTATCCCAAGGCTTATTCTAATCACTTTTCGTACTTAAGGAATGTTGTTCATCCAATAAGCGCGTTTGTGTCATTGGATGAACATTTACGTTAATTTGTGCATCCCAAGGCGTATTCTAATCACTTTTCGTACTTAAGGAATGTAGTTCATCCAATATGTGCATTTGTATCATTGGATGAACATTTACGTCTTTTTGTGCATCCCAAGGCTTATTCTAATGAATTTTCGTACATAAGGATACAGATCATCCTATAAGTGCATTTGTGTCATTGGATGAACATTTACGTCATTTTGTGCATCTCAAGGCTTATTCTAATGACTTTTCCTACTTAAGGAAAGTAATTCAACCAATAAGGGTGTTTGTGTCATTAATCTAACATTTACATCATTTTGTGCATCCCAAGGCTTGTTCTAATCACTTTTCGTACTTAAGGAATGTAGTTCATCCAATAAGTGCGTTTGTGTCATTGGATGAACATTTTTGTCATTTTGTGCATCCCAAGGCTTATTCTAATCACTTTTCGTACTTAAAGAATGTAGTTCATCCAATAAGTGCATTTGTGTCATTAATTTAACATTTAGGACTGGTTGTGTATCCCAAGGCTTATTCTAATCACTTTTTGTACTTAAGGAATGTAGTTCATCCAATAAGCGCGTTTGTGTCATTGGATGAACATTTCTGTCATTTTGTGCTTCCCTAGGCTTATTCTAATCACTTTTCGTACTTAAGGAATGTAGTTCATCCAATATGTGCATTTGTGTCATTGGATGAACATTTACGTCATTTTGTGCATCCCAAGGCTTATTCTAATTACTTTTCGTACTTAAGGAATGTAGTTCATTCAATAAGTGCGTTTGTGTCATTGGATGAACATTTCTGTCATTTTGTGCATCCCAAGGCTTATTCTAATCACTTTTCGTACTTAAAGAATGTAGTTCATCCAATAAGTGCATTTGTGTCATTAATTTAACATTTAGGACTGGTTGTGTATCCCAAGGCTTATTCTAATCACTTTTTGTACTTAAGGAATGTAGTTCATCCAATAAGCGCGTTTGTGTCATTGGATGAACATTTACGTTATTTTGTGCATCCCAAGGCTTATTCTAATCACTTTTCGTTCTTAAGGAATGTAGTTCATCCAATATGTGCATTTGAATCATTGGATGAACATTTACGTCTTTTTGTGCATCCCAAGGCTTATTCTAATCACTTTTCGTACTTAAGGAATGTAGTTCATCCAATAAGCGCGTTTGTGTCATTGGATGAACATTTACGTCATTTTGTGCATCCCAAGGTTTATTCTAATCACTTTTCGTACTTAAGGAATGTAGTTCATCCAATATGTGCATTTGTGTCATTGGATAAACATTTACGTCATTTTGTGCATCCCAAGGCTTATTCTAATTACTTTTCGTACTTAAGGAATGTAGTTCATTCAATAAGTGCGTTTGTCTCATGGGATGAACATTTCTGTCATTTTGTGCATCCCAAGGCTTATTCTAATCGCTTTTCGTACTTAAAGAATGTAGTTCATCCAATAAGTGCATTTGTGTCATTAATTTAACATTTAGGTCACGTTGTGTATCCCAAGGCTTATTCTAATAACTTTTTGTACTTAAGGAATGTAGTTCATCCAATAAGCGCGTTTGTGTCATTGGATGAACATTTACGTTATTTTGTGCATCCCAAAGCTTATTCTAATCACTTTTCGTACTTAAGGAATGTAGTTCATCCAATATGTGCATTTGTATCATTGGATGAACATTTACGTCATTTTGTGCATCCCAAGGCTTATTCTAATTACTTTTCGTACTTAAGGAATGTAGTTCATGCAATAAGTGCGTTTGTGTCATTGGATGAACATTTCTGTCATTTTGTGCATCCCAAGGCTTATTCTAATCACTTTTCGTACTTAAAGAATGTAGTTCATCCAATAAGTGCATTTGTGTCATTAATTTAATATTTAGGTCATGTTGTGTATCCCAAGGCTTATTCTAATCACTTTTCGTACTTAAGGAATGTTGTTCATCCAATAAGCGCGTTTGTGTCATTGGATGAACATTTACGTTAATTTGTGCATCCCAAGGCGTATTCTAATCACTTTTCGTACTTAAGGAATGTAGTTCATCCAATATGTGCATTTGTATCATTGGATGAACATTTACGTCTTTTTGTGCATCCCAAGGCTTATTCTAATGACTTTTCGTACTTAAGGATACAGATCATCCTATAAGTGCATTTGTGTCATTGGATGAACATTTACGTCATTTTGTGCATCTCAAGGCTTATTCTAATGACTTTTCCTACTTAAGGAAAGTAATTCAACCAATAAGGGTGTTTGTGTCATTAATCTAACATTTACATCATTTTGTGCATCCCAAGGCTTGTTCTAATCACTTTTCGTACTTAAGGAATGTAGTTCATCCAATAAGTGCGTTTGTGTCATTGGATGAACATTTTTGTCATTTTGTGCATCCCAAGGCTTATTCTAATCACTTTTCGTACTTAAAGAATGTAGTTCATCCAATATGTGCATTTGCGTCATTGGATCAACATTTAAGTCATTTTGTGCATCCCATGGCTTATTCTAATTACTTTTCGTACTTAAGGAATGTAGTGCATTCAATAAGTGCGTTTGTGTCATTGGATGAACATTTCTGTCATTTTGTGCTTCCCTAGGCTTATTCTAATCACTTTTCGTACTTAAGGAATGTAGTTCATCCAATAAGTGCGTTTGTGTCATTGGATGAACATTTACGTCATTTTGTGCATCCCAAGGTTTATTCTAATCACTTTTCGTACTTAAGGAATGTAGTTCATCCAATATGTGCGTTTGTGTCATTGGATGAACATTTCTGTCATTTTGTGCAACCCAAGGCTTATTCTAATCACTTTTCGTACTTAAAGAATGTAGTTTATCCAATAAGTGCATTTGTGTCATTAATTTAACATTTAGGACTGGTTGTGTATCCCAAGGCTTATTCTAATCACTTTTTGTACTTAAGGAATGTAGTTCATCCAATAAGCGCGTTTGTGTCATTGGATGAACATTTACGTTATTTTGTGCATCCCAAGGCTTATTCTAATCACTTTTCGTACTTAGGGAATGTAGTTCATCCAATATGTGCATTTGAATCATTGGATCAACATTTACGTCATTTTGTGCATCCCATGGCTTATTCTAATTACTTTTCGTACTTAAGGAATGTAGTTCATTCAATAAGTGCGTTTGTGTCATTGGATGAACATTTCTGTCATTTTGTGCTTCCCTAGGCTTATTCTAATCACTTTTCGTACTTAAGGAATGTAGTTCATCCAATAAGTGCGTTTGTGTCATTGGATGAACATTTACGTCATTTTGTGCATCCCAAGGTTTATTCTAATCACTTTTCGTACTTAAGGAATGTAGTTCATCCAATATGTGCATTTGTGTCATTGGATGAACATTTACGTCATTTTGTGCATCCCAAGGCTTATTCTAATCACTTTTCGTACTTAAGGAATGTAGTTCATCCAATAAGCGCGTTTGTGTCATTGGATGAACATTTACGTCATTTTGTGCATCCCAAGGTTTATTCTAATCACTTTTCGTACTTAAGGAATGTAGTTCATTCAATAAGTGCGTTTGTGTGATTGGATGAACATTTCTGTCATTTTGTGCATCCCAAGGCTTATTCTAATCACTTTTCGTACTTTACGAATGTAGTTCATCCAATAAGTGCATTTGTGTCATTAATTTAACATTTAGGTCACGTTGTGTATCCCAAGGCTTATTCTAATCACTTTTTGTACTTAAGGAATGTAGTTCATCCAATAAGCGCGTTTGTGTCATTGGATGAACATTTACGTTATTTTGTGCATCCCAAAGCTTATTCTAATCACTTTTCGTACTTAAGGAATGTAGTTCATCCAATATGTGCATTTGTATCATTGGATGAACATTTACGTCATTTTGTGCATCCCAAGGCTTATTCTAATTACTTTTCGTACTTAAGGAATGTAGTTCATGCAATAAGTGCGTTTGTGTCATTGGATGAACATTTCTGTCATTTTGTGCATCCCAAGGCTTATTCTAATCACTTTTCGTACTTAAAGAATGTAGTTCATCCAATAAGTGCATTTGTGTCATTAATTTAACATTTAGGTCATGTTGTGTATCCCAAGGCTTATTCTAATCACTTTTTGTACTTAAGGAATGTAGTTCATCCAATAAGCGCGTTTGTGTCATTGGATGAACATTTACGTTATTTTGTGCATCCCAAGGCTTATTCTAATCACTTTTCGTACTTAAGGAATGTAGTTCATCCAATATGTGCATTTGAATCATTGGATGAACATTTACGTCTTTTTGTGCATCCCAAGGCTTATTCTAATCACTTTTCATACTTAAGGAATGTAGGTCATCCAATAAGCGCGTTTGTGTCATTGGATGAACATTTACGTCATTTTGTGCATCCCAAGGTTTATTCTAATCACTTTTCGTACTTAAGGAATGTAGTTCATCCAATATGTGCATTTGTGTCATTGGATAAACATTTACGTCATTTTGTGCATCCCAAGGCTTATTCTAATTACTTTTCGTACTTAAGGAATGTAGTTCATTCAATAAGTGCGTTTGTCTCATGGGATGAACATTTCTGTCATTTTGTGCATCCCAAGGCTTATTCTAATCGCTTTTCGTACTTAAAGAATGTAGTTCATCCAATAAGTGCATTTGTGTCATTAATTTAACATTTAGGTCACGTTGTGTATCCCAAGGCTTATTCTAATCACTTTTCGTACTTAAGGAATGTAGTTCATCCAATAAGCGCGTTTGTGTCATTGGATGAACATTTACGTTATTTTGTGCATCCCAAGGCTTATTCTAATCACTTTTCGTACTTAAGGAATGTAGTTCATCCAATATGTGCATTTGTATCATTGGATGAACATTTACGTCATTTTGTGCATCCCAAGGCTTTTTCTAATTACTTTTCGTACTTAAGGAATGTAGTTCATGCAATAAGTGCGTTTGTGTCATTGGATGAACATTTCTGTCATTTTGTGCATCCCAAGGCTTATTCTAATCACTTTTCGTACTTAAAGAATGTAGTTCATCCAATAAGTGCATTTGTGTCATTAATTTAACATTTAGGTCATGTTGTGTATCCCAAGGCTTATTCTAATCACTTTTCGTACTTAAGGAATGTTGTTCATCCAATAAGCGCGTTTGTGTCATTGGATGAACATTTACGTTAATTTGTGCATCCCAAGGCGTATTCTAATCACTTTTCGTACTTAAGGAATGTAGTTCATCCAATATGTGCATTTGTATCATTGGATGAACATTTACGTCTTTTTGTGCATCCCAAGGCTTATTCTAATGAATTTTCGTACATAAGGATACAGATCATCCTATAAGTGCATTTGTGTCATTGGATGAACATTTACGTCATTTTGTGCATCTCAAGGCTTATTCTAATGACTTTTCCTACTTAAGGAAAGTAATTCAACCAATAAGGGTGTTTGTGTCATTAATCTAACATTTACATCATTTTGTGCATCCCAAGGCTTGTTCTAATCACTTTTCGTACTTAAGGAATGTAGTTCATCCAATAAGTGCGTTTGTGTCATTGGATGAACATTTTTGTCATTTTGTGCATCCCAAGGCTTATTCTAATCACTTTTCGTACTTAAAGAATGTAGTTCATCCAATAAGTGCATTTGTGTCATTAATTTAACATTTAGGACTGGTTGTGTATCCCAAGGCTTATTCTAATCACTTTTTGTACTTAAGGAATGTAGTTCATCCAATAAGCGCGTTTGTGTCATTGGATGAACATTTCTGTCATTTTGTGCTTCCCTAGGCTTATTCTAATCACTTTTCGTACTTAAGGAATGTAGTTCATCCAATATGTGCATTTGTGTCATTGGATGAACATTTACGTCATTTTGTGCATCCCAAGGCTTATTCTAATTACTTTTCGTACTTAAGGAATGTAGTTCATTCAATAAGTGCGTTTGTGTCATTGGATGAACATTTCTGTCATTTTGTGCATCCCAAGGCTTATTCTAATCACTTTTCGTACTTAAAGAATGTAGTTCATCCAATAAGTGCATTTGTGTCATTAATTTAACATTTAGGTCACGTTGTGTATCCCAATGCTTATTCTAATCACTTTTCGTACTTAAGGAATGTGGTTCATCCAATAAGCGCGTTTGTGTCATTGGATGAACATTTACATTATTTTGTGCATCCCAAGGCTTATTCTAATCACTTTTCGTACTTAAGGAATGTAGTCCATCCAATATGTGCATTTGCGTCATTGGATCAACATTTAAGTCATTTTGTGCATCCCATGGCTTATTCTAATTACTTTTCGTACTTAAGGAATGTAGTTCATTCAATAAGTGCGTTTGTGTCATTGGATGAACATTTCTGTCATTTTGTGCTTCCCTAGGCTTATTCTAATCACTTTTCGTACTTAAGGAATGTAGTTCATCCAATATGTGCATTTGTGTCATTGGATGAACATTTACGTCATTTTGTGCATCCCAAGGCTTATTCTAATTACTTTTCGTACTTAAGGAATGTAGTTCATTCAATAAGTGTGTTTGTGTCATTGGATGAACATTTCTGTCATTTTGTGCATCCCAAGGCTTATTCTAATCACTTTTCGTACTTAAAGAATGTAGTTCATCCAATAAGTGCATTTGTGTCATTAATTTAACATTTAGGACTGGTTGTGTATCCCAAGGCTTATTCTAATCAATTTTTGTACTTAAGGAATGTAGTTCATCCAATAAGCGCGTTTGTGTCATTGGATGAACATTTACGTTATTTTGTGCATCCCAAGGCTTATTCTAATCACTTTTCGTTCTTAAGGAATGTAGTTCATCCAATATGTGCATTTGAATCATTGGATGAACATTTACGTCTTTTTGTGCATCCCAAGGCTTATTCTAATCACTTTTCGTACTTAAGGAATGTAGTTCATCCAATAAGCGCGTTTGTGTCATTGGATGAACATTTACGTCATTTTGTGCATCCCAAGGTTTATTCTAATCACTTTTCGTACTTAAGGAATGTAGTTCATCCAATATGTGCATTTGTGTCATTGGATAAACATTTACGTCATTTTGTGCATCCCAAGGCTTATTCTAATAACTTTTCGTACTTAAGGAATGTAGTTCATCCAATAAGTGCGTTTGTGTCATGGGATGAACATTTCTGTCATTTTGTGCATCCCAAGGCTTATTCTAATCGCTTTTCGTACTTAAAGAATGTAGTTCATCCAATAAGTGCATTTGTGTCATTAATTTAACATTTAGGTTACGTTGTGTATCCCAAGGCTTATTCTAATCACTTTTTGTACTTAAGGATTGTAGTTCATCCAATAAGCGCGTTTGTGTCATTGGATGAACATTTACGTTATTTTGTGCATCCCAAGGCTTATTCGAATCACTTTTCGTACTTAAGGAATGTAGTTCATCCAATATGTGCATTTGTATCATTGGATGAACATTTACGTCATTTTGTGCATCCCAAGGCTTATTCTAATTACTTTTCGTACTTAAGGAATGTAGTTCATGCAATAAGTGCGTTTGTGTCATTGGATGAACATTTCTGTCATTTTGTGCATCCCAAGGCTTATTCTAATCACTTTTCGTACTTAAAGAATGTTGTTCATCCAATAAGTGCATTTGTGTCATTAATTTAACATTTAGGTCATGTTGTGTATCCCAAGGCTTATTCTAATCACTTTTCGTACTTAAGGAATGTTGTTCATCCAATAAGCGCGTTTGTGTCATTGGATGAACATTTACGTTAATTTGTGCATCCCAAGGCGTATTCTAATCACTTTTCGTACTTAAGGAATGTAGTTCATCCAATATGTGCATTTGTATCATTGGATGAACATTTACGTCTTTTTGTGCATCCCAAGGCTTATTCTAATGACTTTTCGTACTTAATGATACAGATCATCCTATAAGTGCATTTGTGTCATTGGATGAACATTTACGTCATTTTGTGCATCTCAAGGCTTATTCTAATGACTTTTCCTACTTAAGGAAAGTAATTCAACCAATAAGGGTGTTTGTGTCATTAATCTAACATTTACATCATTTTGTGCATCCCAAGGCTTGTTCTAATCACTTTTCGTACTTAAGGAATGTAGTTCATCCAATAAGTGCGTTTGTGTCATTGGATGAACATTTCTGTCATTTTGTGCATCCCAAGGCTTATTCTAATCACTTTTCGTACTTAAAGAATGTAGTTCATCCAATAAGTGCATTTGTGTCATTAATTTAACATTTAGGACTGGTTGTGTATCCCAAGGCTTATTCTAATCACTTTTGTACTTAAGGAATGTAGTTCATCCAATAAGCGCGTTTGTGTCATTGGATGAACATTTACGTTATTTTGTGCATCCCAAGGCTTATTCTAATCACTTTTCGTACTTAAGGAATGTAGTTCATCCAATATGTGCATTTGAATCATTGGATGAACATTTACGTCTTTTTGTGCATCCCAAGGCTTATTCTAATCACTTTTCATACTTAAGGAATGTAGGTCATCCAATAAGCGCGTTTGTGTCATTGGATGAACATTTACGTCATTTTGTGCATCCCAAGGTTTATTCTAATCACTTTTCGTACTTAAGGAATGTAGTTCATCCAATATGTGCATTTGTGTCATTGGATAAACATTTACGTCATTTTGTGCATCCCAAGGCTTATTCTAATTACTTTTCGTACTTAAGGAATGTAGTTCATTCAATAAGTGCGTTTGTCTCATGGGATGAACATTTCTGTCATTTTGTGCATCCCAAGGCTTATTCTAATCGCTTTTCGTACTTAAAGAATGTAGTTCATCCAATAAGTGCATTTGTGTCATTAATTTAACATTTAGGTCACGTTGTGTATCCCAAGGCTTATTCTAATCACTTTTCGTACTTAAGGAATGTAGTTCATCCAATAAGCGCGTTTGTGTCATTGGATGAACATTTACGTTATTTTGTGCATCCCAAGGCTTATTCTAATCACTTTTCGTACTTAAGGAATGTAGTTCATCCAATATGTGCATTTGTATCATTGGATGAACATTTACGTCATTTTGTGCATCCCAAGGCTTTTTCTAATTACTTTTCGTACTTAAGGAATGTAGTTCATGCAATAAGTGCGTTTGTGTCATTGGATGAACATTTCTGTCATTTTGTGCATCCCAAGGCTTATTCTAATCACTTTTCGTACTTAAAGAATGTAGTTCATCCAATAAGTGCATTTGTGTCATTAATTTAACATTTAGGTCATGTTGTGTATCCCAAGGCTTATTCTAATCACTTTTCGTACTTAAGGAATGTTGTTCATCCAATAAGCGCGTTTGTGTCATTGGATGAACATTTACGTTAATTTGTGCATCCCAAGGCGTATTCTAATCACTTTTCGTACTTAAGGAATGTAGTTCATCCAATATGTGCATTTGTATCATTGGATGAACATTTACGTCTTTTTGTGCATCCCAAGGCTTATTCTAATGAATTTTCGTACATAAGGATACAGATCATCCTATAAGTGCATTTGTGTCATTGGATGAACATTTACGTCATTTTGTGCATCTCAAGGCTTATTCTAATGACTTTTCCTACTTAAGGAAAGTAATTCAACCAATAAGGGTGTTTGTGTCATTAATCTAACATTTACATCATTTTGTGCATCCCAAGGCTTGTTCTAATCACTTTTCGTACTTAAGGAATGTAGTTCATCCAATAAGTGCGTTTGTGTCATTGGATGAACATTTTTGTCATTTTGTGCATCCCAAGGCTTATTCTAATCACTTTTCGTACTTAAAGAATGTAGTTCATCCAATAAGTGCATTTGTGTCATTAATTTAACATTTAGGACTGGTTGTGTATCCCAAGGCTTATTCTAATCACTTTTTGTACTTAAGGAATGTAGTTCATCCAATAAGCGCGTTTGTGTCATTGGATGAACATTTCTGTCATTTTGTGCTTCCCTAGGCTTATTCTAATCACTTTTCGTACTTAAGGAATGTAGTTCATCCAATATGTGCATTTGTGTCATTGGATGAACATTTACGTCATTTTGTGCATCCCAAGGCTTATTCTAATTACTTTTCGTACTTAAGGAATGTAGTTCATTCAATAAGTGCGTTTGTGTCATTGGATGAACATTTCTGTCATTTTGTGCATCCCAAGGCTTATTCTAATCACTTTTCGTACTTAAAGAATGTAGTTCATCCAATAAGTGCATTTGTGTCATTAATTTAACATTTAGGACTGGTTGTGTATCCCAAGGCTTATTCTAATCACTTTTTGTACTTAAGGAATGTAGTTCATCCAATAAGCGCGTTTGTGTCATTGGATGAACATTTACGTTATTTTGTGCATCCCAAGGCTTATTCTAATCACTTTTCGTACTTAAGGAATGTAGTTCATCCAATATGTGCATTTGAATCATTGGATGAACATTTACGTCTTTTTGTGCATCCCAAGGCTTATTCTAATCACTTTTCGTACTTAAGGAATGTAGTTCATCCAATAAGCGCGTTTGTGTCATTGGATGAACATTTACGTCATTTTGTGCATCCCAAGGTTTATTCTAATCACTTTTCTTACTTAAGGAATGTAGTTCATCCAATATGTGCATTTGTGTCATTGGATAAACATTTACGTCATTTTGTGCATCCCAAGGCTTATTCTAATTACTTTTCGTACTTAAGGAATGTAGTTCATTCAATAAGTGCGTTTGTCTCATGGGATGAACATTTCTGTCATTTTGTGCATCCCAAGGCTTATTCTAATCGCTTTTCGTACTTAAAGAATGTAGTTCATCCAATAAGTGCATTTGTGTCATTAATTTAACATTTAGGTCACGTTGTGTATCCCAAGGCTTATTCTAATCACTTTTTGTACTTAAGGAATGTAGTTCATCCAATAAGCGCGTTTGTGTCATTGGATGAACATTTACGTTATTTTGTGCATCCCAAAGCTTATTCTAATCACTTTTCGTACTTAAGGAATGTAGTTCATCCAATATGTGCATTTGTATCATTGGATGAACATTTACGTCATTTTGTGCATCCCAAGGCTTATTCTAATTACTTTTCGTACTTAAGGAATGTAGTTCATGCAATAAGTGCGTTTGTGTCATTGGATGAACATTTCTGTCATTTTGTGCATCCCAAGGCTTATTCTAATCACTTTTTGTACTTAAAGAATGTAGTTCATCCAATAAGTGCATTTGTGTCATTAATTTAACATTTAGGTCATGTTGTGTATCCCAAGGCTTATTCTAATCACTTTTCGTACTTAAGGAATGTTGTTCATCCAATAAGCGCGTTTGTGTCATTGGATGAACATTTACATTATTTTGTGCATCCCAAGGCTTATTCTAATCACTTTTCGTACTTAAGGAATGTAGTCCATCCAATATGTGCATTTGCGTCATTGGATCAACATTTAAGTCATTTTGTGCATCCCATGGCTTATTCTAATTACTTTTCGTACATAAGGAATGTAGTTCATTCAATAAGTGCGTTTGTGTCATTGGATGAACATTTCTGTCATTTTGTGCTTCCCTAGGCTTATTCTAATCACTTTTCGTACTTAAGGAATGTAGTTCATCCAATATGTGCATTTGTGTCATTGGATGAACATTTACGTCATTTTGTGCATCCCAAGGCTTATTCTAATTACTTTTCGTACTTAAGGAATGTAGTTCATCCAATAAGCGCGTTTGTGTCATTGGATGAACATTTACGTTAATTTGTGCATCCCAAGGCTTATTCTAATCACTTTTCGTACTTAAGGAATGTAGTTCATCCAATATGTGCATTTGTGTCATTGGATGAACATTTACGTCTTTTTGTGCATCCCAAGGCTTATTCTAATCACTTTTCGTACTTAAGGAATGTAGTTCATCCAATAAGTGCGTTTGTGTCATTGGATGAACATTTACGTCATTTTGTGCATCCCAAGGTTTATTCTAATCACTTTTCGTACTTAAGGAATGTAGTTCATCCAATATGTGCATTTGTGTCATTGGATAAACATTTACGTCATTTTGTGCATCCCAAGGCTTATTCTAATTACTTTTCGTACTTAAGGAATGTAGTTCATTCAATAAGTGCGTTTGTCTCATGGGATGAACATTTCTGTCATTTTGTGCATCCCAAGGCTTATTCTAATCGCTTTTCGTACTTAAAGAATGTAGTTCATCCAATAAGTGCATTTGTGTCATTAATTTAACATTTAGGTCACGTTGTGTATCCCAAGGCTTATTCTAATCACTTTTCGTACTTAAGGAATGTAGTTCATCCAATAAGCGCGTTTGTGTCATTGGATGAACATTTACGTTATTTTGTGCATCCCAAGGCTTATTCTAATCACTTTTCGTACTTAAGGAATGTAGTTCATCCAATATGTGCATTTGTATCATTGGATGAACATTTACGTCATTTTGTGCATCCCAAGGCTTTTTCTAATTACTTTTCGTACTTAAGGAATGTAGTTCATGCAATAAGTGCGTTTGTGTCATTGGATGAACATTTCTGTCATTTTGTGCATCCCAAGGCTTATTCTAATCACTTTTCGTACTTAAAGAATGTAGTTCATCCAATAAGTGCATTTGTGTCATTAATTTAACATTTAGGTCATGTTGTGTATCCCAAGGCTTATTCTAATCACTTTTCGTACATAAGGAATGTAGTTCATCCAATAAGCGCGTTTGTGTCATTGGATGAACATTTACGTTATTTTGTGCATCCCAAGGCTTATTCTAATCACTTTTCGTACTTAAGGAATGTAGTTCATCCAATATGTGCATTTGTATCATTGGATGAACATTTACGTCATTTTGTGCATCCCAAGGCTTATTCTAATTACTTTTCGTACTTAAGGAATGTAGTTCATGCAATAAGTGCGTTTGTGTCATTGGATGAACATTTCTGTCATTTTGTGCATCCCAAGGCTTATTCTAATCACTTTTCGTACTTAAAGAATGTAGTTCATCCAATAAGTGCATTTGTGTCATTAATTTAACATTTAGGACTGGTTGTGTATCCCAAGGCTTATTCTAATCACTTTTTGTACTTAAGGAATGTAGTTCATCCAATAAGCGCGTTTGTGTCATTGGATGAACATTTACGTTATTTTGTGCATCCCAAGGCTTATTCTAATCACTTTTCGTACTTAAGGAATGTAGTTCATCCAATATGTGCATTTGAATCATTGGATGAACATTTACGTCTTTTTGTGCATCCCAAGGCTTATTCTAATCACTTTTCGTACTTAAGGAATGTAGTTCATCCAATAAGCGCGTTTGTGTCATTGGATGAACATTTACGTCATTTTGTGCATCCCAAGGTTTATTCTAATCACTTTTCTTACTTAAGGAATGTAGTTCATCCAATATGTGCATTTGTGTCATTGGATAAACATTTACGTCATTTTGTGCATCCCAAGGCTTATTCTAATTACTTTTCGTACTTAAGGAATGTAGTTCATTCAATAAGTGCGTTTGTCTCATGGGATGAACATTTCTGTCATTTTGTGCATCCCAAGGCTTATTCTAATCGCTTTTCGTACTTAAAGAATGTAGTTCATCCAATAAGTGCATTTGTGTCATTAATTTAACATTTAGGTCACGTTGTGTATCCCAAGGCTTATTCTAATCACTTTTTGTACTTAAGGAATGTAGTTCATCCAATAAGCGCGTTTGTGTCATTGGATGAACATTTACGTTATTTTGTGCATCCCAAAGCTTATTCTAATCACTTTTCGTACTTAAGGAATGTAGTTCATCCAATATGTGCATTTGTATCATTGGATGAACATTTACGTCATTTTGTGCATCCCAAGGCTTATTCTAATTACTTTTCGTACTTAAGGAATGTAGTTCATGCAATAAGTGCGTTTGTGTCATTGGATGAACATTTCTGTCATTTTGTGCATCCCAAGGCTTATTCTAATCACTTTTCGTACTTAAAGAATGTAGTTCATCCAATAAGTGCATTTGTGTCATTAATTTAACATTTAGGTCATGTTGTGTATCCCAAGGCTTATTCTAATCACTTTTCGTACTTAAGGAATGTTGTTCATCCAATAAGCGCGTTTGTGTCATTGGATGAACATTTACATTATTTTGTGCATCCCAAGGCTTATTCTAATCACTTTTCGTACTTAAGGAATGTAGTCCATCCAATATGTGCATTTGCGTCATTGGATCAACATTTAAGTCATTTTGTGCATCCCATGGCTTATTCTAATTACTTTTCGTACATAAGGAATGTAGTTCATTCAATAAGTGCGTTTGTGTCATTGGATGAACATTTCTGTCATTTTGTGCTTCCCTAGGCTTATTCTAATCACTTTTCGTACTTAAGGAATGTAGTTCATCCAATATGTGCATTTGTGTCATTGGATGAACATTTACGTCATTTTGTGCATCCCCAGGCTTATTCTAATTACTTTTCGTACTTAAGGAATGTAGTTCATTCAATAAGTGCGTTTGTGTCATTGGATGAACATTTCTGTCATTTTGTGCATCCCAAGGCTTATTCTAATCACTTTTCGTACTTAAAGAATGTAGTTCATCCAATAAGTGCATTTGTGTCATTAATTTAACATTTAGGTCATGTTGTGTATCCCAAGGCTTATTCTAATCACTTTTTGTACTTAAGGAATGTAGTTCATCCAATAAGCGCGTTTGTGTCATTGGATGAACATTTACGTTATTTTGTGCATCCGAAGGCTTATTCTAATCACTTTTCGTACTTAAGGAATGTAGTTCATCCAATATGTGCATTTGAATCATTGGATGAACATTTACGTCTTTTTGTGCATCCCAAGGCTTATTCTAATCACTTTTCGTACTTAAGGAATGTAGTTCATCCAATAAGCGCGTTTGTGTCATTGGATGAACATTTTCGTCATTTTGTGCATCCCAAGGTTTATTCTAATCACTTTTCGTACTTAAGGAATGTAGTTCATCCAATATGTGCATTTGTGTCATTGGATAAACATTTACGTCATTTTGTGCATCCCAAGGCTTATTCTAATTACTTTTCGTACTTAAGGAATGTAGTTCATTCAATAAGTGCGTTTGTCTCATGGGATGAACATTTCTGTCATTTTGTGCATCCCAAGGCTTATTCTAATCGCTTTTCGTACTTAAAGAATGTAGTTCATCCAATAAGTGCATTTGTGTCATTAATTTAACATTTAGGTCACGTTGTGTATCCCAAGGCTTATTCTAATCACTTTTTGTACTTAAGGAATGTAGTTCATCCAATAAGCGCGTTTGTGTCATTGGATGAACATTTACGTTATTTTGTGCATCCCAAAGCTTATTCTAATCACTTTTCGTACTTAAGGAATGTAGTTCATCCAATATGTGCATTTGTATCATTGGATGAACATTTACGTCATTTTGTGCATCCCAAGGCTTATTCTAATTACTTTTCGTACTTAAGGAATGTAGTTCATGCAATAAGTGCGTTTGTGTCATTGGATGAACATTTCTGTCATTTTGTGCATCCCAAGGCTTATTCTAATCGCTTTTCGTACTTAAAGAATGTAGTTCATCCAATAAGTGCATTTGTGTCATTAATTTAACATTTAGGTCACGTTGTGTATCCCAAGGCTTATTCTAATCACTTTTCGTACTTAAGGAATGTAGTTCATCCAATAAGCGCGTTTGTGTCATTGGATGAACATTTACGTCATTTTGTGCATCCCAAGGTTTATTCTAATCACTTTTCGTACTTAAGGAATGTAGTTCATCCAATATGTGCATTTGTGTCATTGGATAAACATTTAAGTCATTTTGTGCATCCCAAGGCTTATTCTAATTACTTTTCGTACTTAAGGAATGTAGTTCATCCAATATGTGCATTTGTTTCATTGGATGAACATTTACGTTATTTTGTGCATCCCAAGGCTTATTCTAATCACTTTTCGTACTTAAGGAATGTAGTTCATCCAATATGTGCATTTGAATCATTGGATGAACATTTACGTCTTTTTGTGCATCCCAAGGCTTATTCTAATCACTTTTCGTACTTAAGGAATGTAGTTCATCCAATAAGCGCGTTTGTGTCATTGGATGAACATTTACGTCATTTTGTGCATCCCAAGGCTTATTCTAATTACTTTTCGTACTTAAGGAATATAGTTCATTTTATAAGTGCGTTTGTGTCATTGGATGAACATTTCTGTCATTTTGTGCATCCCAAGGCTTATTCTAATCACTTTTCGTACTTAAAGAATGTAGTTCATCCAATAAGTGCATTTGTGTCATTAATTTAACATTTAGGTCATGTTGTGTATCCCAAGGCTTATTCTAATCACTTTTCGTACTTAAGGAATGTAGTTCATCCAATAAGCGCGTTTGTGTCATTGGATGAACATTTACGTTAATTTGTGCATCCCAAGGCTTATTCTAATCACTTTTCGTACTTAAGGAATGTAGTTCATCCAATATGTGCATTTGTGTCATTGGATGAACATTTACGTCATTTTGTGCATCCCAAGGTTTATTCTAATCACTTTTCGTACTTAAGGAATGTAGTTCATCCAATATGTGCATTTGTGTCATTGGATGAACATTTCTGTCATTTTGTGCATCCCAAGGCTTATTCTAATCACTTTTCGTACTTAAAGAATGTAGTTCATCCAATAAGTGCATTTGTGTCATTAATTTAACATTTAGGTCATGTTGTGTATCCCAAGGCTTATTCTAATCACTTTTCGTACATAAGGAATGTAGTTCATCCAATAAGCGCGTTTGTGTCATTGGATGAACATTTACGTTATTTTGTGCATCCCAAGGCTTATTCTAATCACTTTTCGTACTTAAGGAATGTAGTTCATCCAATATGTGCATTTGTATCATTGGATGAACATTTACGTCTTTTTGTGCATCCCAAGGCTTATTCTAATCACTTTTCGTACTTAAGGAATGTAGTTCATCCAATAAGTGCGTTTGTGTCATTGGATGAACATTTACGTCATTTTGTGCATCCCAAGGTTTATTCTAATCACTTTTCGTACTTAAGGAATGTAGTTCATCCAATATGTGCATTTGTGTCATTGGATGAACATTTACGTCATTTTGTGCATCCCAAGGCTTATTCTAATTACTTTTCGTACTTAAGGAATGTAGTTCATTCAATAAGTGCGTTTGTGTCATTGGATGAACATTTCTGTCATTTTGTGCATCCCAAGGCTTATTCTAATCACTTTTCGTACTTAAAGAATGTAGTTCATCCAATAAGTGCATTTGTGTCATTAATTTAACATTTAGGACTGGTTGTGTATCCCAAGGCTTATTCTAATCACTTTTTGTACTTAAGGAATGTAGTTCATCCAATAAGCGCGTTTGTGTCATTGGATGAACATTTACGTTATTTTGTGCATCCCAAGGCTTATTCTAATCACTTTTCGTTCTTAAGGAATGTAGTTCATCCAATATGTGCATTTGAATCATTGGATGAACATTTACGTCTTTTTGTGCATCCCAAGGCTTATTCTAATCACTTTTCGTACTTAAGGAATGTAGTTCATCCAATAAGCGCGTTTGTGTCATTGGATGAACATTTACGTCATTTTGTGCATCCCAAGGTTTATTCTAATCACTTTTCGTACTTAAGGAATGTAGTTCATCCAATATGTGCATTTGTGTCATTGGATAAACATTTACGTCATTTTGTGCATCCCAAGGCTTATTCTAATTACTTTTCGTACTTAAGGAATGTAGTTCATTCAATAAGTGCGTTTGTCTCATGGGATGAACATTTCTGTCATTTTGTGCATCCCAAGGCTTATTCTAATCGCTTTTCGTACTTAAAGAATGTAGTTCATCCAATAAGTGCATTTGTGTCATTAATTTAACATTTAGGTCACGTTGTGTATCCCAAGGCTTATTCTAATAACTTTTTGTACTTAAGGAATGTAGTTCATCCAATAAGCGCGTTTGTGTCATTGGATGAACATTTACGTTATTTTGTGCATCCCAAAGCTTATTCTAATCACTTTTCGTACTTAAGGAATGTAGTTCATCCAATATGTGCATTTGTATCATTGGATGAACATTTACGTCATTTTGTGCATCCCAAGGCTTATTCTAATTACTTTTCGTACTTAAGGAATGTAGTTCATGCAATAAGTGCGTTTGTGTCATTGGATGAACATTTCTGTCATTTTGTGCATCCCAAGGCTTATTCTAATCACTTTTCGTACTTAAAGAATGTAGTTCATCCAATAAGTGCATTTGTGTCATTAATTTAACATTTAGGTCATGTTGTGTATCCCAAGGCTTATTCTAATCACTTTTTGTACTTAAGGAATGTAGTTCATCCAATAAGCGCGTTTGTGTCATTGGATGAACATTTACGTTATTTTGTGCATCCCAAGGCTTATTCTAATCACTTTTCGTACTTAAGGAATGTAGTTCATCCAATATGTGCATTTGAATCATTGGATGAACATTTCTGTCATTTTGTGCATCCCAAGGCTTATTCTAATCACTTTTCGTACTTAAAGAATGTAGTTCATCCAATAAGTGCATTTGTGTCATTAATTTAACATTTAGGTCATGTTGTGTATCCCAAGGCTTATTCTAATCACTTTTCGTACATAAGGAATGTAGTTCATCCAATAAGCGCGTTTGTGTCATTGGATGAACATTTACGTTATTTTGTGCATCCCAAGGCTTATTCTAATCACTTTTCGTACTTAAGGAATGTAGTTCATCCAATATGTGCATTTGTATCATTGGATGAACATTTACGTCTTTTTGTGCATCCCAAGGCTTATTCTAATCACTTTTCGTACTTAAGGAATGTAGTTCATCCAATAAGTGCGTTTGTGTCATTGGATGAACATTTACGTCATTTTGTGCATCCCAAGGTTTATTCTAATCACTTTTCGTACTTAAGGAATGTAGTTCATCCAATATGTGCATTTGTGTCATTGGATGAACATTTACGTCATTTTGTGCATCCCAAGGCTTATTCTAATTACTTTTCGTACTTAACGAATGTAGTTCATTCAATAAGTGCGTTTGTGTCATTGGATGAACATTTCGGTCATTTTGTGCATCCCAAGGCTTATTCTAATCACTTTTCGTACTTAAAGAATGTAGTTCATCCAATAAGTGCATTTGTGTCATTAATTTAACATTTAGGACTGGTTGTGTATCCCAAGGCTTATTCTAATCACTTTTTGTACTTAAGGAATGTAGTTCATCCAATAAGCGCGTTTGTGTCATTGGATGAACATTTACGTTATTTTGTGCATCCCAAGGCTTATTCTAATCACTTTTCGTACTTAAGGAATGTAGTTCATCCAATATGTGCATTTGAATCATTGGATGAACATTTACGTCTTTTTGTGCATCCCAAGGCTTATTCTAATCACTTTTCGTACTTAAGGAATGTAGTTCATCCAATAAGCGCGTTTGTGTCATTGGATGAACATTTACGTCATTTTGTGCATCCCAAGGTTTATTCTAATCACTTTTCTTACTTAAGGAATGTAGTTCATCCAATATGTGCATTTGTGTCATTGGATAAACATTTACGTCATTTTGTGCATCCCAAGGCTTATTCTAATTACTTTTCGTACTTAAGGAATGTAGTTCATTCAATAAGTGCGTTTGTCTCATGGGATGAACATTTCTGTCATTTTGTGCATCCCAAGGCTTATTCTAATCGCTTTTCGTACTTAAAGAATGTAGTTCATCCAATAAGTGCATTTGTGTCATTAATTTAACATTTAGGTCACGTTGTGTATCCCAAGGCTTATTCTAATCACTTTTTGTACTTAAGGAATGTAGTTCATCCAATAAGCGCGTTTGTGTCATTGGATGAACATTTACGTTATTTTGTGCATCCCAAAGCTTATTCTAATCACTTTTCGTACTTAAGGAATGTAGTTCATCCAATATGTGCATTTGTATCATTGGATAAACATTTACGTCATTTTGTGCATCCCAAGGCTTATTCTAATTACTTTTCGTACTTAAGGAATGTAGTTCATTCAATAAGTGCGTTTGTCTCATGGGATGAACATTTCTGTCATTTTGTGCATCCCAAGGCTTATTCTAATCGCTTTTCGTACTTAAAGAATGTAGTTCATCCAATAAGTGCATTTGTGTCATTAATTTAACATTTAGGTCACGTTGTGTATCCCAAGGCTTATTCTAATCACTTTTCGTACTTAAGGAATGTAGTTCATCCAATAAGCGCGTTTGTGTCATTGGATGAACATTTACGTTATTTTGTGCATCCCAAGGCTTATTCTAATCACTTTTCGTACTTAAGGAATGTAGTTCATCCAATATGTGCATTTGTATCATTGGATGAACATTTACGTCATTTTGTGCATCCCAAGGCTTTTTCTAATTACTTTTCGTACTTAAGGAATGTAGTTCATGCAATAAGTGCGTTTGTGTCATTGGATGAACATTTCTGTCATTTTGTGCATCCCAAGGCTTATTCTAATCACTTTTCGTACTTAAAGAATGTAGTTCATCCAATAAGTGCATTTGTGTCATTAATTTAACATTTAGGTCATGTTGTGTATCCCAAGGCTTATTCTAATCACTTTTTGTACTTAAGGAATGTAGTTCATCCAATAAGCGCGTTTGTGTCATTGGATGAACATTTACGTTATTTTGTGCATCCCAAGGCTTATTCTAATCACTTTTCGTACTTAAGGAATGTAGTTCATCCAATATGTGCATTTGAATCATTGGATGAACATTTACGTCTTTTTGTGCATCCCAAGGCTTATTCTAATCACTTTTCGTACTTAAGGAATGTAGTTCATCCAATAAGTGCGTTTGTGTCATTGGATGAACATTTACGTCATTTTGTGCATCCCAAGGTTTATTCTAATCACTTTTCGTACTTAAGGAATGTAGTTCATCCAATATGTGCATTTGTGTCATTGGATAAACATTTACGTCATTTTGTGCATCCCAAGGCTTATTCTAATTACTTTTCGTACTTAAGGAATGTAGTTCATTCAATAAGTGCGTTTGTGTCATGGGATGAACATTTCTGTCATTTTGTGCATCCCAAGGCTTATTCTAATCGCTTTTCGTACTTAAAGAATGTAGTTCATCCAATAAGTGCATTTGTGTCATTGGATGAACATTTACGTTATTTTGTGCATCCCAAGGCTTATTCTAATCACTTTTCGTACTTAAGGAATGTAGTTCATCCAATATGTGCATTTGTATCATTGGATGAACATTTACGTCATTTTGTGCATCCCAAGGCTTATTCTAATTACTTTTCGTACTTAAGGAATGTAGTTCATTCAATAAGTGCGTTTGTGTCATTGGATGAACATTTCTGTCATTTTGTGCATCCCAAGGCTTATTCTAATCACTTTTCGTACATAAGGAATGTAGGTCATCCAATAAGTGCATTTGTGTCATTAATTTAACATTTAGGTCATGTTGTGTATCCCAATGCTTATTCTAATCACTTTTCGTACTTAAGGAATGTAGTTCATCCAATAAGCGCGTTTGTGTCATTGGATGAACATTTACATTATTTTGTGCATCCCAAGGCTTATTCTAATCACTTTTCGTACTTAAGGAATGTAGTCCATCCAATATGTGCATTTGCGTCATTGGATCAACATTTAAGTCATTTTGTGCATCCCATGGCTTATTCTAATTACTTTTCGTACTTAAGGAATGTAGTTCATTCAATAAGTGCGTTTGTGTCATTGGATGAACATTTCTGTCATTTTGTGCTTCCCTAGGCTTATTCTAATCACTTTTCGTACTTAAGGAATGTAGTTCATCCAATATGTGCATTTGTGTCATTGGATGAACATTTACGTCATTTTGTGCATCCCAAGGCTTATTCTAATTACTTTTCGTACTTAAGGAATGTAGTTCATTCAATAAGTGCGTTTGTGTCATTGGATGAACATTTCTGTCATTTTGTGCATCCCAAGGCTTATTCTAATCACTTTTCGTACTTAAAGAATGTAGTTCATCCAATAAGTGCATTTGTGTCATTAATTTAACATTTAGGTCATGTTGTGTATCCCAAGGCTTATTCTAATCACTTTTCGTACTTAAAGAATGTAGTTCATCCAATAAGCGCGTTTGTGTCATTGGATGAACATTTACGTTATTTTGTGCATCCCAAGGCTTATTCTAATAACTTTTTGTACTTAAGGAATGTAGTTCATCCAATATGTGCATTTGTGTCATTGGATGAACATTTACGTCATTTTGTGCATCCCTAGGCTTATTCTAATCACTTTTCGTACTTAAGGAATGTAGTTCATCCAATAAGCGCATTTGTGTCATTAATTTCACATTTAGGTCGTTTTGTGCATCCGAAGGCTTATTCTAATCACTTTTCGTACTTAAGGATGCAGTTCATCCTATAAGTGCATTTGTGTCATTGGATGAACATTTACGTCATTTTGTGCATCTCAAGGCTTATTCTAATCACTTTTCCTACTTAAGGAAAGTAATTCAACCAATAAGGGTGTTTGTGTCATTAATCTAACATTTACATCATTTTGTGCATCCCATGGCTTATTCTAATCACTTTTCGTAATTAAGGAATGTAGTTCATCCAATAAGTGCGTTTGTGTCATTGGATGAACATTTCTATCATTTTGTGCATCCCAAGGCTTATTCTAATCACTTTTCGTACTTAAAGAATGTAGTTCATCCAATAAGCGCGTTTTGGTCATTGGATGAACATTTACGTTAATTTGTGCATCCCAAGGCTTATTCTAATCACTTTTCGTACTAAAGGAATGTAGTTCATCCAATATGTGCATTTGTATCATTGGATGAACATTTACGTCTTTTTGTGCATCCCAAGGCTTATTCTAATCACTTTTCGTACTTAAGGAATGTAGTTCATCCAATATGTGCATTTGTGTCATTGGATGAACATTTACGTCATTTTGTGCATCCCAAGGTTTATTCTAATCACTTTTCGTACTTAAGGAATGTAGTTCATCCAATAAGCGCTTTTGTGTCATTGGATAAACATTTACGTCATTTTGTGCATCCCAAGGTTTATTCTAATCACTTTTCGTACTTAAGGAATGTAGTTCATCCAATATGTGCATTTGTGTCATTCGATGAACATTTACGTCTTTTTGTGTATCCCAAGGCTTATTCTAATCACTTTTCGTACTTAAGGAATGTAGTTCATCCAATAAGCGCTTTTGTGTCATTGGATGAACATTTACGTCATTTTGTGCATCCCAAGGTTTATTCTAATCACTTTTCGTATTTAAGGAATGTAGTTCATCCAATATGTGCATTTGTGTCATTGGATGAACATTTACGTCATTTTGTGCATCCCAAGGCTTATTCTAATTACTTTCGTACTTAAGGAATGTAGTTCATTCAATAAGTGCGTTTGTGTCATTGGATGAACATTTCTGTCATTTTGTGCATCCCAATGCTTATTCTAATCACTTTTCGTACTTAAAGAATGTAGTTCATCCAATAAGTGCATTTGTGTCATTAATTTAACATTTAGGTCATGTCGTGTATCCCAAGGCTTATTCTAATCACTTTTTGTACTTAAGGAATGTAGTTCATCCAATAAGCGCGTTTGTGTCATTGGATGAACATTTACGTTATTTTGTGCATCCCAAGGCTTATTCTAATCACTTTTCGTACTTAAGGAATGTAGTTCATCCAATATGCGCATTTGAATCATTGGATGAACATTAACGTCTTTTTTTGCATCCGAAGGCTTATTCTAATCACTTTTCGTGCTTAAGGAATGTAGTTCATCCAATAAGCGCGTTTGTGTCATTGGATGAAAATTTACGTCATTTTGTGCATCCCAAGGCTTATTCTAATTACTTTTCGTACTTAAGGAATGTAGTTCATCCAATAAGCGCGTTTGTGTCATTGGATGAACATTTACGTTAATTTGTGCATCCCAAGGCTTATTCTAATCACTTTTCGTACTTAAGGAATGTAGTTCATCCAATAAGCGCGTTTGTGTCATTGGATGAACATTTACGTCATTTTGTGCATCCCAAGGTTTATTCTAATCACTTTTCGTACTTAAGGAATGTAGTTCATCCAATATGTGCATTTGTGTCATTGGATAAACATTTACGTCATTTTGTGCATCCCAAGGCTTATTCTAATTACTTTTCGTACTTAAGGAATGTAGTTCATTCAATAAGTGCGTTTGTCTCATGGGATGAACATTTCTGTCATTTTGTGCATCCCAAGGCTTATTCTAATCGCTTTTCGTACTTAAAGAATGTAGTTCATCCAATAAGTGCATTTGTGTCATTAATTTAACATTTAGGTCACGTTGTGTATCCCAAGGCTTATTCTAATAACTTTTTGTACTTAAGGAATGTAGTTCATCCAATAAGCGCGTTTGTGTCATTGGATGAACATTTACGTTATTTTGTGCATCCCAAAGCTTATTCTAATCACTTTTCGTACTTAAGGAATGTAGTTCATCCAATATGTGCATTTGTATCATTGGATGAACATTTACGTCATTTTGTGCATCCCAAGGCTTATTCTAATTACTTTTCGTACTTAAGGAATGTAGTTCATGCAATAAGTGCGTTTGTGTCATTGGATGAACATTTCTGTCATTTTGTGCATCCCAAGGCTTATTCTAATCACTTTTCGTACTTAAAGAATGTAGTTCATCCAATAAGTGCATTTGTGTCATTAATTTAACATTTAGGTCATGTTGTGTATCCCAAGGCTTATTCTAATCACTTTTTGTACTTAAGGAATGTAGTTCATCCAATAAGCGCGTTTGTGTCATTGGATGAACATTTACGTTATTTTGTGCATCCCAAGGCTTATTCTAATCACTTTTCGTACTTAAGGAATGTAGTTCATCCAATATGTGCATTTGAATCATTGGATGAACATTTACGTCTTTTTGTGCATCCCAAGGCTTATTCTAATCACTTTTCGTACTTAAGGAATGTAGTTCATCCAATAAGTGCGTTTGTGTCATTGGATGAACATTTACGTCATTTTGTGCATCCCAAGGTTTATTCTAATCACTTTTCGTACTTAAGGAATGTAGTTCATCCAATATGTGCATTTGTGTCATTGGATAAACATTTACGTCATTTTGTGCATCCCAAGGCTTATTCTAATTACTTTTCGTACTTAAGGAATGTAGTTCATTCAATAAGTGCGTTTGTGTCATGGGATGAACATTTCTGTCATTTTGTGCATTCCAAGGCTTATTCTAATCACTTTTCGTACTTAAAGAATGTAGTTCATCCAATAAGTGCATTTGTATCATTAATTTAACATTTAGGTCACGTTGTGTATCCCAAGGATTATTCTAATCACTTTTTGTACTTAAGGAATGTAGTTCATCCAATAAGCGCGTTTGTGTCATTGGATGAACATTTACGTTATTTTGTCCATCCCAAGGCTTATTCTAATCACTTTTCGTACTTAAGGAATGTAGTTCATCCAATATGTGCATTTGAATCATTGGATGAACATTTACGTCTTTTTGTGCATCCCAAGGCTTATTTTAATCACTTTTCGTACTTAAGGAATGTAGTTCATCCAATAAGCGCGTTTGTGTCATTGGATGAACATTTACGTAATTTTGTGCATCCCAAGGTTTATTCTAATCACTTTTCTTACTTAAGGAATGTAGTTCATCCAATATGTGCATTTGTGTCATTGGATAAACATTTACGTCATTTTGTGCATCCCAAGGCTTATTCTAATTACTTTTCGTACTTAAGGAATGTAGTTCATTCAATAAGTGCGTTTGTGTCATGGGATGAACATTTCTGTCATTTTGTGCATCCCAAGGCTTATTCTAATCACTTTTCGTACTTAAAGAATGTAGTTCATCCAATAAGTGCATTTGTGTCATTAATTTAACATTTAGGTCACGTTGTGTATCCCAAGGCTTATTCTAATCACTTTTCGTACTTAAGGAATGTAGTTCATCCAATAAGCGCGTTTGTGTCATTGGATGAACATTTACGTTATTTTGTGCATCCCAAGGCTTATTCTAATCACTTTTCGTACTTAAGGAATGTAGTTCATCCAATATGTGCATTTGTATCATTGGATGAACATTTACGTCATTTTGTGCATCCCAAGGCTTTTTCTAATTACTTTTCGTACTTAAGGAATGTAGTTCATGCAATAAGTGCGTTTGTGTCATTGGATGAACATTTCTGTCATTTTGTGCATCCCAAGGCTTATTCTAATCACTTTTCGTACTTAAAGAATGTAGTTCATCCAATAAGTGCATTTGTGTCATTAATTTAACATTTAGGTCATGTTGTGTATCCCAAGGCTTATTCTAATCACTTTTCGTACTTAAGGAATGTTGTTCATCCAATAAGCGCGTTTGTGTCATTGGATGAACATTTACGTTAATTTGTGCATCCCAAGGCGTATTCTAATCACTTTTCGTACTTAAGGAATGTAGTTCATCCAATATGTGCATTTGTATCATTGGATGAACATTTACGTCTTTTTGTGCATCCCAAGGCTTATTCTAATGACTTTTCGTACTTAAGGATACAGTTCATCCTATAAGTGCATTTGTGTCATTGGATGAACATTTACGTCATTTTGTGCATCTCAAGGCTTATTCTAATCACTTTTCCTACTTAAGGAAAGTAATTCAACCAATAAGGGTGTTTGTGTCATTAATCTAACATTTACATCATTTTGTGCATCCCATGGCTTATTCTAATCACTTTTCGTAATTAAGGAATGTAGTTCATCCAATAAGTGCGTTTGTGTCATTGGATGAACATTTCTATCATTTTGTGCATCCCAAGGCTTATTCTAATCACTTTTCGTACTTAAAGAATGTAGTTCATCCAATAAGTGCATTTGTGTCATTAATTTAACATTTAGGTCATGTTGTGTATCCCAAGGCTTTTTCTAATCCATTTTTGTACTTAAGGAATGTAGTTCATCCAATAAGCGCGTTTGTGTCATTGGATGAACATTTACGTTAATTTGTGCATCCCAAGGCTTATTCTAATCACTTTTCGTACTTAAGAAATGTAGTCATCCAATATGTGCATTTGTATCATTGGATGAACATTTACGTCTTTTTGTGCATCCCAAGGCTTATTCTAATCACTTTTCGTACTTAAGGAATGTAGTTCATCCAATATGTGCATTTGTGTCATTGGATGAACATTTACGTGATTTTGTGCATCCCAAGGCTTATTCTAATTACTTTTCGTACTTAAGGAATGTAGTTCATTCAAAAAGTGCGTTTGTGTCATTGGATGAACATTTCTGTCATTTTGTGCATCCCAAGGCTTATTCTAATCACTTTTCGTACTTAAAGAATGTAGTTCATCCAATAAGTGCATTTGTGTCATTAATTTAATATTTAGGTCACGTTGTGTATCCCAAGGCTTATTCTAATCACTTTTCGTACTTAAGGAATGTTGTTCATCCAATAAACGCGTTTGTGTCATTGGATGAACATTTACGTTATTTTGTGCATCCCAAGGCTTATTCTAATCACTTTTCGTACTTAAGGAATGTAGTTCATCCAATATGTGCATTTGTATCATTGGATGAACATTTACGTCATTTTGTGCATCCCAAGGCTTATTCTAATTACTTTTCGTACTTAAGGAATGTAGTTCATGCAATAAGTGCGTTTGTGTCATTGGATGAACATTTCTGTCATTTTGTGCATCCCAAGGCTTATTCTAATCGCTTTTCGTACTTAAAGAATGTAGTTCATCCAATAAGTGCATTTGTGTCATTAATTTAACATTTAGGTCACGTTGTGTATCCCAAGGCTTATTCTAATCACTTTTTGTACTTAAGGAATGTAGTTCATCCAATAAGCGCGTTTGTGTCATTGGATGAACATTTACGTTATTTTGTGCATCCCAAGGCTTATTCTAATCACTTTTCGTACTTAAGGAATGTAGTTCATCCAATATGCGCATTTGAATCATTGGATGAACATTAACGTCTTTTTTTGCATCCGAAGGCTTATTCTAATCACTTTTCGTGCTTAAGGAATGTAGTTCATCCAATAAGCGCGTTTGTGTCATTGGATGAAAATTTACGTCATTTTGTGCATCCCAAGGCTTATTCTAATTACTTTTCGTACTTAAGGAATGTAGTTCATCCAATAAGCGCGTTTGTGTCATTGGATGAACATTTACGTTAATTTGTGCATCCCAAGGCTTATTCTAATCACTTTTCGTACTTAAGGAATGTAGTTCATCCAATATGTGCATTTGTGTCATTGGATGAACATTTACGTCATTTTGTGCATCCCAAGGTTTATTCTAATCACTTTTCGTACTTAAGGAATGTAGTTCATCCAATATGTGCATTTGTGTCATTGGATGAACATTTCTGTCATTTTGTGCATCCCAAGGCTTATTCTAATCACTTTTCGTACTTAAAGAATGTAGTTCATCCAATAAGTGCATTTGTGTCATTAATTTAACATTTAGGTCATGTTGTGTATCCCAAGGCTTATTCTAATCACTTTTCGTACATAAGGAATGTAGTTCATCCAATAAGCGCGTTTGTGTCATTGGATGAACATTTACGTTATTTTGTGCATCCCAAGGCTTATTCTAATCACTTTTCGTACTTAAGGAATGTAGTTCATCCAATATGTGCATTTGTATCATTGGATGAACATTTACGTCATTTTGTGCATCCCAAGGCTTATTCTAATTACTTTTCGTACTTAAGGAATGTAGTTCATTCAATAAGTGCGTTTGTGTCATTGGATGAACATTTCTGTCATTTTGTGCATCCCAAGGCTTATTCTAATCACTTTTCGTACTTAAAGAATGTAGTTCATCCAATAAGTGCATTTGTGTCATTAATTTAACATTTAGGACTGGTTGTGTATCCCAAGGCTTATTCTAATCACTTTTTGTACTTAAGGAATGTAGTTCATCCAATAAGCGCGTTTGTGTCATTGGATGAACATTTACGTTATTTTGTGCATCCCAAGGCTTATTCTAATCACTTTTCGTTCTTAAGGAATGTAGTTCATCCAATATGTGCATTTGAATCATTGGATGAACATTTACGTCTTTTTGTGCATCCCAAGGCTTATTCTAATCACTTTTCGTACTTAAGGAATGTAGTTCATCCAATAAGCGCGTTTGTGTCATTGGATGAACATTTACGTCATTTTGTGCATCCCAAGGTTTATTCTAATCACTTTTCGTACTTAAGGAATGTAGTTCATCCAATATGTGCATTTGTGTCATTGGATAAACATTTACGTCATTTTGTGCATCCCAAGGCTTATTCTAATTACTTTTCGTACTTAAGGAATGTAGTTCATTCAATAAGTGCGTTTGTCTCATGGGATGAACATTTCTGTCATTTTGTGCATCCCAAGGCTTATTCTAATCGCTTTTCGTACTTAAAGAATGTAGTTCATCCAATAAGTGCATTTGTGTCATTAATTTAACATTTAGGTCACGTTGTGTATCCCAAGGCTTATTCTAATAACTTTTTGTACTTAAGGAATGTAGTTCATCCAATAAGCGCGTTTGTGTCATTGGATGAACATTTACGTTATTTTGTGCATCCCAAAGCTTATTCTAATCACTTTTCGTACTTAAGGAATGTAGTTCATCCAATATGTGCATTTGTATCATTGGATGAACATTTACGTCATTTTGTGCATCCCAAGGCTTATTCTAATTACTTTTCGTACTTAAGGAATGTAGTTCATGCAATAAGTGCGTTTGTGTCATTGGATGAACATTTCTGTCATTTTGTGCATCCCAAGGCTTATTCTAATCACTTTTCGTACTTAAAGAATGTAGTTCATCCAATAAGTGCATTTGTGTCATTAATTTAACATTTAGGTCATGTTGTGTATCCCAAGGCTTATTCTAATCACTTTTCGTACTTAAGGAATGTTGTTCATCCAATAAGCGCGTTTGTGTCATTGGATGAACATTTAGGTTAATTTGTGCATCCCAAGGCGTATTCTAATCACTTTTCGTACTTAAGGAATGTAGTTCATCCAATATGTGCATTTGTATCATTGGATGAACATTTACGTCTTTTTGTGCATTCCAAGGCTTATTCTAATGACTTTTCGTACTTAAGGATACAGATCATCCTATAAGTGCATTTGTGTCATTGGATGAACATTTACGTCATTTTGTGCATCTCAAGGCTTATTCTAATGACTTTTCCTACTTAAGGAAAGTAATTCAACCAATAAGGGTGTTTGTGTCATTAATCTAACATTTACATCATTTTGTGCATCCCAAGGCTTGTTCTAATCACTTTTCGTACATAAGGAATGTAGTTCATCCAATAAGTGCGTTTGTGTCATTGGATGAACATTTCTGTCATTTTGTGCAACCCAAGGCTTATTCTAATCACTTTTCGTACTTAAAGAATGTAGGTCATCCAATAAGTGCATTTGTGTCATTAATTTAACATTTAGGTCATGTTGTGTATCCCAATGCTTATTCTAATCACTTTTCGTACTTAAGGAATGTAGTTCATCCAATAAGCGCGTTTGTGTCATTGGATGAACATTTACATTATTTTGTGCATCCCAAGGCTTATTCTAATCACTTTTCGTACTTAAGGAATGTAGTCCATCCAATATGTGCATTTGCGTCATTGGATCAACATTTAAGTCATTTTGTGCATCCCATGGCTTATTCTAATTACTTTTCGTACTTAAGGAATGTAGTTCATTCAATAAGTGCGTTTGTGTCATTGGATGAACATTTCTGTCATTTTGTGCTTCCCTAGGCTTATTCTAATCACTTTTCGTACTTAAGGAATGTAGTTCATCCAATATGTGCATTTGTGTCATTGGATGAACATTTACGTCATTTTGTGCATCCCAAGGCTTATTCTAATTACTTTTCGTACTTAAGGAATGTAGTTCATTCAATAAGTGCGTTTGTGTCATTGGATGAACATTTCTGTCATTTTGTGCATCCCAAGGCTTATTCTAATCACTTTTCGTACTTAAAGAATGTAGTTCATCCAATAAGTGCATTTGTGTCATTAATTTAACATTTAGGTCATGTTGTGTATCCCAAGGCTTATTCTAATCACTTTTCGTACTTAAAGAATGTAGTTCATCCAATAAGCGCGTTTGTGTCATTGGATGAACATTTACGTTATTTTGTGCATCCCAAGGCTTATTCTAATAACTTTTTGTACTTAAGGAATGTAGTTCATCCAATATGTGCATTTGTGTCATTGGATGAACATTTACGTCATTTTGTGCATCCCTAGGCTTATTCTAATCACTTTTCGTACTTAAGGAATGTAGTTCATCCAATAAGCGCATTTGTGTCATTAATTTAACATTTAGGTCGTTTTGTGCATCCGAAGGCTTATTCTAATCAGTTTTCGTACTTAAGGATGCAGTTCATCCTATAAGTGCATTTGTGTCATTGGATGAACATTTACGTCATTTTGTGCATCTCAAGGCTTATTCTAATCACTTTTCCTACTTAAGGAAAGTAATTCAACCAATAAGGGTGTTTGTGTCATTAATCTAACATTTACATCATTTTGTGCATCCCATGGCTTATTCTAATCACTTTTCGTAATTAAGGAATGTAGTTCATCCAATAAGTGCGTTTGTGTCATTGGATGAACATTTCTATCATTTTGTGCATCCCAAGGCTTATTCTACTCACTTTTCGTACTTAAAGAATGTAGTTCATCCAATAAGTGCATTTGTGTCATTAATTTAACATTTAGGTCATGTTGTGTATCCCAAGGCTTTTTCTAATCCATTTTTGTACTTAAGGAATGTAGTTCATCCAATAAGCGCGTTTGTGTCATTGGATGAACATTTACGTTAATTTGTGCATCCCAAGGCTTATTCTAATCACTTTTCGTACTTAAGAAATGTAGTCATCCAATATGTGCATTTGTATCATTGGATGAACATTTACGTCTTTTTGTGCATCCCAAGGCTTATTCTAATCACTTTTCGTACTTAAGGAATGTAGTTCATCCAATATGTGCATTTGTGTCATTGGATGAACATTTACGTGATTTTGTGCATCCCAAGGCTTATTCTAATTACTTTTCGTACTTAAGGAATGTAGTTCATTCAAAAAGTGCGTTTGTGTCATTGGATGAACATTTCTGTCATTTTGTGCATCCCAAGGCTTATTCTAATCACTTTTCGTACTTAAAGAATGTAGTTCATCCAATAAGTGCATTTGTGTCATTAATTTAATATTTAGGTCATGTTGTGTATCCCAAGGCTTATTCTAATCACTTTTCGTACTTAAGGAATGTTGTTCATCCAATAAACGCGTTTGTGTCATTGGATGAACATTTACGTTAATTTGTGCATCCCAAGGCGTATTATAATCACTTTTCGTATTTAAGGAATGTAGTTCATCCAATATGTGCATTTGTATCATTGGATGAACATTTACGTCTTTTTGTGCATCCCAAGGCTTATTCTAATGACTTTTCGTACTTAAGGATACAGTTCATCCTATAAGTGCATTTGTGTCATTGGATGAACATTTACGTCATTTTGTGCATCTCAAGGCTTATTCTAATCACTTTTCCTACTTAAGGAAAGTAATTCAACCAATAAGGGTGTTTGTGTCATTAATCTAACATTTACATCATTTTGTGCATCCCATGGCTTATTCTAATCACTTTTCGTAATTAAGGAATGTAGTTCATCCAATAAGTGCGTTTGTGTCATTGGATGAACATTTCTATCATTTTGTGCATCCCAAGGCTTATTCTAATCACTTTTCGTACTTAAAGAATGTAGTTCATCCAATAAGTGCATTTGTGTCATTAATTTAACATTTAGGTCATGTTGTGTATCCCAAGGCTTTTTCTAATCCATTTTTGTACTTAAGGAATGTAGTTCATCCAATAAGCGCGTTTGTGTCATTGGATGAACATTTACGTTAATTTGTGCATCCCAAGGCTTATTCTAATCACTTTTCGTACTTAAGAAATGTAGTCATCCAATATGTGCATTTGTATCATTGGATGAACATTTACGTCTTTTTGTGCATCCCAAGGCTTATTCTAATCACTTTTCGTA
>JBBPBO010001985.1:42014381-42047111 GCA_037974295.1 Cicer cuneatum
AACCAATAAGGGTGTTTGTGTCATTAATCTAACATTTACATCATTTTGTGCATCCCATGGCTTATTCTAATCACTTTTCGTAATTAAGGAATGTAGTTCATCCAATAAGTGCGTTTGTGTCATTGGATGAACATTTCTATCATTTTGTGCATCCCAAGGCTTATTCTAATCACTTTTCGTACTTAAGGAATGTAGTTCATCCAATAAGCGCTTTTGTGTCATTGGATGAACATTTACGTCATTTTGTGCATCCCAAGGTTTATTCTAATCACTCTTCGTACTTAAGGAATGTAGTTCATCCAATAAGCGCGTTTGTGTCATTGGATGAACATTTACGTTATTTTGTGCATCCCAAGGCTTATTCTAATAACTTTTTGTACTTAAGGAATGTAGTTCATCCAATATGTGCATTTGTGTCATTGGATGAACATTTACGTCATTTTGTGCATCCCTAGGCTTATTCTAATAACTTTTCGTACTTAAGGAATGTAGTTCATCCAATAAGCGCATTTGTGTCATTAATTTCACATTTAGGTCGTTTTGTGCATCCGAAGGCTTATTCTAATCACTTTTCGTACTTAAGGATGCAGTTCATCCTATAAGTGCATTTGTGTCATTGGATGAACATTTACGTCATTTTGTGCATCTCAAGGCTTATTCTAATCACTTTTCCTACTTAAGGAAAGTAATTCAACCAATAAGGGTGTTTGTGTCATTAATCTAACATTTACATCATTTTGTGCATCCCATGGCTTATTCTAATCACTTTTCGTAATTAAGGAATGTAGTTCATCCAATAAGTGCGTTTGTGTCATTGGATGAACATTTCTATCATTTTGTGCATCCCAAGGCTTATTCTAATCACTTTTCGTACTTAAAGAATGTAGTTCATCCAATAAGTGCATTTGTGTCATTAATTTAACATTTAGGTCATGTTGTGTATCCCAAGGCTTTTTCTAATCCATTTTTGTTCTTAAGGAATGTAGTTCATCCAATAAGCGCGTTTGTGTCATTGGATGAACATTTACGTTATTTTGTGCATCCCAAGGCTTATTCTAATCACTTTTCGTACTTAAGGAATGTAGTTCATCCAATAAGAGCATTTGTGTCATTAATTTAACATTTACGTCATTTTGTGAATCCAAAGGCTTATTCTAATCACTTTTCGTACTTAAGGAATGTAGTTCATCCAATAAGTGCATTTGTGTCATTGGATGAACATTTACGTCATTTTGTGCATCCCAAGGCTTATTCTAATCACTTTTCGTACTTAAGGAATGTAGTTCATCCAATAAATGCATTTGTGTCATTGGATGAACATTTACGTCATTTTGCGCATCCCAAGGCTTATTCTAACCACTTTTCGTACTTAAGATATGTATTTCATCTAGTAAGCGCGTTTGTGTCAATAATTTAACATTTAGGTCATTTTGTGCATCCCAAGGCTTATTCTAATCACTTTTCGTACATAAGGATATAGTTCATCCAATAAGTGCATTTGTGTCATTGGATGAACATTTACGTCATTTTGTGCATCCCAATGCTTATTCTAATCACTTTTCGTACTTAAGGAATGTAGTTCATCCAATAAGTGCATTTGTGTCATTTAATGAACATTTACGTCATTTTGTGCATCCCAAGGCTTATTCTAATCACTTTTCGTACTTAAGGAATGTTGTTCATCCAATAAATGCATTTGTGTCATTGGATGAACATTTACGTCATTTTGCGCATCCCAAGGATTATTCTAACCACTTTTCGTACTTAAGATATGTATTTCATCTAGTAAGCGCGTTTGTGTCAATAATTTAACATTTAGGTCATTTTGTGCATCCCAAGGCTTATTCTAATCACTTTTCGTACATAAGGATATAGTTCATCCAATAAGTGCATTTGTGTCATTGGATGAACATTTACGTCATTTTGTGCATCTCAAGGCTTATTCTAATCACTTTTCGTACTTACGGTGTCTAGTTCATCCAATAAGCGCGTTTGTGTCATCGGATGAACATTTAAGTCATTTTGTGCATCCAAGGCTTATTCTAATCACTTTTCGTACTTAAGGAATGTAGTTCATCCAATAAGTGCATTTGTCTGATTGGATGCACATTTACGTCAATTTGTGCAACCCAAGGCTTATTGTAATCACTTTTCGTACTTAAGGAATGTAGTTCATCCAATAAGTGCGTTTGTGTCATTAATTTAACATTTACGTCATTTTGTGCAACCCAAGGCTTATTGTAATCACTTTTCGTACCTAAGGAATGTAGTTCATCCAATAAGTGCGTTTGTGTCATTAATTTAACATTTACGTCATTTTGTGCATCCCAAGGCTTATTCTAATCACTTTTCGTACTTAAGGATATAGTTCATCCAATAAGTGCATTTGTGTCATTGGATGAACATTTACGTCATTTTGTGCATCCCAAGGCTTACTCTAATCACTTTTCGTACATAAGGAATGTAGTTCATCCAATAAGTGCATTTGTGTCATTGGATTAACATTTACGTCGTTTTGTGCTTCCCAAGGTTTATTCTAATCACTTTTAGTACTTAAGGAATGTAGTTCATCCAATAAGCGCGTTTGTGTCACTGGATGAACATTTACGTCAATTTGTGCAACCCAAGGCTTATTGTAATCACTTTTCGTACTTAAGGAATGTAGTTCATCCAATAAGTGCGTTTGTGTCATTAATTTAACATTTACGTCATTTTGTGCAACCCAAGGCTTATTGTAATCACTTTTCGTACCTAAGGAATGTAGTTCATCCAATAAGTGCGTTTGTGTCATTAATTTAACATTTACGTCATTTTGTGCATCCCAAGGCTTATTCTAATCACTTTTCTTTCTTAAAGAATGTAGTTCATCCAATAAGTGCGTTTTTATCATTGGATGAACGTTTACGTCATTTTGTGTCTCCCAAGGCTTATTCTAATCACTTTTCGTACTTAAGGATGTAGTTCATCGAATAAGTGCATTTGTATCATTGGATGAACATTTACGTCATTTTGTGCATCACAAGGCTTATTCTAATCACTTTTCGTACTTAAGGAATGTAGTTCAGCCAATAAGTTCATTTGTGTCATTGGATGAACATTTACGTCGTTTTGTGCATCCCAAGGCTTACTCTAATCACTTTTCGTACTTAACGAATGTAGTTCATCCAATAAGTGCATTTGTGTCATTAATTTAACATTTACGTCATTTTGTGCAACCCAAGGCTTATTGTAATCACTTTTCGTACCTAAGGAATGTAGTTCATCCAATAAGTGCGTTTGTGTCATTAATTTAACATTTACGTCATTTTGTGCATCCCAAGGCTTATTCTAATCACTTTTCCTACTTAAGGAATGTAGTTCATCCAATAAATGCATTTGTGTCATTGGATGAACATTTACGTCATTTTGCGCATTCCAAGGCTTATTCTAACCACTTTTCGTACTTAAGATATGTATTTCATCTAGTAAGCGCGTTTGTGTCAATAATTTAACATTTAGGTCATTTTGTGCATCCCAAGGCTTATTCTAATCACTTTTCGTACATAAGGATGTAGTTCATCCATTAAGTGCATTTGTGTCATTGGATGAACATTTACGTCATTCTGTGCATCTCAAGGCTCATTATAATCACTTTTCGTACTTAAGGAATGGATTTCATCCAATAAGTTCATTTGTGTCATTGGATGAACATTTATGTCATTTTGTGCTTCCCAAGGCTTATTCTAATCACTTTTAGTACTTAAGGAATGTAGTTCATCCAATAAGCGCGTATATGTCACTGGATGAACATTTACGGTAATTTGTGCAACCCAAGGCTTATTGTAATCACTTTTCGTACATAAGGAATGTAGTTCATCCAATAAGTGCGTTTGTGTCATTAATTTAACATTTACGTCATTTTGTGCAACCCAAGGCTTATTGTAATCACTTTTCGTACCTAAGGAATGTAGTACATCCAATAAGTGCGTTTGTGTCGTTAATTTAACATTTACGTCATTTTGTGCATCCCATGGCTTATTCTAATCACTTTTCGTACTTAAGGATGTAGTTCATCCAATAAGTGCATTTGTGTCATTGGATGAACATTTACGTCATTTCGTGCATCACAAGGCTTATTCAAATCACTTTTCGTAGTTAAGGAATGTAGTTCAGCCAATAAGTTCATTTGTGTCATTGGATGAACATTTACGTCGTTTTGTGCTTCCCAAGGCTTATTCTAATCACTTTTAGTACTTAAGGAATGTAGTTCATCCAATAAGCGCGTTTGTATCACTGGATGAACATTTACGTCAATTTGTGCAACCCAAGGCTTATTGTAATCACTTTTCGTACTTAAGGAATGTAGTTCATCCAATAAGTGCGTTTGTGTCATTAATTTAACATTTACGTCATTTTGTGCAACCCAAGGCTTATTGTAATCACTTTTCGTACCTAAGGAATGTAGTTCATCCAATAAGTGCGTTTGTGTCATTAATTTAACATTTACGTCATTTTGTGCATCCCAAGGCTTATTCTAATCACTTTTCGTACTTAAGGAATGTAGTTCATCCAATAAATGCATTTGTGTCATTGGATGAACATTTACGTCATTTTGCGCATCCTAAGGCTTATTCTAACCACTTTTCGTACTTAAGGAATGTAGTTCAGCCAATAAGTTCATTTGTGTCATTGGATGAACATTTACGTCGTTTTGTGCATCCCAAGGCTTACTCTAATCACTTTTCGTACTTAACGAATGTAGTTCATCCAATAAGTGCATTTGTGTCATTAATTTAACATTTACGTCATTTTGTGCAACCCAAGGCTTATTGTAATCACTTTTCGTACCTAAGGAATGTAGTTCATCCAATAAGTGCGTTTGTGTCATTAATTTAACATTTACGTCATTTTGTGCATCCCAAGGCTTATTCTAATCACTTTTCGTACTTAAGGATATAGTTCATCCAATAAGTGCATTTGTGTCATTGGATGAACATTTACGTCATTTTGTGCATCCCAAGGCTTACTCTAATCACTTTTCGTACATAAGGAATGTAGTTCATCCAATAAGTGCATTTGTGTCATTGGATTAACATTTACGTCGTTTTGTGCTTCCCAAGGTTTATTCTAATCACTTTTAGTACTTAAGGAATGTAGTTCATCCAATAAGCGCGTTTGTGTCACTGGATGAACATTTACGTCAATTTGTGCAACCCAAGGCTTATTGTAATCACTTTTCGTACTTAAGGAATGTAGTTCATCCAATAAGTGCGTTTGTGTCATTAATTTAACATTTACGTCATTTTGTGCAACCCAAGGCTTATTGTAATCACTTTTCGTACCTAAGGAATGTAGTTCATCCAATAAGTGCGTTTGTGTCATTAATTTAACATTTACGTCATTTTGTGCATCCCAAGGCTTATTCTAATCACTTTTCTTTCTTAAAGAATGTAGTTCATCCAATAAGTGCGTTTTTATCATTGGATGAACGTTTACGTCATTTTGTGTCTCCCAAGGCTTATTCTAATCACTTTTCGTACTTAAGGATGTAGTTCATCGAATAAGTGCATTTGTATCATTGGATGAACATTTACGTCATTTTGTGCATCACAAGGCTTATTCTAATCACTTTTCGTACTTAAGGAATGTAGTTCAGCCAATAAGTTCATTTGTGTCATTGGATGAACATTTACGTCGTTTTGTGCATCCCAAGGCTTACTCTAATCACTTTTCGTACTTAACGAATGTAGTTCATCCAATAAGTGCATTTGTGTCATTAATTTAACATTTACGTCATTTTGTGCAACCCAAGGCTTATTGTAATCACTTTTCGTACCTAAGGAATGTAGTTCATCCAATAAGTGCGTTTGTGTCATTAATTTAACATTTACGTCATTTTGTGCATCCCAAGGCTTATTCTAATCACTTTTCCTACTTAAGGAATGTAGTTCATCCAATAAATGCATTTGTGTCATTGGATGAACATTTACGTCATTTTGCGCATTCCAAGGCTTATTCTAACCACTTTTCGTACTTAAGATATGTATTTCATCTAGTAAGCGCGTTTGTGTCAATAATTTAACATTTAGGTCATTTTGTGCATCCCAAGGCTTATTCTAATCACTTTTCGTACATAAGGATGTAGTTCATCCATTAAGTGCATTTGTGTCATTGGATGAACATTTACGTCATTCTGTGCATCTCAAGGCTCATTATAATCACTTTTCGTACTTAAGGAATGGATTTCATCCAATAAGTTCATTTGTGTCATTGGATGAACATTTATGTCATTTTGTGCTTCCCAAGGCTTATTCTAATCACTTTTAGTACTTAAGGAATGTAGTTCATCCAATAAGCGCGTATATGTCACTGGATGAACATTTACGGTAATTTGTGCAACCCAAGGCTTATTGTAATCACTTTTCGTACATAAGGAATGTAGTTCATCCAATAAGTGCGTTTGTGTCATTAATTTAACATTTACGTCATTTTGTGCAACCCAAGGCTTATTGTAATCACTTTTCGTACCTAAGGAATGTAGTTCATCCAATAAGTGCGTTTGTGTCATTAATTTAACATTTACGTCATTTTGTGCATCCCAAGGCTTATTCTAATCACTTTTCGTACTTAAGGAATGTATTTCATCGAATAAGCGCGTTTGTGTCATCGAATGAACATTTACGTCATTTTGTGAATCCCAACACTTATTCAAATCACTTTTCGTACTTAAAGAACGTAGTTCATCCAATAAGCGCGTTTGTGTCATTAATTTAACATTTAGGTCATTTTGTGCATCCCAAGGCATATTCTAATCAGTTTTCGTACTTAAGGATGTAGTTCATCCATTAAGTGCATTTGTGTCATTGGATGAACATTTACGTCATTCTGTGCATCTCAAGGCTCATTATAATCACTTTTCGTACTTAAGGAATGGATTTCATCCAATAAGTTCATTTGTGTCATTGGATGAACATTTATGTCATTTTGTGCTTCCCAAGGCTTATTCTAATCACTTTTAGTACTTAAGGAATGTAGTTCATCCAATAAGCGCGTATATGTCACTGGATGAACATTTACGGTAATTTGTGCAACCCAAGGCTTATTGTAATCACTTTTCGTACATAAGGAATGTAGTTCATCCAATAAGTGCGTTTGTGTCATTAATTTAACATTTACGTCATTTTGTGCAACCCAAAGCTTATTATAATCACTTTTCGTACCTAAGGAATGTAGTACATCCAATAAGTGCGTTTGTGTCGTTAATTTAACATTTACGTCATTTTGTGCATCCCATGGCTTATTCTAATCACTTTTCGTACTTAAGGATGTAGTTCATCCAATAAGTGCATTTGTGTCATTGGATGAACATTTACGTCATTTCGTGCATCACAAGGCTTATTCAAATCACTTTTCGTACTTAAGGAATGTAGTTCAGCCAATTAGTTCATTTGTGTCATTGGATGAACATTTACGTCGTTTTGTGCTTCCCAAGGCTTATTCTAATCACTTTTAGTACTTAAGGAATGTAGTTCATCCAATAAGCGCGTTTGTATCACTGGATGAACATTTACGTCAATTTGTGCAACCCAAGGCTTATTGTAATCACTTTTCGTACTTAAGGAATGTAGTTCATCCAATAAGTGCGTTTGTGTCATTAATTTAACATTTACGTCATTTTGTGCAACCCAAGGCTTATTGTAATCACTTTTCGTACCTAAGGAATGTAGTTCATCCAATAAGTGCGTTTGTGTCATTAATTTAACATTTACGTCATTTTGTGCATCCCAAGGCTTATTCTAATCACTTTTCGTACTTAAGGAATGTAGTTCATCCAATAAATGCATTTGTGTCATTGGATGAACATTTACGTCATTTTGCGCATTCCAAGGCTTATTCTAATCACTTTTAGTACTTAAGGAATGTAGTTCATCCAATAAGCGCGTATATGTCACTGGATGAACATTTACGGTAATTTGTGCAACCCAAGGCTTATTGTAATCACTTTTCGTACATAAGGAATGTAGTTCATCCAATAAGTGCGTTTGTGTCATTAATTTATCATTTACGTCATTTTGTGCAACCCAAGGCTTATTGTAATCACTTTTCGTACCTAAGGAATGTAGTACATCCAATAAGTGCGTTTGTGTCGTTAGTTTAACATTTACGTCATTTTGTGCATCCCAAGGCTTATTCTAATCAGTTTTCGTACTTAAGGATGTAGTTCATCCAATAAGTGCATTTGTGTCATTGGATGAACATTTACGTCATTTCGTGCATCACAAGGCTTATTCAAATCACTTTTCGTACTTAAGGAATGTAGTTCAGCCAATAAGTTCATTTGTGTCATTGGATGAACATTTACGTCGTTTTGTGCTTCCCAAGGCTTATTCTAATCACTTTTAGTACTTAAGGAATGTAGTTCATCCAATAAGCGCGTTTGTATCACTGGATGAACATTTACGTCAATTTGTGCAACCCAAGGCTTATTGTAATCACTTTTCGTACTTAAGGAATGTAGTTCATCCAATAAGTGCGTTTGTGTCATTAATTTAACATTTACGTCATTTTGTGCAACCCAAGGCTTATTGTAATCACTTTTCGTACCTAAGGAATGTAGTTCATCCAATAAGTGCGTTTGTGTCATTAATTTAACATTTACGTCATTTTGTGCATCCCAAGGCTTATTCTAATCACTTTTCGTACTTAAGGAATGTAGTTCATCCAATAAATGCATTTGTGTCATTGGATGAACATTTACGTCATTTTGCGCATCCTAAGGCTTATTCTAACCACTTTTCGTACTTAAGGAATGTAGTTCAGCCAATAAGTTCATTTGTGTCATTGGATGAACATTTACGTCGTTTTGTGCATCCCAAGGCTTACTCTAATCACTTTTCGTACTTAACGAATGTAGTTCATCCAATAAGTGCATTTGTGTCATTAATTTAACATTTACGTCATTTTGTGCAACCCAAGGCTTATTGTAATCACTTTTCGTACCTAAGGAATGTAGTTCATCCAATAAGTGCGTTTGTGTCATTAATTTAACATTTACGTCATTTTGTGCATCCCAAGGCTTATTCTAATCACTTTTCCTACTTAAGGAATGTAGTTCATCCAATAAATGCATTTGTGTCATTGGATGAACATTTACGTCATTTTGCGCATTCCAAGGCTTATTCTAACCACTTTTCGTACTTAAGATATGTATTTCATCTAGTAAGCGCGTTTGTGTCAATAATTTAACATTTAGGTCATTTTGTGCATCCCAAGGCTTATTCTAATCACTTTTCGTACATAAGGATGTAGTTCATCCATTAAGTGCATTTGTGTCATTGGATGAACATTTACGTCATTCTGTGCATCTCAAGGCTCATTATAATCACTTTTCGTACTTAAGGAATGGATTTCATCCAATAAGTTCATTTGTGTCATTGGATGAACATTTATGTCATTTTGTGCTTCCCAAGGCTTATTCTAATCACTTTTAGTACTTAAGGAATGTAGTTCATCCAATAAGCGCGTATATGTCACTGGATGAACATTTACGGTAATTTGTGCAACCCAAGGCTTATTGTAATCACTTTTCGTACATAAGGAATGTAGTTCATCCAATAAGTGTGTTTGTGTCATTAATTTATCATTTACGTCATTTTGTGCAACCCAAGGCTTATTGTAATCACTTTTCGTACCTAAGGAATGTAGTACATCCAATAAGTGCGTTTGTGTCGTTAGTTTAACATTTACGTCATTTTGTGCATCCCAAGGCTTATTCTAATCACTTTTCGTACTTAAGGATGTAGTTCATCCAATAAGTGCATTTGTGTCATTGGATTAACATTTACGTCATTTTGTGCATCACAAGGCTTATTCTAATCACTTTTCGTACTTAAGGAATGTAGTTCAGCCAATAAGTTCATTTGTGTCATTGGATGAACATTTACGTCGTTTTGTGCATCCCAAGGCTTACTCTAATCACTTTTCGTACTTAAGAAATGTAGTTCATCCAATAAGTGCATTTGTGTCATTGGATGAACATTTACGTCCTTTTGTGCATCCCAAGGCTTATTCTAATCACTTTTCGTACTTAAGGAATGTACTTAATCCAATAAATGCATTTGTGTCATTGGATGAACATTTATATCATTTAGTGCATCCCAAGGCTTATTCTAATCACTTTTCGTACTTAAGCAATGTATTTCATCCAATAAGTTCATTTGTGTCATTGGATGAACATTTACGTCATTTTGTGCTTCCCAAGGCTTATTCTAATCACTTTTAGTACTTAAGGAATGTAGTTCATCCAATAAGCGCGTATGTGTCACTGGATGAACATTTACATCAATTTGTGCAACCCAAGGCTTATTGTAATCACTTTTCGTACATAAGGAATGTTGTTCATCCAATAAAGGCATTTGTCTCATTGGATGAACATTTACGTCATTTTGTGCATCCCAAGGCTTATTCTAATCACTTTTCGTACTTAAGGAATGTAGTTCATCCAATAAGCGCGTTTGCGTCATCTGATGAACATTTACGTCATTTTGTGCATCCCAAGGCTTATTCTAATCACTTTTCGTACTTAAGGAATGTAGTTCAGCCAATAAGTTCATTTGTGTCATTGGATGAACATTTACGTCGTTTTATGCATCCCAAGGCTTACTCTAATCACTTTTCGTACTTAAGGAATGTAGTTCATCCAATAAGTGCATTTGTGTCATTGGATGAACATTTACGTCATTTTGTGCATCCCAAGGCTTATTCTAATCACTTTTCGTACTTAAGGAATGTACTTAATCCAATAAATGCATTTGTGTCATTGGATGAACATTTATATCATTTAGTGCATCCCAAGGCTTATTCTAATCACTTTTCGTACTTAAGGAATGTAGTTCATCCAATAAGTGAGTCTGTGTTATTAATTTAACATTTAAATTATTTTGTGCATCCCAAGGCTTATTCTAATCACTTTTCGTACTTAAGGAATGTTCTTCATCCAATAAGCGCGTTTGTGTCATTGGATGAACATTTACGTCATTCTGGGCATCTCAAAGCTCATTATAATCACTTTTCGTACTTAAGCAATGTATTTCATCCAATAAGTTCATTTGTGTCATTGGATGAACATTTACGTCATTTTGAGCTTCCCAAGGCTTATTCTAATCACTTTTAGTACTTAAGGAATGTAGTTCATCCAATAAGCGCGTATGTGTCATTGGATGAACATTTACATCAATTTGTGCAACCCAAGGCTTATTGTAATCACTTTTCGTACATAAGGAATGTTGTTCATCCAATAAAGGCATTTGTCTCATTGGATGAACATTTACGTCATTTTGTGCATCCCAAAGCTTATTCTAATCACTTTTCGTACTTAAGGAATGTAGTTCATCCAATAAGCGCGTTTGTGTCATCTGATGAACATTTACGTCATTTTGTGCATCCCAAGGCTTATTCTAATCACTTTTCGTACTTAAGGAATGTTGTTAATCCAATAAGTGCATTTGTCTCATTGGATGAACATTTACGTCATTTTGTGCTTCCCAAGGCTTATTCTAATCACTTTTAGTACTTAAGGAATGTAGTTCATCCAATAAGCGCGTTTGTGTCAGTGGATGAACATTTACGTCAATTTGTGCAACCCAAGGCTTATTGTAATCACTTTTCCTACTTAAGGAATGTAGTTCATCCAATAAGTGCGTTTGTGTTATTAATTTAACATTTACGTCATTTTGTGCATCCCAAGGCTTATTCTAATCACTTTTCTTTCTTAAAGAATGTAGTTCATCCAATAAGTGCGTTTTTATCATTGGATGAACGTTTACGTCATTTTGTGTCTCCCAAGGCTTATTCTAATCACTTTTCGTACTTATGGATGTAGTTCATCCAATAAGTGCATTTGTGTCATTGGATGAACATTTACGTCATTTTGTGCATCACAAGGCTTATTCTAATCACTTTTCGTACTTAAGGAATGTAGTTCAGCCAATAAGTTCATTTGTGTCATTGGATGAACATTTACGTCATTTTGTGCATCCCAAGGCTTATTCTAATCACTTTTCGTACTTAAGGAATGTAGTTCATCCAATAAGCGCGTTTGTGTCATCTGATGAACATTTACGTCATTTTGTGCATCCCAAGGCTTATTCTAATCACTTTTCGTACTTAAGGAATGTTGTTAATCCAATAAGTGCATTTGTCTCATTGGATGAACATTTACGTCAATTTGTGCTTCCCAAGCTTATTCTAATCACTTTTAGTACTTAAGGAATGTAGTTCATCCAATAAGTGCATTTGTGTCATTGGATGAACATTTATATCATTTTGTGCATCCCAAGGCTTATTCTAATCACTTTTCGTACTTAAGGAATGTAGTTCATCCAAAAAGTGCGTATGTGTTATTTATTTAACATTTAGGTCGTTTTGTGTATCCCAAGGCTTATTCTAATCACTTTTCGTAATTAAGGATGTAGTTCATCCAATAAGTGCATTTGTGTCATTGGATGAACATTTATGTCATTTTGTGCATCCCAAGGCTTATTCTAATCACTTTTCGTACTTAAGGAATGTAGTTCATCCAATAAGCGCGTTTGTGTCATCTAATGAACATTTACGCATATTGTGCATCCCAAGTCTTATTCTAATCACTTTTCGTACTTATGGAATGTAGTTCATCCAATAAGTGCATTTGTGTCACTGGATGAACATTTACGTCATATTGTGCATCCGTAGGCTTATTCTAATCACTTTTAGTACTTAAGGAATGTAGTTCATCCAATAAGCCCGTTTGTGTCATTAATTTAACAATTAGTTTAGTTTTGTGCATCCCAAGGCTTATGCTAATCACTTTTCGTAATTAAGGATGTAGTTCATCCAATAAGTGCATTTGTGTCATTGGACGAACATGCATGTCATTTTGTGCATCCCAAGGCTTATTCTAATCACTTTTTGTACTTAAGGAATGTACTTCATCCAATAAGCGCGTTTGTGTCATCTGATGAACATTTACGCATTTTGTGCATTCCAAGGCTTATTCTAATCACTTTTCGTACTTAAGCAATGTAGTTCATCCAATAAGTGTATTTGTGTCATTGGATGAACATTTACGTCATTTTGTGTATCCCAAGGCTTATTTTTATTAATTATTTTACATAAGGAATGTAGTTCATCCAATAAGTGCATTTGTGTCATTTGATGAACATATACGTCATATTGTGTATCCCAAGGCTTATTCTAATCACTTTTAGTACTTAAGGAATGTAGTTCATCCAATAAGTGAATTTGTATCCTTGGATGAACATTTATATCATTTTGTGCATCCCAAGGCTTATTCTAATCACTTTTCGTACTTAAGGAATGTAGTTCATCCAATAAGTACGTCTGTGTTATTAATTTAACATTTAGGTCGTTTTGTGCATCCCAAGGCTTATTTTAATCACTTTTCGTAATTAAGGATGTAATTCATCCAATAAGTGCATTTGTGTCATTGGATGATCATTTATATCATTTTGTGCATCCCAAGGCTTATTCTAATCACTTTTCGTACTTAAGGAATGTATATCATCCAATAAGTGCATTTGTGTCGTTGGATGAACATTTACGTCATTTTGTGCTTCCCAAGGCTTATTCTAATTACTTTTAGTACTTAAGGAATGTAGTTCATCCAATAAGCGCGTTTGTGTCACTGGATGAACATTTACGTCAATTTGTGTAACCCAAGGCTTATTCTAATCACTTTTCGTACACAACGAATTTTGTTCATCTAATAAAGGCATTTGTCTCATTGGATGATCATTTACGACATTTTGTGCATCCGAAGGCTTATTCTAATCACTTTTCGTACTTAAGGAATGTAGTTTATCCAATAAGCGCGTTTGTGTCATCTGTTGAACATTTATGTCATTTTGTGCATCCCAAGGCTTACTCTAATCACTTTTCGTACTTAAGGAATGTTGTTCATCTAATAAGAGCATTTTTATCATTTAATGAACATTTACGTCATTTTGTGCATCCCAAGGCTTATTCTAATCACTTTTCGTAATTAAGGATGTAGTTCATCCAATAAGTGCATTTGTGTCATTGGATGAACATTTACGTCTTTTTGTGCATCCCAAGGCCTATTCTAATCACTTTTCGTACTTAAGGAATGTAGTTCATCCAATAAGCGCGTTTGTGTCATTAATTTAACATTTACGTCATTTTGTGCATCCCAAGGCTTATTCTAATCACTTTTCGTACTTAAAAAATATAGTTCATCAAATAAGCGCGTTTGTGTCATTAATTTAACATTGACGTCATTTTGTGCATCCCAAGGCTTATTGTAATCACTTTTCGTAGTTAAGGAATGTATTTCATCCAATAAGTGCATTTATGTCATTGGATGAACATTAACGTCATTTTGTGCATCCCAAGGCTTACTCTAACCACTTTTCGTACTTAAGGAATATAGTTCATCCAATAAGCGCGTTTGTGCCTTTGGATGAACATTTACGTCATTTTGTGTATCCCAAGGCTTGTTCTAATCACTTTTCGTACTTAAGGAATTTAGTTCATCCAATAATTGCATTTGTGTCATTGGATGAACATTAACGTTATTTTGTGCATCCCAAGGCTTATTCTAACCACTTTTCGTACTTAAGGAATGTAGTTCATCCAATAAGCGCGTTTGTGTCATTAATTTAACATTTACGTCATTTTGTGGATCCCAAGGCTTATTATAATAACTTTTGTTCTTAAGGAATGTAGTTCATCCAATAAGTGCATTTGTATCATTGGATGAACATTTACGTCATTTTGTGAATCCCAAGGCTTATTCTAATCAGTTTTGGTACTTAAGGAATGTAGATCATCCAATAAGCGCGTTTGTGTCATTAATTTAACATTTACGTCATTTTGTGCATCCCAAGGCTTATTCTAATCACTTTTCGTACTTAAAAAATATAGTTCATCAAATAAGCGCGTTTGTGTCATTAATTTAACATTTACGTCATTTTTTGCATCCCAAGGCTTATTGTAATCACTTTTCGTACTTAAGGAATGTATTTCATCCAATAAGTGCATTTATGTCATTGGATGAACATTAACGTCATTTTGTGCATCCCAAGGCTTACTCTAACCACTTTTCGTACTTAAGGAATATAGTTCATCCAATAAGCGCGTTTGTGTCATTAATTTAACATTTACGTCATTTTGTGCATCCCAAGGCTTATTATAATCACTTTTTGTACTTAAGGAATGTAGTTCATCCAATAAGTGCTTTTGTGTCATTAATTTAACATTTACGTCATTTTGTGTATCCTAATGCTTATTCTAATCACTTTTTGTTCTTAAGGAATGTAGTTCATCCAATAAGTGCATTTGTGTCATTCGATGAACATTTACGTCATTTAGTGCATCCTAAGACTTATTCTACTCACTTTTCGTACTTAAGGAATGTAGTTCATCCAATAAGCGCGTTTGTGTCATTAATTTAACATTTACATCTTTTTGTGCATCCCACGGCTTATTCTAACCATTTTTCGAACTTAAGGAAAGTAGTTCATCCAATAAGCGCGTTTGTGTCATTAATTTAACATTTACTTCATTTTGTGCATCCCTAGGCTTATTATAATCACTTTTCGTACTTAAGGAATGTATTTCATCCAATAAGTGCATTTGTGTCATTGGATGAACATTTACGTCATTTTGTCAATCCCAAGAGTTATTCTAATCACTTGTCGTACTTAAGGAGTGTAGTTCATCCAATAAGCGCGTTTGTGCCATTGGATGAACATTTACGTCATTTTGTGTATCCCAAGGCTTATTCTAATCACTTTTCGTACTTAAGGAATTTAGTTCATCCAATAAGTGCATTTGTGTCATTCGATGAACATTAACGTGATTTTGTGCATCCCAAGGCTTATTCTAACCACTTTTCGTACTTAAGGAATGTAGTTCATCCAATAAGCGCGTTTGTGTCATTAATTTAACATTTACGTCATTTTTTGCATCCCAAGGCTTATTATAATCACTTTTTTTCTTACGGAATGTAGTTCATCCAATAACTGCATTTGTGTCACTGGATGAACATTTACGTCATTTTGTGCATCCCAAGGCTTATTCTAACCACTTTTCGTACTTAAGGAATGTAGTTCATCTAGTAAGAGCGTTTGTTTCATTAATATAACATTTACGTCATTTTGTGCATCCCAAGGCTTATTCTAATCACTTTTCTTACTTAAGGAATGTATTTCATCCAATAAGTGCATTTGTGTCATTGGATGAACATTTACGTCATTTTGTGCATCCCAAGGCTTATTCTAACCACTTTTCGTACTTAAGGAATGTAGTTCATCCAATAAGCGCGTTTGTGTCATTAATTTCACATTTACGTCATTTTGTGCATCCCAAGGCTTATTATAACAACTTTTCATACTTAAGGAATGTAGTTCATCCAATAAGAGTGTTTGTGTCATCGGAAGAACATTTTAGACATTTTCTGCAGCCAAAGGCTTATTCTAATCGCTTTTCGTACTTAAGGAATGTAGTTCATCCAAGAAGCGCGTTTGTGTCATTAATTTAAAATTTACGTCATTTTGTGCATCCCAAGGCTTATTATAATCGCTTTTCATTTCCTGAGGAGTGTAGTGTCATCATAAATTATTCAGAAGCAAACACTCTAGTTCACTTTAAGCATATTGTGAGTATCAACTTTCCAGAAGTAATTACTCAGTTCTAATTTCGATCCCTTATATTAAATCCTATAGTGTTGATGTTTCTTCTAAAATCTAGGGTTGTCAGGTTGTTAGAAAAAGACTTAGTTTGTAGGTTTAAGGTTGTGAAGTTCCTCAAAAGTCTGGGATTGTCAGACTGTTTGAGAAGACTTAGCTGGTTTAGTTAAGGTTTTGTTGTTCCTCAAAATTCTGGGGTTGTCAGGCTGTTTGAGAAGACTTAGCTGGTTTAGTTAAGGTGTTGTTGTTCCTCAAAAGCATGGGGTTGTCAAGCTGTTTGAGAAGACTTGGCAGGTATAGTCAAGGTGTTGTTGTTCCTCAAAAGTATGGGGTTGTCAGGCTGTTTGGGAAGACTAACTTGTAGGGTCAGTGGTGTTGTAATTCAAAGGAGTTTGAATTAGTGAAAAGCCTTTCTGGAGGAAGGGACTGGACGTAGCCTAGTTAACGGTGAACCAGTATAAATTGCTGTGTTATTATGTTATCATTGGATGAAACATTTACGTCATCTTGTGCATCCCCAGGCTTATTCTAATCAATATTCGTTCTTAAAGAATGTAGTTCATCCAATAAGTGCGTTTGTAACATTGGATGAATGCTTAGGTCGTTTTGTGAATCCCAAGACTTATTCTAATCACTTTTCGTACTTAAGGAATGTAGTTTATTCAATAAGCGCGTTTGTGTCATTAATTTAACATTTACGTCATTTTGTGCATCCCAAGGATTATTCTAATCACTTTTTATACTTAAGGAATGTAGTTGACCCAATAAGCGCGTTTGTGTCATTGGATGAACATTTACGTCATTTTGTGTATCCCAAGGCTTATTCTAATCACTTTTCGTACTTAAGGGATGTAGTTCATCCAATAGGTGCATTTGTGTCATTGGATGAACATTTACGTCATTTTGTGCATCCCAAGGCTTATTCTAACCACTTTTCGTACTTAAGGAATGTAGTTCATCCAATAAGAGTGTTTGTGTCATCGGAAGAACATTTTAGTCATTTTGTGCATCCCCAGGCTTATTCTAATCAATTTTCGTGCTTAAAGAATGTAGTTCATCCAATAAGTGCCTTTGTAACATTGGATGATAGTTTAGGTCGTTTTGTGAATCCCAAGACTTATTCTAATCAATTTTCATACTTAAGAATTTAGTTCATCCAATAAGTGCATTTGTGTCATTGGATGAACATTTAGGTCATTTGTGCATCCCAAGGCTTATTCTAATCACTATTCGAACTTTAGGAATGTAGTTCATCCAATAAGTGCAATTGTGTCATTGGATGAAAAATTACGTCATTTTGTGCATCCCAACGCTTATTCTAATCACTTTTCGTACTTAAGGGATGTAGTTCATCCAATAGGTGCATTTGTATCATTGGATGAACATTTACGCCATTTTGTGCATCCCAAGGATTATTCTAACCAATTTTCGTACTTAAGGAATGTAGTTCATCAAATAAGCGTGTTTGTTTCATCGGATGAACATTTATGTCATTTTGTGCATCCAAAGGTTTATTTTAATCGGTATTCGTACTTAAGGAATGTAGTTCATCCCATAAGCGTGTTTGTGTCATTAATTTAAAATTTACGTCATTTTGTGCATCCCAAGGCTTATTCTAATCGTTTTTCGTTCCTGAGAAATGTAGTGCATCCAATAAGTGCGTTTAAGTCATTGGATGAAACATTTACGTCATTTTGTGCATCCTTGGCTTATTCTAATCAATTTTCGTTCTTAAAGAATGTATTTCATCCAATAAGTGCGTTTGTAACATTGGATGAACGTTTACGTCGTTTAGTGAATCCCAAGACTTATTCTAATCACTTTTGGTACTTAAGAACTGTAGTTTATTCAATAAGTGCGTTTGTGTCAATAATTTAACATTTACGTCATTTTGTGCATCCCAAGGATTATTCTAATCACTTTTCGTACTTAAGGAATGTAATTGATCCAATAAGCGCGTTTGTGTCATTGGATGAACATTTAAGTCATTTTGTGCATCTAAAGGCTTATTCTAATCGCTTTTCGTACTTAAGGAATGTAGTTCATCCAATAAGCACGATTGGGTTATTAATTTAAAATTTACGTCATTTTGTGCATCCCAAGGTTTATTCTAATCGCTTTTCGTTCCTGAGGAATGTAGTGCGTCCAACAAGAGTGTTTGTGTCATTAATTTAACATTTACGTCATTTTGTGCATGTAAAGGCTTATTCTAATCACTTTTCATACTTAAGGAATGTAGTTCATCCAATAAGCACGTTTGTGTCATCGGATGAACATTTAAGTCATTTTGTGCATCTAAAGGCTTATTCTAATCGCTTTTCGTACTTAAGGAATGTAGTTCATCCAATAAGCGCGTTTGTGTCATCAATTTAAAATTTACGTCATTCTGTGCATCCTAAGGCTTATTCTAATCACTTTTCGTACTCAAGGAATGCAATTCATCCAATAAGCGTGTTTGTGTCATTGGATGAACATTTACGTCATTTAGTGCATCCCCAAGGCTTATTCTAATCACTTTTCGTACTTAAGGATGTAGTTCATCCAATAAGTGCACTTGGGTCATTGGATGAACATTTACGTCATTTTTTGCATCCCAAGGCTTATTCTAATCACTTTTCGTACTTAAGGAATGTAGTTCATCCAATAAGCGCGTTTGTGTCATCGGATGAACATTTAAGTCATTTTGTGCATCTAAAGGCTTATTCTAATCGCTTTTCGTACTTAAGGAATGTAGTTCATCCAATAAGCGCGTTTGTGTCATTAATTTAAAATTTACGTCATTTTGTGCATCCCAAGGCATATTCTAATCGCTTTTCGTTCTTAAGGAATGCAGTTCATTCAATAAGTGCATTTGTGTAATTGGATGAACATTTACGTCATTTTGTGCATCCCTATGCCTATTCTAATCAATTTTATTACTTAAGGAATGTAAATCATCCAATAAGAGTGTTTGTGTCATTAATTTGACATTTACGTCATTTTGTGCATCCCAAGGCTTATTCGAATCACTTTTCGTACTTAAAGAATGTAGTTATCCAATAAGTGCATTTGTGTCATGGGATGAACATTTATGTAATTTTGTGCATCCCAAGGCTTATTCAAATCACTTTTCGTACATAAGGGATATTGTTCATCCAATAAGTGCATTTGTGTCACTGGATGAACATTTACATCATTTTGTGCATCCTAAGGCTTATTCTAATCACTTTTCGTACTCAAGGAATGCAGTTCATCCAATAAGCGTGTCTGTGTCATTGGATGAACATTTACGTCATTTAGTGCATCCCCAAGGCTTATTCTAATCACTTTTCGTACTTAAGGATGTAGTTCATCCAATAAGTACATTTGTGTCGTTGGATGAACATTTACATCATTTTGTGCATCCCAAGGCTTATTCTAATCGCTTTTCGTTCCTGAGGAATGTAGTGCATCCAATAAGTGTGTTTGTGTCATTGGATAAACATTTACGTCATTTTGTGAATCCCTATGCTTATTCTAATCACTTTTCGTACGTAAGGAATGTAAATCATCCAATAAGAGTGTTTGTGTCATTAATTTAACATTTACGTCATTTTGTGCATCCCAAGGCTTATTCGAATCACTTTTCGTACTTAAAGAATGTAGTTATCCAATAAGTGCATTTTTGTCATGGGATGAACATTTACGTCATTTTGTGCATCCTAAGGCTTATTCTAATCATTTTTCGTACTCAAGGAATGCAGTTCATCCAATAAGCGTGTTTGTGTCATTGGATGAACATTTACGTCATTTAGTGCATCCCCAAGGCTTATTCTAATCACTTTTCGTACTTAAGGATGTAGTTCATCCAATAAGTGCATTTGTGTCATTGGAAAAACATTTACGCCTTTTTTTGCCTCCCAAGGCTTATTCTAATCACTTTTCGTAATTAAGGAATGTAGTTCATCCAATAAGCGCGTTTGTGTCATTGGATGAACATTTACGTCATTTTATGCATCCCAAGGCTTATTGTAATAACTTTTCGTACTTAAGAAATGTAGTTCATCCAATAAGTGCATTTGTGTAATTGGATGAACATTTACGTCATTTTGTGCATCCCTATGCTTATTCTAACCACTTTTCGTACTTAAGGAATGTAAATCATCCAATAAAAGTGTTTGTGTCATTAATTTAACATTTACGTCATTTTGTGCATCCCAAGGCTTATTCGAATCACTTTTCATACTTAAAGAATGTAGTTATCCAATAAGTGCATTTGTGTCATGGGATGAACATTTACGTCATTTTGTGCATCCCAAGGCTTATTCTAATCACTTTTCGTACTTAAGGGATATTGTTCATCCAATAAGTGCATTTGTGTCACTGGATGAACATTTACATCATTTTGTGCATCCTAATGCTTATTCTAATCACTTTTCGTACTCAAGGAATGCAATTCACCCAATAAGCGTGTTTGTGTCATTAGATGAACATTTACGTCATTTAGTGCATCACCAAGACTTATTCTAATCACTTTTCGTACTTAAGGATGTAGTTCATCCAATAAGTGCATTTGTGTCATTGGAAAAACATTTACGCCATTTTTTGCATCCCAAGGCTTATTCTAATCACTTTTCGTACTTAAGGAATGTAGTTCATCCAATAAGCGCGTTTGTGTCATTGGATGAACATTTACGTCACTTTATGCATCCCAAGGCTTATTGTAATAACTTTTCGTACTTAAGGAATGTAGTTCATCCAATAAGTGCATTTGTGTAATTGGATGAACATTTACGTCATTTTGTGCATCCCTATGCTTATTCTAATCAATTTTCGTACTTAAGGAATGTAAATCATCCAATAAGAGTGTTTGTGTCATTAATTTAACATTTACGTCATTTTGTGCATCCCAAGGCTTATTCGAATCATTTTTCGTACTTAAAGAATGTAGTTATCCAATAAGTGCATTTGTGTCATGGGATAAACATTTACGTAATTTTGTGCATGCCAAGGCTTATTCTAATCACTTTTCGTACTTAAGGGATATTGTTCATCCAATAAGTGCATTTGTGTCACTGGATGAACATTTACATCATTTTGTCCATCCTAAGGCTTATTCTAATCTCTTTTCGTACTCAAGGAATGCAGTTCATCCAATAAGCGTGTCTGTGTCATTGGATGAACATTTACATCATTTAGTGCATCCCCAAGGCTTATTCTAATCACTTTTCGTACTTAAGGATGTAGTTCATCCAATAAGTGCATTTGTGTCATTGGATGAACATTTACATCATTTTGTGCATCCCAAGGCTTATTGTAATAACTTTTCGTACTTAAGTAATGTAGTTCATCCAATAAGTGCATTTGTGTAATTGGATGAACATTTACGTCATTTTGTGCATCCCGATGCTTATTCTAATCACTTTTCGTACTTAAGGAATGTAAATCATCCAATAAGAGTGTTTGTGTCATTAATTTAACATTTACGTCATTTTGTGCATCCCAAGGCTTATTCGAATCACTTTTCGTACTTAAAGAATGTAGTTATCCAATAAGTGCATTTGTGTCATGGGATGAACATTTACGTCATTTTGTGCATCCCAAGGCTTATTCTAATCACTTTTCGTACTTAAGGGATATTGTTCATCCAATAAGTGCATTTGTGTCACTGGATGAACATTTACATCATTTTGTGCATCCTAAGGCTTATTCTAATCACTTTTCGTACTCAAGGAATGCAGTTCATCCAATAAGCGTGTTTGTGTCACTGGATGAACATTTACGTCATTTAGTGCATCCCCAAGGCTTATTCTAATCACTTTTCGTACTTAAGGATGTAGTTCATCCAATAAGTGCATTTGTGTCATTGGAAAAACATTTACGTCATTTTTTGCATCCCAAGGCTTATTCTAATCACTTTTCGTACTTAAGGAATGTAGTTCATCCAATAAGCGCGTTTGTGTCATCGGATGAACATTTAAGTTATTTTATGCATCTAAAGGCTTATTCTAATCGCTTTTCGTACTTAAGGAATGTAGTTCATCCAATAAGCGCGTTTGTGTCAATGGATGAACATTTACGTCATTTTATGCATCCCAAGGCATATTGTAATCACTTTTCGTACTTAAGGAATGTAGTTCACCCAATAAGCGCGTTTGTGTCAATGGATGAACATTTACGTCATTTTATGCATCCCAAGGCTTATTCTAATCACTTTTCGTACTTAAGGAATGTAGTTCATCCAATAAGCGCGTTTGTGTCATTGGATGAACATTTACATCATTTTGTGTATCCCAAGGCTTATTGTAATCACTTTTCGTACTTAAGGAATGTAGTTCATCCAATAAGTGCATTTGTGTAATTGGATGAACATTTACGTCATTTTGTGCATCCCTATGCCTATTCTAATCAATTTTATTACTTAAGGAATGTAAATCATCCAATAAGAGTGTTTGTGTCATTAATTTAACATTTACGTCATTTTGTGCATCCCAAGGCTTATTCTTATCGCTTTTCGTACTTAAGGAATGTAGTTTATCCAATAAGCGCATTTGTGTCATTAATTTAAAATTTACGTCATTTTGTGCATCCCAAGGCTTATTCTAATCACTTTTCGTACTTAAGGAATGTAGTTCATCCAATAAGCGCGTTTGTGTCATTGGATGAACATTTACATCATTTTGTGTATCCCAAGGCTTATTGTAATCACTTTTCGTACTTAAGGATTGTAGTTCATCCAATAAGTGCATTTGTGTAATTGGATGAACATTTACGTCATTTTGTGCATCCCTATGCCTATTCTAATCAATTTTATTACTTAAGGAATGTAAATCATCCAATAAGAGTGTTTGTGTCATTAATTTAACATTTACGTCATTTTGTGCATCCCAAGGCTTATTCTTATCGCTTTTCATACTTAAGGAATGTAGTTTATCCAATAAGCGCATTTGTGTCATTAATTTAAAATTTACGTCATTTTGTGCATCCCAAGGCTTATTCTAATCGCTTTTCGTTCCTGAGGAATGTAGTGCATCCAATAAGTGTGTTTGTGTCGTTGGATGAACATTTACGTCATTTAGTGCATCCCCAAGGCTTATTCTAATCACTTTTCATACTTAAGGATGTAGTTCATCCAATAAGTGCATTTGTGTCATTGGAAAAACATTTACGTCATTTTTTGCATCCCAAGGCTTATTCTAATCACTTTTCGTACTTAAGGAATGTAGTTCATCCAATAAGCGCGTTTGTGTCATCGGATGAACATTTAAGTTATTTTATGCATCTAAAGGCTTATTCTATTCGCTTTTCGTACTTAAGGAATGTAGTTCATCCAATAAGCGCGTTTGTGTCAATGGATGAACATTTACGTCATTTTATGCATCCTAAGGCTTATTGTAATCACTTTTTGTACTTAAGGAATGTAGTTCATCCAATAAGTGCATTTGTGTAATTGGATGAACATTTACGTCATTTTGTGCATCCCTATGCTTATTCTAATCACTTTTTGTACTTAAGGAATGTAAATCATCCAATAAGAGTGTTTGTGTCATTAATTTAACATTTACGTCATTTTGTGCATCCCAAGGCTTATTCGAATCACTTTTCATACTTAAAGAATGTAGTTATCCAATAAGTGCATTTGTGTCATGGGATGAACATTTACGTCATTTTGTACATCCCAATGCTTATTCTAATCACTTTTCGTACATAAGGGATATTGTTCATCCAATAAATGCATTTGTGTCACTGGATGAACATTTACATCATTTTGTGCATCCTAAGGCTTATTCTAATCACTTTTCGTACTCAAGGAATGCAGTTCATCCAATAAGAGTGTTTGTGTCATTGGATGAACATTTACGTCATTTAGTGCATCCCCAAGGCTTATTCTAATCACTTTTCGTACTTAAGGATGTAGTTCATCCAATAAGTGCATTTGAGTCATTGGATGAACATTTACATCATTTTGTGCATCCCAAGGCTTATTGTAATAACTTTTCGTACTTAAGGAATGTAGTTCATCCAATAAGTGCATTTGTGTAATTGGATGAACATTTACGTCATTTTGTGCATCCCTATGCTTATTCTAATCACTTTTCGTACTTAAGGAATGTAAATCATCCGATAAGAGTGTTTGTGTCATTAATTTAACATTTACGTCATTTTATGCATCCCAAGGCTTATTCGAATCACTTTTCGTACTTAAAGAATGTAGTTATCCAATAAGTGCATTTGTATCATGGGATGAACATTTACGTCATTTTGTGCATCCCAAGGCTTATTCTAATCACTTTTCGTACTTAAGGGATATTTTTCATCCAATAAGTGCATTTGTGTCACTAGATGAACATTTACATCATTTTGTGCATCCTAAGGCTTATTCTAATCACTTTTCGTACTCAAGGAATGCAGTTAATCCAATAAGCGTGTTTGTGTCATTGGATGAACATTTACGTCATTTAGTGAATCCCCAAGGCTTATTCTAATCATTTTTCGTACTTAAGGATGTAGTTCATCCAATAAGTGCATTTGTGTCATTGGAAAAACATTTACGTCATTTTTTGCATCCCAAGGCTTATTCTAATCACTTTTCGTACTTAAGGAATGTAGTTCATCCAATAAGCGCGTTTGTGTCATCGGATGAACATTTAAGTCATTTTGTGCATCTAAAGGCTTATTCTAATCGCTTTTCGTACTTAAGGAATGTAGTTCATCCAATAAGCGCGTTTGTGTCATTAATTTAAAATTTACTTCAATTTGTGCTTCCCAAGGCTTATTCTAATCGCTTTTCGTTCCTGAGGAATGTAGTGCATCCAACAAATGTGTTTGTGTCATTGGATAAACATTTACATCATTTTGTGCATCCCCAGGCTTATTCTAATCAATTTTCGTTCTTAAAGAATGTAGTTCATCCAATAAGTGCACTTGTGTCATTGGATGAACATTTACGTCATTTTTTGCATCCCAAGGCTTATTCTAATCACTTTTCGTAGTTTAGGAATGTAGTTCATCCAATAAGCGCGTTTGTGTCATCGGACGAACATTTAAGTCATTTTGTGCATCTAAAGGCTTATTTTAATCGCTTTTCGTACTTAAGGAATGTAGTTCATCCAATAAGCGCGTTTGTGTCATTAATTTAAAATTTACGTCATTTTGTGGATCCCAAGGCTTATTCTAATCGCTTTTCGTTCCTGAGGAATGTAGTGCATCCAACAAGAGTGTTTGTGTCATTAATTTAACATTTACGTCATTTTGTGCATCTAAAGGCTTATTCTAATCATTTTTCGTACTTAAGGATTGTAGTTCATCCAATAAGCGCGTTTGTGTCATCGGATGAACGTTTAAGTCATTTTGTGCATCTAAAGGCTTATTCTAATCGCTTTTCGTACTTAAGGAATGTAGTTCATCCAATAAGCGCGTTTGTGTCGTTAATTTAAAATTTACATCATTTTGTGCATCCTAAGGCTTATTCTAATCACTTTTCGTACTCAAGGAATGCAATTCATCCAATAAGCGTGTTTGTGTCATTGGATGAACATTTACGTCATTTAGTGCATCCCCAAGGCTTATTCTAATCACTTTTAGTACTTAAGGATGTAGTTCATCCAATAAGTGCACTTGTGTCATTGGATGAACATTTACTTCATTTTTTGCATCCCAAGGCTTATTCTAATCACTTTTCGTACTTAAGGAATGTAGTTCATCCAATAAGCGCGTTTGTGTCATCGGATGAACATTTAAGTCATTTTGTCCATCTAAAGGCTTATTCTAATCGCTTTTCGTACTTAAGGAATGTAGTTCATCCAATGAGCGCGTTTGTGTCATTAATTTAAAATTTAATTCAATTTGTGCCTTCCAAGGCTAATTCTAATCGCTTTTCGTTCTTGAGGAATGTAGTGCATCCAATAAATTTGTTTGTGTCATTGGATAAACATTTACATCATTTTGTGCATCCCAAGGCTTATTCTAATCAATTTTCGTTCTTAAAGAATGTAGTTCATCCAATAAGTGCACTTGTGTCATTGGATGAACATTTACTTCATTTTTTGCATCCCAATGGTTATTCTAATCGCATTTCGTTCCTGAGGAATGTAGTGCATCCAATAAGTGTGTTTGTGTCATTGGATAAACATTTACGTCATTTTGTGCATCCCCAGGCTTATTCTAATCAATTTTCGATCTTAAAGAATGTAGTTCATCCAATAGGTGCGTTTGTAACATTGGATGAACGTTTACGTCGTTTTGTGAATCCCAAGACTTATTCTAATCACTTTTCGTACTTAAGGAATGTAGTTTTTTCAATAAGTGCGTTTGTGTCATTAATTTAACATTTACTTCATTTTGTGCATCCCAAGGATTATTCTAATCACTTTTCATACTTAAGGAATGCAGTTCATCCAATAAGCGCGTTTGTATCATTAATTTAACATTTACCTCTTCTTGTGCATCCCAAGGTTTATTATAACCACTTTTCGTACTTAAGGAATGTATTTCATCCAATAAGTGCATTTGTGTCATGGGATGAACATTTACGTCATTTTGTGCATCCCAAGGCTTATTGTAATCACTTTTCGTACTTAAGGAATGTAGTTCCTCCAATAAGTGCATTTGTGTAATTGGATGAACATTTACGTCATTTTGTGCATCCCAATGCTTATTCTAATCACTTTTCGTACTTAAGGAATGTAAATCATCCAATAAGAGTGTTTGTGTCATTGGATGATCATTTACTTCATTTAGTGCATCCCCAAGGCTTATTCTAATCACTTTTCGTACTTAAGGATGTAGTTCATCCAATAAGTGCATTTGTGTCATTGGAAAAACATTTACGTCATTTTTTGCATCCCAAGGCTTATTCTAATCACTTTTCGTACTTAAGGAATGTAGTTCATCCAATAAGCGCGTTTGTGTCATCGGATGAACATTTAAGTCATTTTGTGCATCTAAAGGCTTATTCTAATCGCTTTTCGTACTTAAGGAATGTAGTTCATCCAATAAGCGCGTTTGTGTCATTAATTTAAAATTTACTTCAATTTGTGCTTCCCAAGGCTTATTCTAATCGCTTTTCGTTCCTGAGGAATGTAGTGCATCCAATAAATGTGTTTGTGTCATTGGATAAACATTTACATCATTTTGTGCATCCCCAGGCTTATTCTAATCAATTTTCGTTCTTAAAGAATGTAGTTCATCCAATAAGTGCACTTGTGTCATTGGATGAACATTTACGTCATTTTTTGCATCCCAAGGCTTATTCTAATCACTTTTCGTAGTTTAGGAATGTAGTTCATCCAATAAGCGCGTTTGTGTCATCGGACGAACATTTAAGTCATTTTGTGCATCTAAAGGCTTATTCTAATCGCTTTTCGTACTTAAGGAATGTAGTTCATCCAATAAGCGCGTTTGTGTCATTAATTTAAAATTTACGTCATTTTGTGGATCCCAAGGCTTATTCTAATCGCTTTTCGTTCCTGAGGAATGTAGTGCATCCAACAAGAGTGTTTGTGTCATTAATTTAACATTTACATCATTTTGTGCATCTAAAGGCTTATTCTAATCATTTTTCGTACTTAAGGATTGTAGTTCATCCAATAAGCGCGTTTGTGTCATCGGATGAACATTTAAGTCATTTTGTGCATCTAAAGGCTTATTCTAATCGCTTTTCGTACTTAAGGAATGTAGTTCATCCAATAAGCGCGTTTGTGTCGTTAATTTAAAATTTACATCATTTTGTGCATCCTAAGGCTTATTCTAATCACTTTTCGTACTCAAGGAATGCAATTCATCCAATAAGCGTGTTTGTGTCATTGGATGAACATTTACGTCATTTAGTGCATCCCCAAGGCTTATTCTAATCACTTTTAGTACTTAAGGATGTAGTTCATCCAATAAGTGCACTTGTGTCATTGGATGAACATTTACTTCATTTTTTGCATCCCAAGGCTTATTCTAATCACTTTTCGTACTTAAGGAATGTAGTTCATCCAATAAGCGCGTTTGTGTCATCGGATGAACATTTAAGTCATTTTGTCCATCTAAAGGCTTATTCTAATCGCTTTTCGTACTTAAGGAATGTAGTTCATCCAATGAGCGCGTTTGTGTCATTAATTTAAAATTTAATTCAATTTGTGCCTTCCAAGGCTAATTCTAATCGCTTTTCGTTCTTGAGGAATGTAGTGCATCCAATAAATTTGTTTGTGTCATTGGATAAACATTTACATCATTTTGTGCATCCCAAGGCTTATTCTAATCAATTTTCGTTCTTAAAGAATGTAGTTCATCCAATAAGTGCACTTGTGTCATTGGATGAACATTTACTTCATTTTTTGCATCCCAATGGTTATTCTAATCGCATTTCGTTCCTGAGGAATGTAGTGCATCCAATAAGTGTGTTTGTGTCATTGGATAAACATTTACGTCATTTTGTGCATCCCCAGGCTTATTCTAATCAATTTTCGATCTTAAAGAATGTAGTTCATCCAATAGGTGCGTTTGTAACATTGGATGAACGTTTACGTCGTTTTGTGAATCCCAAGACTTATTCTAATCACTTTTCGTACTTAAGGAATGTAGTTTTTTCAATAAGTGCGTTTGTGTCATTAATTTAACATTTACTTCATTTTGTGCATCCCAAGGATTATTCTAATCACTTTTCATACTTAAGGAATGCAGTTCATCCAATAAGCGCGTTTGTATCATTAATTTAACATTTACCTCTTCTTGTGCATCCCAAGGTTTATTATAACCACTTTTCGTACTTAAGGAATGTATTTCATCCAATAAGTGCATTTGTGTCATGGGATGAACATTTACGTCATTTTGTGCATCCCAAGGCTTATTGTAATCACTTTTCGTACTTAAGGAATGTAGTTCCTCCAATAAGTGCATTTGTGTAATTGGATGAACATTTACGTCATTTTGTGCATCCCAATGCTTATTCTAATCACTTTTCGTACTTAAGGAATGTAAATCATCCAATAAGAGTGTTTGTGTCATTGGATGATCATTTACTTCATTTAGTGCATCCCCAAGGCTTATTCTAATCACTTTTCGTACTTAAGGATGTAGTTCATCCAATAAGTGCATTTGTGTCATTGGAAAAACATTTACGTCATTTTTTGCATCCCAAGGCTTATTCTAATCACTTTTCGTACTTAAGGAATGTAGTTCATCCAATAAGCGCGTTTGTGTCATCGGATGAACATTTAAGTCATTTTGTGCATCTAAAGGCTTATTCTAATCGCTTTTCGTACTTAAGGAATGTAGTTCATCCAATAAGCGCGTTTGTGTCATTAATTTAAAATTTACTTCAATTTGTGCTTCCCAAGGCTTATTCTAATCGCTTTTCGTTCCTGAGGAATGTAGTGCATCCAATAAATGTGTTTGTGTCATTGGATAAACATTTACATCATTTTGTGCATCCCCAGGCTTATTCTAATCAATTTTCGTTCTTAAAGAATGTAGTTCATCCAATAAGTGCACTTGTGTCATTGGATGAACATTTACGTCATTTTTTGCATCCCAAGGCTTATTCTAATCACTTTTCGTAGTTTAGGAATGTAGTTCATCCAATAAGCGCGTTTGTGTCATCGGACGAACATTTAAGTCATTTTGTGCATCTAAAGGCTTATTCTAATCGCTTTTCGTACTTAAGGAATGTAGTTCATCCAATAAGCGCGTTTGTGTCATTAATTTAAAATTTACGTCATTTTGTGGATCCCAAGGCTTATTCTAATCGCTTTTCGTTCCTGAGGAATGTAGTGCATCCAACAAGAGTGTTTGTGTCATTAATTTAACATTTACATCATTTTGTGCATCTAAAGGCTTATTCTAATCATTTTTCGTACTTAAGGATTGTAGTTCATCCAATAAGCGCGTTTGTGTCATCGGATGAACATTTAAGTCATTTTGTGCATCTAAAGGCTTATTCTAATCGCTTTTCGTACTTAAGGAATGTAGTTCATCCAATAAGCGCGTTTGTGTCGTTAATTTAAAATTTACATCATTTTGTGCATCCTAAGGCTTATTCTAATCACTTTTCGTACTCAAGGAATGCAATTCATCCAATAAGCGTGTTTGTGTCATTGGATGAACATTTACGTCATTTAGTGCATCCCCAAGGCTTATTCTAATCACTTTTAGTACTTAAGGATGTAGTTCATCCAATAAGTGCACTTGTGTCATTGGATGAACATTTACTTCATTTTTTGCATCCCAAGGCTTATTCTAATCACTTTTCGTACTTAAGGAATGTAGTTCATCCAATAAGCGCGTTTGTGTCATCGGATGAACATTTAAGTCATTTTGTCCATCTAAAGGCTTATTCTAATCGCTTTTCGTACTTAAGGAATGTAGTTCATCCAATGAGCGCGTTTGTGTCATTAATTTAAAATTTACTTCAATTTGTGCCTTCCAAGGCTAATTCTAATCGCTTTTCGTTCTTGAGGAATGTAGTGCATCCAATAAATTTGTTTGTGTCATTGGATAAACATTTACATCATTTTGTGCATCCCAAGGCTTATTCTAATCAATTTTCGTTCTTAAAGAATGTAGTTCATCCAATAAGTGCACTTGTGTCATTGGATGAACATTTACGTCATTTTTTGCATCCCAATGGTTATTCTAATCGCATTTCGTTCCTGAGGAATGTAGTGCATCCAATAAGTGTGTTTGTGTCATTGGATGATCAGTTACTTCATTTAGTGCATCCCCAAGGTTTATTCTAATCACTTTTCGTACTTAAGGATGTAGTTCATCCAATAAGTGTATTTGTGTCATTGGATGAACATTTAGGTCATTTTGTGCATCCCAAGGCTTATTCTAATCACTTGTCGTACTTAAGGAATGTAGTTAATCCAATAAGCGCGTTTGCGTCCTTAATTTAACATTTAGGTCATTTTGTGCATCCCAAGGCTTATTCTAATCACTTGTCGTACTTAAGGAATCTAGTTCATCCAATAAGCGCGTTTGTGTCATTAATTTAACATTTAGGTCATTTTGTGCATCCCAAGGCTTATTCTAATCACTTTTCGTACTTAAGGAATGTAGTTCATCCAATAAGTGCATTTGTGTCATCGGATGAACATTTAGGTCATTTTGTGCATCCCAAGGCTTAGTCAAATCACTTTTCGTACTTAAGGAATGTAGTTCATCCAATAAGCGCGTTTGTGTCATTAATTTAACATTTATGTCATTTTGTGCATCCCAAGGCTTATTCTAATCACATTTCGTACTTAAGGAATGTAGTTCATCCAATAAGCGCGTTTGTGTCATTAATTTAACATTTATGTCATTTTGTGCATCCCAAGGCTTATTCTAATCACATTTCGTACTTAAGGATGTAGTTCATCCAATAAGTGCATTTGTATAATTGGATGAACATTTATGTCATTTTGTGCATGCCAAGGCTAATTCTAATCACTTTTCGTACTTAAGGAATGTAGTTAATCCAATAAGTGCGTTTGCGTCCTTAATTTAACACTTAGGTCATTTTGTGCATCCCAAGGTTTATTCTAATCACTTTTCGTACTTAAGGATGTAGTTCATCCAATAAGTGGATTTGTGTCATTGGATGAACATTTAGGTCATTTTGTGCATCCCAAGGCTTATTCTAATCACTTTTCGTACTTAAGGAATGTAGTTCATCCAATAAGTGCATTTGTGTCATTGGATGAACATTTAGGTCATTTTGTGCATCCCAAGGCTTAGCAAATCACTTTTCGTACTTAAGGAATGTAGTTCATCCAATAAGCGCGTTTGTGTCATTAATTTAACATTATGTCATTTTGTGCATCCCAAGGCTTATTCTAATCACATTTCGTACTTAAGGATGTAGTTCATCCAATAAGTGCATTTGTATAATTGGATGAACATTTATGTCATTTTGTGCATGCCAAGGCTAATTCTAATCACTTTTCGTACTTAAGGAATGTAGTTAATCCAATAAGTGCGTTTGCGTCCTTAATTTAACATTTAGGTCATTTTGTGCATCCCAAGGTTTATTCTAATCACTTTTCGTACTTAAGGATGTAGTTCATCCAATAAGTGTATTTGTGTCATTGGATGAACATTTAGGTCATTTTGTGCA
>JBBPBO010001985.1:42047164-42062999 GCA_037974295.1 Cicer cuneatum
TCATTTAGTGCATCCCCAAGGCTTATTCTAATCACTTTTCGTACTTAAGGATGTAGTTCATCCAATAAGTGCATTTGTGTCATTGGAAAAACATTTACGTCATTTTTTGCATCCCAAGGCTTATTCTAATCACTTTTCGTACTTAAGGAATGTAGTTCATCCAATAAGCGCGTTTGTGTCATCGGATGAACATTTAAGTCATTTTGTGCATCTAAAGGCTTATTCTAATCGCTTTTCGTACTTAAGGAATGTAGTTCATCCAATAAGCGCGTTTGTGTCATTAATTTAAAATTTACTTCAATTTGTGCTTCCCAAGGCTTATTCTAATCGCTTTTCGTTCCTGAGGAATGTAGTGCATCCAATAAATGTGTTTGTGTCATTGGATAAACATTTACATCATTTTGTGCATCCCCAGGCTTATTCTAATCAATTTTCGTTCTTAAAGAATGTAGTTCATCCAATAAGTGCACTTGTGTCATTGGATGAACATTTACGTCATTTTTTGCATCCCAAGGCTTATTCTAATCACTTTTCGTAGTTTAGGAATGTAGTTCATCCAATAAGCGCGTTTGTGTCATCGGACGAACATTTAAGTCATTTTGTGCATCTAAAGGCTTATTCTAATCGCTTTTCGTACTTAAGGAATGTAGTTCATCCAATAAGTGCATTTGTGTAATTGGATGAACATTTACGTCATTTTGTGCATCCCTATGCTTATTCTATTCACTTTTCATACTTAAGGAATGTAAATCATCCAATAAGAATTTTTGTGTCATTAATTTAACATTTACGTCATTTTGTGCATCCCAAGGCTTATTCGAATCACTTTTCGTACTTAAAGAATGTAGTTATCCAATAAGTGCATTTGTGTCATGCGATGAACATTTACGTCATTTTGTGCATACCAAGGCTTATTCTTATCACTTTTCGTACTTAAGGGATATTGTTCATCCAATAAGTGCATTTGTGTCACTGGATGAACATTTACATCATTTTGTGCATCCTAAGGCTTATTCTAATCACTTTTCGTACTCAAGGAATGCAGTTCATCCAATAAGCGTGTTTGTGTCATTGGATGAACATTTACTTCATTTAGTGCATCCCCAAGGCTTATTCTAATCACTTTTCGTACTTAAGGATGTAGTTCATCCAATAAGTGCATTTGTGTCATTGGAAAAACATTTACGTCATTTTTTGCATCCCAAGGCTTATTCTAATCACTTTTCGTACTTAAGGAATGTAGTTCATCCAATAAGCGCGTTTGTGTCATCGGATGAACATTTAAGTTATTTTATGCATCTAAAGGCTTATTCTATTCGCTTTTCGTACTTAAGGAATGTAGTTCATCCAATAAGCGCGTTTGTGTCAATGGATGAACATTTACGTCATTTTATGCATCCTAAGGCTTATTGTAATCACTTTTCGTACTTAAGGAATGTAGTTCATCCAATAAGTGCATTTGTGTAATTGGATGAACATTTACGTCATTTTGTGCATCCCTATGCTTATTCTAATCACTTTTTGTACTTAAGGAATGTAAATCATCCAATAAGAGTGTTTGTGTCATTAATTTAACATTTACGTCATTTTGTGCATCCCAAGGCTTATTCGAATCACTTTTCATACTTAAAGAATGTAGTTATCCAATAAGTGCATTTGTGTCATGGGATGAACATTTACGTCATTTTGTACATCCCAATGCTTGTTCTAATCACTTTTCGTACATAAGGGATATTGTTCATCCAATAAATGCATTTGTGTCACTGGATGAACATTTACATCATTTTGTGCATCCTAAGGCTTATTCTAATCACTTTTCGTACTCAAGGAATGCAGTTCATCCAATAAGAGTGTTTGTGTCATTGGATGAACATTTACGTCATTTAGTGCATCCCCAAGGCTTATTCTAATCACTTTTCGTACTTAAGGATGTAGTTCATCCAATAAGTGCATTTGAGTCATTGGATGAACATTTACATCATTTTGTGCATCCCAAGGCTTATTGTAATAACTTTTCGTACTTAAGGAATGTAGTTCATCCAATAAGTGCATTTGTGTAATTGGATGAACATTTACGTCATTTTGTGCATCCCTATGCTTATTCTAATCACTTTTCGTACTTAAGGAATGTAAATCATCCGATAAGAGTGTTTGTGTCATTAATTTAACATTTACGTCATTTTATGCATCCCAAGGCTTATTCGAATCACTTTTCGTACTTAAAGAATGTAGTTATCCAATAAGTGCATTTGTATCATGGGATGAACATTTACGTCATTTTGTGCATCCCAAGGCTTATTCTAATCACTTTTCGTACTTAAGGGATATTTTTCATCCAATAAGTGCATTTGTGTCACTAGATGAACATTTACATCATTTTGTGCATCCTAAGGCTTATTCTAATCACTTTTCGTACTCAAGGAATGCAGTTAATCCAATAAGCGTGTTTGTGTCATTGGATGAACATTTACGTCATTTAGTGAATCCCCAAGGCTTATTCTAATCATTTTTCGTACTTAAGGATGTAGTTCATCCAATAAGTGCATTTGTGTCATTGGAAAAACATTTACGTCATTTTTTGCATCCCAAGGCTTATTCTAATCACTTTTCGTACTTAAGGAATGTAGTTCATCCAATAAGCGCGTTTGTGTCATCGGATGAACATTTAAGTCATTTTGTGCATCTAAAGGCTTATTCTAATCGCTTTTCGTACTTAAGGAATGTAGTTCATCCAATAAGCGCGTTTGTGTCATTAATTTAAAATTTACTTCAATTTGTGCTTCCCAAGGCTTATTCTAATCGCTTTTCGTTCCTGAGGAATGTAGTGCATCCAATAAATGTGTTTGTGTCATTGGATAAACATTTACATCATTTTGTGCATCCCCAGGCTTATTCTAATCAATTTTCGTTCTTAAAGAATGTAGTTCATCCAATAAGTGCACTTGTGTCATTGGATGAACATTTACGTCATTTTTTGCATCCCAAGGCTTATTCTAATCACTTTTCGTAGTTTAGGAATGTAGTTCATCCAATAAGCGCGTTTGTGTCATCGGACGAACATTTAAGTCATTTTGTGCATCTAAAGGCTTATTCTAATCGCTTTTCGTACTTAAGGAATGTAGTTCATCCAATAAGTGCATTTGTGTAATTGGATGAACATTTACGTCATTTTGTGCATCCCTATGCTTATTCTATTCACTTTTCATACTTAAGGAATGTAAATCATCCAATAAGAATTTTTGTGTCATTAATTTAACATTTACGTCATTTTGTGCATCCCAAGGCTTATTCGAATCACTTTTCGTACTTAAAGAATGTAGTTATCCAATAAGTGCATTTGTGTCATGCGATGAACATTTACGTCATTTTGTGCATACCAAGGCTTATTCTTATCACTTTTCGTACTTAAGGGATATTGTTCATCCAATAAGTGCATTTGTGTCACTGGATGAACATTTACATCATTTTGTGCATCCTAAGGCTTATTCTAATCACTTTTCGTACTCAAGGAATGCAGTTCATCCAATAAGCGTGTTTGTGTCACTGGATGAACATTTACGTCATTTAGTGCATCCCCAAGGCTTATTCTAATCACTTTTCGTACTTAAGGATGTAGTTCATCCAATAAGTGCATTTGTGTCATTGGAAAAACATTTACGTCATTTTTTGCATCCCAAGGCTTATTCTAATCACTTTTCGTACTTAAGGAATGTAGTTCATCCAATAAGCGCGTTTGTGTCATCGGATGAACATTTAAGTTATTTTATGCATCTAAAGGCTTATTCTATTCGCTTTTCGTACTTAAGGAATGTAGTTCATCCAATAAGCGCGTTTGTGTCAATGGATGAACATTTACGTCATTTTATGCATCCTAAGGCTTATTGTAATCACTTTTTGTACTTAAGGAATGTAGTTCATCCAATAAGTGCATTTGTGTAATTGGATGAACATTTACGTCATTTTGTGCATCCCTATGCTTATTCTAATCACTTTTTGTACTTAAGGAATGTAAATCATCCAATAAGAGTGTTTGTGTCATTAATTTAACATTTACGTCATTTTGTGCATCCCAAGGCTTATTCGAATCACTTTTCATACTTAAAGAATGTAGTTATCCAATAAGTGCATTTGTGTCATGGGATGAACATTTACGTCATTTTGTACATCCCAATGCTTGTTCTAATCACTTTTCGTACATAAGGGATATTGTTCATCCAATAAATGCATTTGTGTCACTGGATGAACATTTACATCATTTTGTGCATCCTAAGGCTTATTCTAATCACTTTTCGTACTCAAGGAATGCAGTTCATCCAATAAGAGTGTTTGTGTCATTGGATGAACATTTACGTCATTTAGTGCATCCCCAAGGCTTATTCTAATCACTTTTCGTACTTAAGGATGTAGTTCATCCAATAAGTGCATTTGAGTCATTGGATGAACATTTACATCATTTTGTGCATCCCAAGGCTTATTGTAATAACTTTTCGTACTTAAGGAATGTAGTTCATCCAATAAGTGCATTTGTGTAATTGGATGAACATTTACGTCATTTTGTGCATCCCTATGCTTATTCTAATCACTTTTCGTACTTAAGGAATGTAAATCATCCGATAAGAGTGTTTGTGTCATTAATTTAACATTTACGTCATTTTATGCATCCCAAGGCTTATTCGAATCACTTTTCGTACTTAAAGAATGTAGTTATCCAATAAGTGCATTTGTATCATGGGATGAACATTTACGTCATTTTGTGCATCCCAAGGCTTATTCTAATCACTTTTCGTACTTAAGGGATATTTTTCATCCAATAAGTGCATTTGTGTCACTAGATGAACATTTACATCATTTTGTGCATCCTAAGGCTTATTCTAATCACTTTTCGTACTCAAGGAATGCAGTTAATCCAATAAGCGTGTTTGTGTCATTGGATGAACATTTACGTCATTTAGTGAATCCCCAAGGCTTATTCTAATCATTTTTCGTACTTAAGGATGTAGTTCATCCAATAAGTGCATTTGTGTCATTGGAAAAACATTTACGTCATTTTTTGCATCCCAAGGCTTATTCTAATCACTTTTCGTACTTAAGGAATGTAGTTCATCCAATAAGCGCGTTTGTGTCATCGGATGAACATTTAAGTCATTTTGTGCATCTAAAGGCTTATTCTAATCGCTTTTCGTACTTAAGGAATGTAGTTCATCCAATAAGCGCGTTTGTGTCATTAATTTAAAATTTACTTCAATTTGTGCTTCCCAAGGCTTATTCTAATCGCTTTTCGTTCCTGAGGAATGTAGTGCATCCAATAAATGTGTTTGTGTCATTGGATAAACATTTACATCATTTTGTGCATCCCCAGGCTTATTCTAATCAATTTTCGTTCTTAAAGAATGTAGTTCATCCAATAAGTGCACTTGTGTCATTGGATGAACATTTACGTCATTTTTTGCATCCCAAGGCTTATTCTAATCACTTTTCGTAGTTTAGGAATGTAGTTCATCCAATAAGCGCGTTTGTGTCATCGGACGAACATTTAAGTCATTTTGTGCATCTAAAGGCTTATTCTAATCGCTTTTCGTACTTAAGGAATGTAGTTCATCCAATAAGCGCGTTTGTGTCATTAATTTAAAATTTACGTCATTTTGTGGATCCCAAGGCTTATTCTAATCGCTTTTCGTTCCTGAGGAATGTAGTGCATCCAACAAGAGTGTTTGTGTCATTAATTTAACATTTACATCATTTTGTGCATCTAAAGGCTTATTCTAATCATTTTTCGTACTTAAGGATTGTAGTTCATCCAATAAGCGCGTTTGTGTCATCGGATGAACATTTAAGTCATTTTGTGCATCTAAAGGCTTATTCTAATCGCTTTTCGTACTTAAGGAATGTAGTTCATCCAATAAGCGCGTTTGTGTCGTTAATTTAAAATTTACATCATTTTGTGCATCCTAAGGCTTATTCTAATCACTTTTCGTACTCAAGGAATGCAATTCATCCAATAAGCGTGTTTGTGTCATTGGATGAACATTTACGTCATTTAGTGCATCCCCAAGGCTTATTCTAATCACTTTTAGTACTTAAGGATGTAGTTCATCCAATAAGTGCACTTGTGTCATTGGATGAACATTTACTTCATTTTTTGCATCCCAAGGCTTATTCTAATCACTTTTCGTACTTAAGGAATGTAGTTCATCCAATAAGCGCGTTTGTGTCATCGGATGAACATTTAAGTCATTTTGTCCATCTAAAGGCTTATTCTAATCGCTTTTCGTACTTAAGGAATGTAGTTCATCCAATGAGCGCGTTTGTGTCATTAATTTAAAATTTACTTCAATTTGTGCCTTCCAAGGCTAATTCTAATCGCTTTTCGTTCTTGAGGAATGTAGTGCATCCAATAAATTTGTTTGTGTCATTGGATAAACATTTACATCATTTTGTGCATCCCAAGGCTTATTCTAATCAATTTTCGTTCTTAAAGAATGTAGTTCATCCAATAAGTGCACTTGTGTCATTGGATGAACATTTACGTCATTTTTTGCATCCCAATGGTTATTCTAATCGCATTTCGTTCCTGAGGAATGTAGTGCATCCAATAAGTGTGTTTGTGTCATTGGATGATCAGTTACTTCATTTAGTGCATCCCCAAGGTTTATTCTAATCACTTTTCGTACTTAAGGATGTAGTTCATCCAATAAGTGTATTTGTGTCATTGGATGAACATTTAGGTCATTTTGTGCATCCCAAGGCTTATTCTAATCACTTGTCGTACTTAAGGAATGTAGTTAATCCAATAAGCGCGTTTGCGTCCTTAATTTAACATTTAGGTCATTTTGTGCATCCCAAGGCTTATTCTAATCACTTGTCGTACTTAAGGAATCTAGTTCATCCAATAAGCGCGTTTGTGTCATTAATTTAACATTTAGGTCATTTTGTGCATCCCAAGGACTATTCTAATCACTTTTCGTACTTAAGGAATGTAGTTCATCCAATAAGTGCATTTGTGTCATCGGATGAACATTTAGGTCATTTTGTGCATCCCAAGGCTTAGTCAAATCACTTTTCGTACTTAAGGAATGTAGTTCATCCAATAAGCGCGTTTGTGTCATTAATTTAACATTTATGTCATTTTGTGCATCCCAAGGCTTATTCTAATCACATTTCGTACTTAAGGATGTAGTTCATCCAATAAGTGCATTTGTATAATTGGATGAACATTTATGTCATTTTGTGCATGCCAAGGCTAATTCTAATCACTTTTCGTACTTAAGGAATGTAGTTAATCCAATAAGTGCCTTTGCGTCCTTAATTTAACACTTAGGTCATTTTGTGCATCCCAAGGTTTATTCTAATCACTTTTCGTACTTAAGGATGTAGTTCATCCAATAAGTGCATTTGTGTCATTTGATGAACATTTAGGTCATTTTGTGCATCCCAAGGCTTATTCTAATCACTTGTCGTACTTAAGGAATGTAGTTCATCCAATAAGCGCGTTTGTGTCATTAATTTAACATTTAGGTCATTTTGTGCATCCCAAGGCTTATTCTAATCACTTTTCGTACTTAAGGAATGTAGTTCACCCAATAAGTGCATTTGTGTCATTGGATGAACATTTAGGTCATTTTGTGCATCCCAAGGCTTACTCAAATCACTTTTCGTACTTAAGGAATGTAGTTCATCCAATAAGCGCGTTTGTGTCATTAATTTAACATTTATGTCATTTTGTGCATCCCAAGGCTTATTCTAATACATTTCGTAATTAAGGATGTAGTTCATCCAATAAGTGCATTTGTATAATTGGATGAACATTTATGTCATTTTGTGCATGCCAAGGCTAATTCTAATCACTTTTCGTACTTAAGGAATGTAGTTAATCCAATAAGTGCGTTTGCGTCCTTAATTTAACATTTAGGTCATTTTGTGCATCCCAAGGTTTATTCTAATCACTTTTCGTACTTAAGGATGTAGTTCATCCAATAAGTGCATTTGTGTCATTGGATGAACATTTAGGTCATTTTGTGCATCCCAAGGCTTATTCTAATCACTTGTCGTACTTAAGGAATGTAGTTCATCCAATAAGCGCGTTTGTGTCATTAATTTAACATTTAGGTCATTTTGTGCATCCCAAGGCTTATTCTAATCACTTTTCGTACTTAAGGAATGTAGTTCATCCAATAAGTGCATTTGTGTCATTGGATGAACATTTAGGTCATTTTGTGCATCCCAAGGCTTAGTCAAATCACTTTTCGTACTTAAGGAATGTAGTTCATCCAATAAGCGCGTTTGTGTCATTAATTTAACATTTATGTCATTTTGTGCATCCCAAGGCTTATTCTAATCACATTTCGTACTTAAGGATGTAGTTCATCCAATAAGTGCATTTGTATAATTGGATGAACATTTATGTCATTTTGTGCATGCCAAGGCTAATTCTAATCACTTTTCGTACTTAAGGAATGTAGTTAATCCAATAAGTGCGTTTGCGTCCTTAATTTAACATTTAGGTCATTTTGTGCATCCCAAGGTTTATTCTAATCACTTTTCGTACTTAAGGATGTAGTTCATCCATTAAGTGTATTTGTGTCATTGGATGAACATTTAGGTCATTTTGTGCATCCCAAGGCTTATTCTAATCACTTGTCGTACTTAAGGAATGTAGTTAATCCAATAAGCGCGTTTGCGTCCTTAATTTAACATTTAGGTCATTTTGTGCATCCCAAGGCTTATTCTAATCACTTGTCGTACTTAAGGAATCTAGTTCATCCAATAAGCGCGTTTGTGTCATTAATTTAACATTTAGGTCATTTTGTGCATCCCAAGGCTTATTCTAATCACTTTTCTTACTTAAGGAATGTAGTTCATCCAATAAGTGCATTTGTGTCATTGGATGAACATTTAGGTCATTTTGTGCATCCCAAGGCTTAGTCAAATCACTTTTCGTACTTAAGGAATGTAGTTCATCCAATAAGCGCGTTTGTGTCATTAATTTAACATTTATGTCATTTTGTGCATCCCAAGGCTTATTCTAATCACATTTCGTACTTAAGGATGTAGTTCATCCAATAAGTGCATTTGTATAATTGGATGAACATTTATGTCATTTTGTGCATGCCAAGGCTAATTCTAATCACTTTTCGTACTTAAGGAATGTAGTTAATCCAATAAGTGCGTTTGCGTCCTTAATTTAACACTTAGGTCATTTTGTGCATCCCAAGGTTTATTCTAATCTCTTTTCGTACTTAAGGATGTACTTCATCCAATAAGTGCATTTGTGTCATTGGATGAATATTTAGGTCATTTTGTGCATCCCAAGGCTTATTCTAATCACTTGTCGTACTTAAGGAATGTAGTTCATCCAATAAGCGCGTTTGTGTCATTAATTTAACATTTAGGTCATTTTGTGCATCCCAAGGCTTATTCTAATCACTTTTCGTACTTAAGGAATGTAGTTCATCCAATAAGTGCATTTGTGTCATTGGATGAACATTTAGGTCATTTTGTGCATCCCAAGGCTTAGTCAAATCACTTTTCGTACTTAAGGAATGTAGTTCATCCAATAAGCGCGTTTGTGTCATTAATTTAACATTTATGTCATTTTGTGCATCCCAAGGCTTATTCTAATCACATTTCGTACTTAAGGATGTAGTTCATCCAATAAGTGCATTTGTATAATTGGATGAACATTTATGTCATTTTGTGCATGCCAAGGCTAATTCTAATCACTTTTCGTACTTAAGGAATGTAGTTAATCCAATAAGTGCGTTTGCGTCCTTAATTTAACACTTAGGTCATTTTGTGCATCCCAAGGTTTATTCTAATCACTTTTCGTACTTAAGGATGTAGTTCATCCAATAAGTGGATTTGTGTCATTGGATGAACATTTAGGTCATTTTGTGCATCCCAAGGCTTATTCTAATCACTTGTCGTACTTAAGGAATGTAGTTCATCCAATAAGCGCGTTTGTGTCATTAATTTAACATTTAGGTCATTTTGTGCATCCCAAGGTTTATTCTAATCACTTTTCTTACTTAAGGATGTAGTTCATCCAATAAGTGTATTTGTGTCATTGGATGAACATTTAGGTCATTTTGTGCATCCCAAGGCTTATTCTAATCACTTGTCGTACTTAAGGAATGTAGTTAATCCAATAAGCGCGTTTGCGTCCTTAATTTAACATTTAGGTCATTTTGTGCATCCCAAGGCTTATTCTAATCACTTGTCGTACTTAAGGAATCTAGTTCATCCAATAAGCGCGTTTGTGTCATTAATTTAACATTTAGGTCATTTTGTGCATCCCAAGGCTTATTCTAATCACTTTTCTTACTTAAGGAATGTAGTTCATCCAATAAGTGCATTTGTGTCATTGGATGAACATTTAGGTCATTTTGTGCATCCCAAGGCTTAGTCAAATCACTTTTCGTACTTAAGGAATGTAGTTCATCCAATAAGCGCGTTTGTGTCATTAATTTAACATTTATGTCATTTTGTGCATCCCAAGGCTTATTCTAATCACATTTCGTACTTAAGGATGTAGTTCATCCAATAAGTGCATTTGTATAATTGGATGAACATTTATGTCATTTTGTGCATGCCAAGGCTAATTCTAATCACTTTTCGTACTTAAGGAATGTAGTTAATCCAATAAGTGCGTTTGCGTCCTTAATTTAACACTTAGGTCATTTTGTGCATCCCAAGGTTTATTCTAATCACTTTTCGTACTTAAGGATGTAGTTCATCCAATAAGTGGATTTGTGTCATTGGATGAACATTTAGGTCATTTTGTGCATCCCAAGGCTTATTCTAATCACTTTTCGTACTTAAGGAATGTAGTTCATCCAATAAGTGCATTTGTGTCATTGGATGAACATTTAGGTCATTTTGTGCATCCCAAGGCTTAGTCAAATCACTTTTCGTACTTAAGGAATGTAGTTCATCCAATAAGCGCGTTTGTGTCATTAATTTAACATTATGTCATTTTGTGCATCCCAAGGCTTATTCTAATCACATTTCGTACTTAAGGATGTAGTTCATCCAATAAGTGCATTTGTATAATTGGATGAACATTTATGTCATTTTGTGCATGCCAAGGCTAATTCTAATCACTTTTCGTACTTAAGGAATGTAGTTAATCCAATAAGTGCGTTTGCGTCCTTAATTTAACATTTAGGTCATTTTGTGCATCCCAAGGTTTATTCTAATCACTTTTCGTACTTAAGGATGTAGTTCATCCAATAAGTGTATTTGTGTCATTGGATGAACATTTAGGTCATTTTGTGCATCCCAAGGCTTATTCTAATCACTTGTCGTACTTAAGGAATGTAGTTAATCCAATAAGCGCGTTTGCGTCCTTAATTTAACATTTAGGTCATTTTGTGCATCCCAAGGCTTATTCTAATCACTTGTCGTACTTAAGGAATCTAGTTCATCCAATAAGCGCGTTTGTGTCATTAATTTAACATTTAGGTCATTTTGTGCATCCCAAGGCTTATTCTAATCACTTTTCGTACTTAAGGAATGTAGTTAATCCAATAAGTGCGTTTGCGTCCTTAATTTAACATTTAGGTCATTTTGTGCATCCCAAGGTTTATTCTAATCACTTTTCTTACTTAAGGATGTAGTTCATCCAATAGGTGCATTTGTGTCATTGGATGAACATTTAGGTCATTTTGTGCATCCCAAGGCTTATTCTAATCACTTGTCGTACTTAAGGAATGTAGTTCATCCAATAAGTGCATTTGTATAATTGGATGAACATTTATGTCATTTTGTGCATGCCAAGGCTAATTCTAATCACTTTTCGTACTTAAGGAATGTAGTTAATCCAACAAGTGCATTTGCGTCCTTAATTTAACATTTAGGTCATTTTGTGCATCCCAAGGTTTATTCTAATCACTTTTCGTAATTAAGGATGCAGTTCATCCAATAAGTGCATTTGTGTCATTGGATGAACATTTAGGTCATTTTGTGCATCCCAAGGCTTATTTAATCACTTGTCATACTTAAGGAATGTAGTTCATCCAATAAGCACGTTTGTGTCAGTAATTTAATATTTAGGTCATTTTGTGCATCCCAAGGCTTATTCTAATCACTTTTCGTACTTAAGGAATGTAGTTCATCCAATAAGTGCATTTGTGTCATTGGATGAACATTTAGGTCATTTTGTGCATCCCAAGGCTTATTCTAATCACTTTTCGTACTTAAGGAATGTAGTTCATCCAATAAGTGCATTTGTGTCATTGGATGACCATTGACTTCATGTTGTGCATCCCAAGGCTTATTCTAATCACTTTTCGTACTTAAGGAATGTAGTTCATCCAATAAGTGCATTTCTGTCATTGGATGAACATTTACGTCATTTTGTACCTCCCAAGGCTAATTCTAATCACTTTTCGTACTTAAGGAATGTAGTTCATCCAATAAGTGCATTTGTGTCTTTGGATGAACATTTACGTCATTTTGTGCATCCCAAGGCTTATTCTAATTACTTTTCGTACTTCAGGAATGTAGTTCATCCAATAAGTGCATTTGTGTCATTGGATGAGCATTTACGTCATTTTGTGCATCCCAAGGCTTATTCTAATCACTTTTCGTACTTAAGGAATGTAGTTAATCCAATAAGCACGTTTGCGTCCTTAATTTAACATTTAGGTCATTTTGTGCATCCCAAGGTTTATTCTAATCACTTTTCGTACTTAAGGAATATAGTTCATCCAATAAGTGCATTTGTGTCATTGGATGAACATTTAGGTCATTTTGTGCATCCCAAGGCTTATTCTAATCACTTTTCGTACTTAAGGAATGTAGTTCATCCAAAAAGCGCGTTTGTGTCATTAATTTAACATTTATGTCATTTTGTGCATCCCAAGGCTTATGCTAATCACATTTCATACTTAAAGATGTAGTTCATCTAATAAGTGCAATTGTGTCATTGGGTGAACATTTACGTCATGTTGTGCATCCCAAGGCTTATTCTAATAACTTTTCGTACTTAAGGAATGTAGTTCATCCAATAAGAGTGTTTGTGTCATTGGATCAACATTTACGTCATTTTGTGCATTCCAAGGCTTATTCTAATCACTTTTCGTACTTAAGGAATATATTTCATCCAATAAGCGCGTTTGTGTCATTGGATGAACATTTACATCATTTTGTGCATCCCAAGGCTTATTCTAATCACTTTTCGTAATTAAGGAATGTAGTTCATCCAATAAGCGCGTTTGTGTCATTGGATGAACATTTACGTCATGTTGTGCATCCCAAGGCTTATTCTAACCACTTTTCGTACTTAAGGAATGTAGTTCATCCAATAAGTGCATTTGTGTCATTGGATGAACATTTACGTCATGTTGTGCATCCCAAGGCTTATTCTAATCACTTTTCGTACTTAAGGAATGTAGTTAATCCAATAAGTGCGTTTGCGTCCTTAATTTAACATTTAGGTCATTTTGTGCATCCTAGGTTTATTCTAATCACTTTTCGTACTTAAGGATGTAGTTCATCCAATAAGTGCATTTGTGTCATTGGATGAACATTTAGGTCATTTTGTGCATCCCAAGGCTTATTCTAATCACTTGTCGTACTTAAGGAATGTAGTTCATCCAATAAGCGTGTTTGTGTCATTAATTTAACATTTAGGTCATTTTGTGCATCCTAAGGCTTATTCTAATCACATTTCGTACTTAAGGATGTAATTCATCCAATAAGTGCATTTGTATAATTGGATGAACATTTATGTCATTTTGTGCATCCCAAGGCTAATTCTAATCACATTTCGTACTTAAGGAATGTAGTTCATCAAATAAGCGGGTCTGTGTCATTAATCTAACATTTACGTCATTCTTTGCATCCCAAGGCTTATTCTAATCCCTTTTTGTACTTATGGAATGTAGTTCATCCAATAAGTGCATTTGTGTCATTGGATGAACATTGACTTCATGTTGTGCATCCCAAGGCTTATTCTAATCACTTTTCGTACTTAAGGAATGTAGTTCATCCAATAAGTGCATTTCTGTCATTGGATGAACATTTACGTCATTTTGTACCTCCCAAGGCTAATTCTAATCACTTTTCGTACTTAAGGAATGTAGTTCATCCAATAAGTGCATTTGTGTCTTTGGATGAACATTTACGTCATTTTGTGCATCCCAAGGCTTATTCTAATCACTTTTCGTACTTAAGGAATGTAGTTCATCCAATAAGTGCATTTGTGTCATTGGATGAGGATTTACGTCATTTTGTGCATCCCAAGGCTTATTCTAATCACTTTTCGTACTTATGGAATGTAGTTAATCCAATAAGCGTGTTTGCGTCATTAATTTAACATTTAGGTCATTTTGTGCATCCCAAGGTTTATTCTAATCACTTTTCGTACTTATGGAATGTAGTTCATCCAATAAGTGTATTTGTGTCATTGGATGACCATTTACGTCATGTTGTGCATCCCAAGGGTTATTCTAATCACTTTTCGTACTTAAGGAATGTAGTTCATCCAAAAAGCGCGTGTGTGTCATTAATTTCACATTTATGTCATTTTGTGCATCCCAAGGCTTATTCTAATCACATTTCATACTTAAGGATGTAGTTCATCCAATAAGTGCATTTGTATAATTGGATGAACATTTATGTCATTTTGTGCATGCCAAGGCTAATTCTAATCACATTTCGTACTTAAGGAATGTAGTTCATCAAATAAGCGCGTTTGTGTCATTAATTTAACATTTAGGTCATTTTGTGCATCCCAAGGCTTATTCTAATCACATTTCGTACTTAAGGATGTAATTCATCCAATAAGTGCATTTGTATAATTGGATGAACATTTATGTCATTTTGTGCATCCCAAGGCTAATTCTAATCACATTTCGTACTTAAGGAATATAGTTCATCAAATAAGCGGGTCTGTGTCATTAATCTAACATTTACGTCATTCTTTGCAGCCCAAGGCTTATTCTAATCCCTTTTCGTACTTATGGAATGTAGTTCATCCAATAAGTGCATTTGTGTCATTGGATGAACATTGACTTCATGTTGTGCATCCCAAGGCTTATTCTAATCACTTTTCGTACTTAAGGAATGTAGTTCATCCAATAAGTGCATTTCTGTCATTGGATGAACATTTACGTCATTTTGTACCTCCCAAGGCTAATTCTAATCACTTTTCGTACTTAAGGAATGTAGTTCATCCAATAAGTGTATTTGTGTCTTTGGATGAACATTTACGTCATTTTGTGCATCCCAAGGCTTATTCTAATCACTTTTCGTACTTAAGGAATGTAGTTCATCCAATAAGTGCATTTGTGTCATTGGATGAGCATTTACGTCATTTTGTGCATCCCAAGGCTTATTCTAATCACTTTTCGTACTTATGGAATGTAGTTAATCCAATAAGCGTGTTTGCGTCATTAATTTAACATTTAGGTCATTTTGTGCATCCCAAGGTTTATTCTAATCACTTTTCGTACTTATGGAATGTAGTTCATCCAATAAGTGTATTTGTGTCATTGGATGACCATTTACGTCATGTTGTGCATCCCAAGGGTTATTCTAATCACTTTTCGTACTTAAGGAATGTAGTTCATCCAAAAAGCGCGTGTGTGTCATTAATTTAACATTTATGTCATTTTGTGCATCCCAAGGCTTATTCTAATCACATTTCATACTTAAGGATGTAGTTCATCCAATAAGTGCATTTGTATAATTGGATGAACATTTATGTCATTTTGTGCATGCCAAGGCTAATTCTAATCACATTTCGTACTTAAGGAATGTAGTTCATCAAATAAGCGCGTTTGTGTCATTAATTTAACATTTAGGTCATTTTGTGCATCCCAAGGCTTATTCT
>JBBPBO010001985.1:42063009-42074130 GCA_037974295.1 Cicer cuneatum
ATTTGTGTCTTTGGATGAACATTTACGTCATTTTGTGCATCCCAAGGCTTATTCTAATCACTTTTCGTACTTAAGGAATGTAGTTCATCCAATAAGTGCATTTGTGTCATTGGATGAGCATTTACGTCATTTTGTGCATCCCAAGGCTTATTCTAATCACTTTTCGTACTTATGGAATGTAGTTAATCCAATAAGCGTGTTTGCGTCATTAATTTAACATTTAGGTCATTTTGTGCATCCCAAGGTTTATTCTAATCACTTTTCGTACTTATGGAATGTAGTTCATCCAATAAGTGTATTTGTGTCATTGGATGACCATTTACGTCATGTTGTGCATCCCAAGGGTTATTCTAATCACTTTTCGTACTTAAGGAATGTAGTTCATCCAAAAAGCGCGTGTGTGTCATTAATTTAACATTTATGTCATTTTGTGCATCCCAAGGCTTATTCTAATCACATTTCATACTTAAGGATGTAGTTCATCCAATAAGTGCATTTGTATAATTGGATGAACATTTATGTCATTTTGTGCATGCCAAGGCTAATTCTAATCACATTTCGTACTTAAGGAATGTAGTTCATCAAATAAGCGCGTTTGTGTCATTAATTTAACATTTAGGTCATTTTGTGCATCCCAAGGCTTATTCTCATCACATTTCGTACTTAAGGATGAAATTCATCCAATAAGTGCATTTGTATAATTGGATGAACATTTATGTCATTTTGTGCATCCCAAGGCTAATTCTAATCACATTTCGTACTTAAGGAATGTAGTTCATCAAATAAGCGGGTCTGTGTCATTAATCTAACATTTACGTCATTCTTTGCATCCCAAGGCTTATTCTAATCCCTTTTCGTACTTATGGAATGTAGTTCATCCAATAAGTGCATTTGTGTCATTGGATGAACATTGACTTCATGTTGTGCATCCCAAGGCTTATTCTAATCACTTTTCGTACTTAAGGAATGTAGTTCATCCAATAAGTGCATTTCTGTCATTGGATGAACATTTACGTCATTTTGTACCTCCCAAGGCTAATTCTAATCACTTTTCGTACTTAAGGAATGTAGTTCATCCAATAAGTGCATTTGTGTCTTTGGATGAACATTTACGTCATTTTGTGCATCCCAAGGCTTATTCTAATCACTTTTTGTACTTAAGGAATGTAGTTCATCCAATAAGTGCATTTGTGTCATTGGATGAGCATTTACGTCATTTTGTGCATCCCAAGGCTTATTCTAATCACTTTTTGTACTTAAGGAATGTAGTTAATCCAATAAGCGCGTTTGCGTCATTAATTTAACATTTAGGTCATTTTGTGCATCCCAAGGTTTATTCTAATCACTTTTCGTACTTAAGGATGTAGTTCATCCAATAAGTGCATTTGTGTCATTGGATGAACATTTAGGTCATTTTGTGCATCCCAAGGCTTATTCTAATCACTTTTCGTACTTAAGGAATGTAGTTCATCCAATAAGTGCATTTGTGTCATTGGATGAACATTTACGTCATTTTGTGCATCCCAAGGCTTATTCTCATCACTTTTCTTACTTACGGAATATAGTTCATCCAATAAGTGCATTTGTGTCATTGGATTAACATTTAAGTCATTTTGTGCATCCCAAGGCTAATTCTAATCCCTTTTCGTACTTAAGGAAGTAGTTCATCCAATAAGTGCATTTGTGTCATTGGATGATCATTAACGTCATTTTGTGAATCCCAAGGCTTATTCTAATCACTTTCCGTACTTAAGGAATGTAGTTCATCCAATAAGTGCATTTGTGTCATTGGATGAACATTTACGTCATTTTGTGCATCCCAAGGCTTATTCTAATCACTTTTCGTACTTAAGGAATGTAGTTCATCCAATAAGTGCATTTGTGTCATTGGATGAACATTTACGTCATTTTGTGCATTCCAAGGCTTATTCTAATCACTTTTCGTACTTAAGGAATGTAGTTCATCCAATAAGCGCGTTTGTGTCATTAATTTAACATTTAGGTCATTTTGTGCATCCCAAGGCTTATTCTAATCACTTTTCGTACTTAAGGAATGTAGTTCATCCAATAAGTGCATTTGTGTCATTGGATGAACATTTAGGTCATTTTGTGCATCCCAAGGCTTATTCTAATCACTTTTCGTACTTAAGGAATGTAGTTCATCCAATAAGTGCATTTGTGTCATTGGATGACCATTGACTTCATGTTGTGCATCCCAAGGCTTATTCTAATCACTTTTCGTACTTAAGGAATGTAGTTCATCCAATAAGTGCATTTCTGTCATTGGATGAACATTTACGTCATTTTGTACCTCCCAAGGCTAATTCTAATCACTTTTCGTACTTAAGGAATGTAGTTCATCCAATAAGTGCATTTGTGTCTTTGGATGAACATTTACGTCATTTTGTGCATCCCAAGGCTTATTCTAATCACTTTTCGTACTTAAGGAATGTAGTTCATCCAATAAGTGCATTTGTGTCATTGGATGAGGATTTACGTCATTTTGTGCATCCCAAGGCTTATTCTAATCACTTTTCGTACTTATGGAATGTAGTTAATCCAATAAGCGTGTTTGCGTCATTAATTTAACATTTAGGTCATTTTGTGCATCCCAAGGTTTATTCTAATCACTTTTCGTACTTATGGAATGTAGTTCATCCAATAAGTGTATTTGTGTCATTGGATGACCATTTACGTCATGTTGTGCATCCCAAGGGTTATTCTAATCACTTTTCGTACTTAAGGAATGTAGTTCATCCAAAAAGCGCGTGTGTGTCATTAATTTAACATTTATGTCATTTTGTGCATCCCAAGGCTTATTCTAATCACATTTCATACTTAAGGATGTAGTTCATCCAATAAGTGCATTTGTATAATTGGATGAACATTTATGTCATTTTGTGCATCCCAAGGCTAATTCTAATCACATTTCGTACTTAAGGAATGTAGTTCATCAAATAAGCGGGTCTGTGTCATTAATCTAACATTTACGTCATTCTTTGCATCCCAAGGCTTATTCTAATCCCTTTTCGTACTTATGGAATGTAGTTCATCCAATAAGTGCATTTGTGTCATTGGATGAACATTGACTTCATGTTGTGCATCCCAAGGCTTATTCTAATCACTTTTCGTACTTAAGGAATGTAGTTCATCCAATAAGTGCATTTCTGTCATTGGATGAACATTTACGTCATTTTGTACCTCCCAAGGGTAATTCTAATCACTTTTCGTACTTAAGGAATGTAGTTCATCCAATAAGTGCATTTGTGTCTTTGGATGAACATTTACGTCATTTTGTGCATCCCAAGGCTTATTCTAATCACTTTTCGTACTTAAGGAATGTAGTTCATCCAATAAGTGCATTTGTGTCATTGGATGAGCATTTACGTCATTTTGTGCATCCCAAGGCTTATTCTAATCACTTTTCGTACTTATGGAATGTAGTTAATCCAATAAGCGCGTTTGCGTCATTAATTTAACATTTAGGTCATTTTGTGCATCCCAAGGTTTATTCTAATCACTTTTCGTACTTATGGAATGTAGTTCATCCAATAAGTGTATTTGTGTCATTGGATGACCATTTACGTCATGTTGTGCATCCCAAGGGTTATTCTAATCACTTTTCGTACTTAAGGAATGTAGTTAATCCAATAAGCACGTTTGCGTCCTTAATTTAACATTTAGGTCATTTTGTGCATCCCAAGGTTTATTCTAATCACTTTTCGTACTTAAGGAATGTAGTTCATCCAATAAGTGCATTTGTGTCATTGGATGAACATTTAGGTCATTTTGTGCATCCCAAGGCTTATTCTAATCACTTTTCGTACTTAAGGAATGTAGTTCATCCAAAAAGCGCGTTTGTGTCATTAATATAACATTTATGTCATTTTGTGCATCCCAAGGCTTATTGTAATCACATTTCATACTTAAGGATGTAGTTCATCCAATAAGTGCATTTGTATAATTGGATGAACATTTATGTCATTTTGTGCATGCCAAGGCTAATTCTAATCACATTTCGTACTTAAGGAATGTAGTTCATCAAATAAGCGGGTCTGTGTCATTAATCTAACATTTACGTCATTCGGTGCATCCCAAGGCTTATTCTAATCTCTTTTCGTACCTATGGAATGTTGTTCATCCAATAAGTGTATTTGTGTCATTGGATGAACATTTACGTCATGTTGTGCATCCCAAGGCTTATTCTAATCACTTTTCGTACTTAAGGAATGTAGTTCATCCATTAAGCGCGTTTGCGTCCTTAATTTAACATTTAGGTCATTTTGTGCATCCCAAGGTTTACTCTATCACTTTTCGTACTTATCGAATGTAGTTCATCCAATAGTGCATTTGTGTCATTGGATGAACATTTACGTCATTTTGTGCATTCCAAGGCTTATTCTAATCACATTTCGTACTTAAGGATGTAGTTCATCCAATAAGTGCATTTGTATAATTGGATGAACATTTATGTCATTTTGTGCATGCCAAGGCTTATTCTAATCACATTTCGTACTTAAGGAATGTAGTTCATCAAATAAGCGGGTCTGTGTCATTAATCTAACATTTACGTCATTCGGTGCATCCCAAGGCTTATTCTAATCACTTTTCGTACTTATGGAATGTAGTTCATCCAATAAGTGCATTTGTGTCATTGGATGAACATTTACGTCCTGTTGCATCCCAAGGCTTATTCTAATCACTTTTCGTACTTAAGGAATCTAGTTCATCCAATAAGTGCATTTATGTCATTGGATGAACATTTAGGTCATTTTGTGCATCCCAAGGCTTATTTTAATCACTTTTCGTACTTAACGAATGTAGTTCATCCAATAAGCGCGTTTGTGTCATTAATTTAACATTTACGTCATTTTGTGCATTCCAAGGCTTATTCTAATCAAATTTCGTACTTAAGGATGTAGTTCATCCAATAAGTGCATTTGTATAATTGGATGAACATTTAAGTCATTTTGTGCATCCCAAGGTTAATTCTAATCACATTTCGTACTTAAGGAATGTAGTTCATCAAATAAGCGGGTCTGTGTCATTTATCTAACATTAACGTCATTCTGTGCATCCGAAGGCTTATTCTAATCACTTTTCGTACTTATGGAATGTAGTTCATCCAATAAGTGCATTTGTATCATTGGATGAACGTTTACGTCATGTTGTGCATCCCAAGGCTTATTCTAATCACTTTTCGTACTTAAGGAATGTAGTTCATCCAATAAGTGCATTTCTGTCATTGGATGAACATTTAGGTCATTTTGTGCATCCCAAGGCTTATTCTAATCACTTTTCGTACTTAACGAATGTAGTTCATCCAATAAGCGCGTTTGTGTCAATAATTTAACATTTACGTCATTTTGTGCATTCCATGGCTTATTCTAATCACATTTCGTACTTAAGGATGTAGTTCATCCAATAAGTGCACATGTATAATTGGATGAACATTTAAGTCCTTTTGTGCATCCCAAGGCTAATTCTAATCACATTTCGTACTTAAGGAATGTAGTTCATCCAATAAGTGCATTTGTGTCAATGGATGAACATTTACGTCATTTTGTGCATCCCAAGTCTTATTCTAATCACTTTTCATACTTAAGGAATGTAATTCATCGAAAAAAGTGCATTTGTGTCATTGGATGAACATTTAGGTCATTTTGTGCATCCCAAGGCTTATTCTAATCACTTTTCGTACTTAACGAATGTAGTTCATCGAATTAGCGCGTTTGTGTCATTAATTTAACATTTACGTCAATTTGTGCATTCCAAGGCTTATTCTAATCACATTTCGTACTTAAGGATGTAGTTCATCCAATTAGTGCATTTGTGTTATTGGATGAACATTTACGCCATTTTGTGCATCCCAAGGCTTATTCTAATCACTTTTCGTACTTAAGGAATGTAGTTAATCCAATAAGTGCGTTTGCGTCCTTAATTTAACATTTAGGTCATTTTGTGCATCCCAAGGTTTATTCTAATCACTTTTCGTACTTAAGGATGTAGTTCATCCAATAAGTGCATTTGTGTCATTGGATGAACATTTAGGTCATTTTGTGCATCCCAAGGCTTATTCTAATCACTTGTCGTACTTAAGGAATGTAGTTCATCCAATAAGCGCGTTTGTGTCATTAATTTAACATTTAGGTCATTTTGTGCATCCCAAGGCTTATTCTAATCACATTTCGTACTTAAGGATGTAATTCATCCAATAAGTGCATTTGTATAATTGGATGAACATTTATGTCATTTTGTGCATCCCAAGGCTAATTCTAATCACATTTCGTACTTAAGGAATGTAGTTCATCAAATAAGCGGGTCTGTGTCATTAATCTAACATTTACGTCATTCTGTGCATCCCAAGGCTTATTCTAATCCCTTTTCGTACTTATGGAATGTAGTTCATCCAATAAGTGCATTTGTGTCATTGGATGAACATTGACTTCATGTTGTGCATCCCAAGGCTTATTCTAATCACTTTTCGTACTTAAGGAATGTAGTTCATCCAATAAGTGCATTTCTGTCATTGGATGAACATTTACGTCATTTTGTACCTCCCAAGGCTAATTCTAATCACTTTTCGTACTTAAGGAATGTAGTTCATCCAATAAGTGCATTTGTGTCTTTGGATGAACATTTACGTCATTTTGTGCATCCCAAGGCTTATTCTAATCACTTTTCGTACTTAAGGAATGTAGTTCATCCAATAAGTGCATTTGTGTCATTGGATGAGGATTTACGTCATTTTGTGCATCCCAAGGCTTATTCTAATCACTTTTCGTACTTATGGAATGTAGTTAATCCAATAAGCGTGTTTGCGTCATTAATTTAACATTTAGGTCATTTTGTGCATCCCAAGGTTTATTCTAATCACTTTTCGTACTTATGGAATGTAGTTCATCCAATAAGTGTATTTGTGTCATTGGATGACCATTTACGTCATGTTGTGCATCCCAAGGGTTATTCTAATCACTTTTCGTACTTAAGGAATGTAGTTCATCCAAAAAGCGCGTGTGTGTCATTAATTTAACATTTATGTCATTTTGTGCATCCCAAGGCTTATTCTAATCACATTTCATACTTAAGGATGTAGTTCATCCAATAAGTGCATTTGTATAATTGGATGAACATTTATGTCATTTTGTGCATCCCAAGGCTAATTCTAATCACATTTCGTACTTAAGGAATGTAGTTCATCAAATAAGCGGGTCTGTGTCATTAATCTAACATTTACGTCATTCTTTGCATCCCAAGGCTTATTCTAATCCCTTTTCGTACTTATGGAATGTAGTTCATCCAATAAGTGCATTTGTGTCATTGGATGAACATTGACTTCATGTTGTGCATCCCAAGGCTTATTCTAATCACTTTTCGTACTTAAGGAATGTAGTTCATCCAATAAGTGCATTTCTGTCATTGGATGAACATTTACGTCATTTTGTACCTCCCAAGGCTAATTCTAATCACTTTTCGTACTTAAGGAATGTAGTTCATCCAATAAGTGCATTTGTGTCTTTGGATGAACATTTACGTCATTTTGTGCATCCCAAGGCTTATTCTAATCACTTTTTGTACTTAAGGAATGTAGTTCATCCAATAAGTGCATTTGTGTCATTGGATGAGCATTTACGTCATTTTGTGCATCCCAAGGCTTATTCTAATCACTTTTTGTACTTAAGGAATGTAGTTAATCCAATAAGCGCGTTTGCGTCATTAATTTAACATTTAGGTCATTTTGTGCATCCCAAGGTTTATTCTAATCACTTTTCGTACTTAAGGATGTAGTTCATCCAATAAGTGCATTTGTGTCATTGGATGAACATTTAGGTCATTTTGTGCATCCCAAGGCTTATTCTAATCACTTTTCGTACTTAAGGAATGTAGTTCATCCAATAAGCGCGTTTGTGTCAGTAATTTAACATTTACGTCATTTTGTGCATCCCAAGGTTTATTCTAATCACATTTCGTACTTAAGGATGTAGTTCATCCAATAAGTGCATTTGTGTCATTGGATGAACATTTACGTCATGTTGTGCATCCCAAGGCTTATTCTAATCACTTTTCGTACTTAAGGAATGTAGTTAATCCAATAAGTGCGTTTGCGTCCTTAATTTAACATTTAGGTCATTCTGTGCATCCTAGGTTTATTCTAATCACTTTTCGTACTTAAGGATGTAGTTCATCCAATAAGTGCATTTGTGTCATTGGATGAACATTTAGGTCATTTTGTGCATCCCAAGGCTTATTCTAATCACTTGTCGTACTTAAGGAATGTAGTTCATCCAATAAGCGTGTTTGTGTCATTAATTTAACATTTAGGTCATTTTGTGCATCCTAAGGCTTATTCTAATCACATTTCGTACTTAAGGATGTAATTCATCCAATAAGTGCATTTGTATAATTGGATGAACATTTATGTCATTTTGTGCATCCCAAGGCTAATTCTAATCACATTTCGTACTTAAGGAATGTAGTTCATCAAATAAGCGGGTCTGTGTCATTAATCTAACATTTACGTCATTCTTTGCATCCCAAGGCTTATTCTAATCCCTTTTTGTACTTATGGAATGTAGTTCATCCAATAAGTGCATTTGTGTCATTGGATGAACATTGACTTCATGTTGTGCATCCCAAAGCTTATTCTAATCACTTTTCGTACTTAAGGAATGTAGTTCATCCAATAAGTGCATTTCTGTCATTGGATGAACATTTACGTCATTTTGTACCTCCCAAGGCTAATTCTAATCACTTTTCGTACTTAAGGAATGTAGTTCATCCAATAAGTGCATTTGTGTCTTTGGATGAACATTTACGTCATTTTGTGCATCCCAAGGCTTATTCTAATCACTTTTCGTACTTAAGGAATGTAGTTCATCCAATAAGTGCATTTGTGTCATTGGATGAGGATTTACGTCATTTTGTGCATCCCAAGGCTTATTCTAATCACTTTTCGTACTTATGGAATGTAGTTAATCCAATAAGCGTGTTTGCGTCATTAATTTAACATTTAGGTCATTTTGTGCATCCCAAGGTTTATTCTAATCACTTTTCGTACTTATGGAATGTAGTTCATCCAATAAGTGTATTTGTGTCATTGGATGACCATTTACGTCATGTTGTGCATCCCAAGGGTTATTCTAATCACTTTTCGTACTTAAGGAATGTAGTTCATCCAAAAAGCGCGTGTGTGTCATTAATTTAACATTTATGTCATTTTGTGCATCCCAAGGCTTATTCTAATCACATTTCATACTTAAGGATGTAGTTCATCCAATAAGTGCATTTGTATAATTGGATGAACATTGATGTCATTTTGTGCATGCCAAGGCTAATTCTAATCACATTTCGTACTTAAGGAATGTAGTTCATCAAATAAGCGCGTTTGTGTCATTAATTTAACATTTAGGTCATTTTGTGCATCCCAAGGTTTATTCTAATCACTTTTCGTACTTATGGAATGTAGTTCATCCAATATGTGTATTTGTGTCATTGGATGACCATTTACGTCATGTTGTGCATCCCAAGGATTATTCTAATCACATTTCGTACTTAAGGATGTAATTCATCCAATAAGTGCATTTGTATAATTGGATGAACATTTATGTCATTTTGTGCATCCCAAGGCTAATTCTAATCACATTTCGTACTTAAGGAATGTAGTTCATCAAATAAGCGGGTCTGTGTCATTAATCTAACATTTACGTCATTCTTTGCATCCCAAGGCTTATTCTAATCCCTTTTTGTACTTATGGAATGTAGTTCATCCAATAAGTGCATTTATGTCATTGGATGAACATTGACTTCATGTTGTGCATCCCAAGGCTTATTCTAATCACTTTTCGTACTTAAGGAATGTAGTTCATCCAATAAGTGCATTTCTGTCATTGGATGAACATTTACGTCATTTTGTACCTCCCAAGGCTAATTCTAATCACTTTTCGTACTTAAGGAATGTAGTTCATCCAATAAGTGCATTTGTGTCTTTGGATGAACATTTACGTCATTTTGTGCATCCCAAGGCTTATTCTAATCACTTTTCGTACTTAAGGAATGTAGTTCATCCAATAAGTGCATTTGTGTCATTGGATGAGCATTTACGTCATTTTGTGCATCCCAAGGCTTATTCTAATCACTTTTCGTACTTATGGAATGTAGTTAATCCAATAAGCGTGTTTGCGTCATTAATTTAACATTTAGGTCATTCTGTGCATCCCAAGGTTTATTCTAATCACTTTTCGTACTTATGGAATGTAGTTCATCCAATAAGTGTATTTGTGTCATTGGATGACCATTTACGTCATGTTGTGCATCCCAAGGGTTATTCTAATCACTTTTCGTACTTAAGGAATGTAGTTCATCCAAAAAGCGCGTGTGTGTCATTAATTTAACATTTATGTCATTTTGTGCATCCCAAGGCTTATTCTAATCACATTTCATACTTAAGGATGTAGTTCATCCAATAAGTGCATTTGTATAATTGGATGAACATTTATGTCATTTTGTGCATGCCAAGGCTAATTCTAATCACATTTCGTACTTAAGGAATGTAGTTCATCAAATAAGCGCGTTTGTGTCATTAATTTAACATTTAGGTCATTTTGTGCATCCCAAGGCTTATTCTAATCACATTTCGTACTTAAGGATGTAATTCATCCAATAAGTGCATTTGTATAATTGGATGAACATTTATGTCATTTTGTGCATCCCAAGGCTAATTCTAATCACATTTCGTACTTAAGGAATGTAGTTCATCAAATAAGCGGGTCTGTGTCATTAATCTAACATTTACGTCATTCTGTGCATCCCAAGGCTTATTCTAATCCCTTTTCGTACTTATGGAATGTAGTTCATCCAATAAGTGCATTTGTGTCATTGGATGAACATTGACTTCATGTTGTGCATCCCAAGGCTTATTCTAATCACTTTTCGTACTTAAGGAATGTAGTTCATCCAATAAGTGCATTTCTGTCATTGGATGAACATTTACGTCATTTTGTACCTCCCAAGGCTAATTCTAATCACTTTTCGTACTTAAGGAATGTAGTTCATCCAATAAGTGCATTTGTGTCTTTGGATGAACATTTACGTCATTTTGTGCATCCCAAGGCTTATTCTAAT
>JBBPBO010001985.1:42074690-42088948 GCA_037974295.1 Cicer cuneatum
ATTTACGTCATTTTGTGCATCCCAAGGCTTATTCTAATCACTTTTCGTACTTATGGAATGTAGTTAATCCAATAAGCGTGTTTGCGTCATTAATTTAACATTTAGGTCATTTTGTGCATCCCAAGGTTTATTCTAATCACTTTTCGTACTTATGGAATGTAGTTCATCCAATAAGTGTATTTGTGTCATTGGATGACCATTTACGTCATGTTGTGCATCCCAAGGGTTATTCTAATCACTTTTCGTACTTAAGGAATGTAGTTCATCCAAAAAGCGCGTGTGTGTCATTAATTTAACATTTATGTCATTTTGTGCATCCCAAGGCTTATTCTAATCACATTTCATACTTAAGGATGTAGTTCATCCAATAAGTGCATTTGTATAATTGGATGAACATTTATGTCATTTTGTGCATCCCAAGGCTAATTCTAATCACATTTCGTACTTAAGGAATGTAGTTCATCAAATAAGCGGGTCTGTGTCATTAATCTAACATTTACGTCATTCTTTGCATCCCAAGGCTTATTCTAATCCCTTTTCGTACTTATGGAATGTAGTTCATCCAATAAGTGCATTTGTGTCATTGGATGAACATTGACTTCATGTTGTGCATCCCAAGGCTTATTCTAATCACTTTTCGTACTTAAGGAATGTAGTTCATCCAATAAGTGCATTTCTGTCATTGGATGAACATTTACGTCATTTTGTACCTCCCAAGGCTAATTCTAATCACTTTTCGTACTTAAGGAATGTAGTTCATCCAATAAGTGCATTTGTGTCTTTGGATGAACATTTACGTCATTTTGTGCATCCCAAGGCTTATTCTAATCACTTTTCGTACTTAAGGAATGTAGTTCATCCAATAAGTGCATTTGTGTCATTGGATGAGGATTTACGTCATTTTGTGCATCCCAAGGCTTATTCTAATCACTTTTCGTACTTATGGAATGTAGTTAATCCAATAAGCGTGTTTGCGTCATTAATTTAACATTTAGGTCATTTTGTGCATCCCAAGGTTTATTCTAATCACTTTTCGTACTTATGGAATGTAGTTCATCCAATAAGTGTATTTGTGTCATTGGATGACCATTTACGTCATGTTGTGCATCCCAAGGGTTATTCTAATCACTTTTCGTACTTAAGGAATGTAGTTCATCCAAAAAGCGCGTGTGTGTCATTAATTTAACATTTATGTCATTTTGTGCATCCCAAGGCTTATTCTAATCACATTTCATACTTAAGGATGTAGTTCATCCAATAAGTGCATTTGTATAATTGGATGAACATTTATGTCATTTTGTGCATGCCAAGGCTAATTCTAATCACATTTCGTACTTAAGGAATGTAGTTCATCAAATAAGCGCGTTTGTGTCATTAATTTAACATTTAGGTCATTTTGTGCATCCCAAGGCTTATTCTAATCACATTTCGTACTTAAGGATGTAATTCATCCAATAAGTGCATTTGTATAATTGGATGAACATTTATGTCATTTTGTGCATCCCAAGGCTAATTCTAACCACATTTCGTACTTAAGGAATGTAGTTCATCAAATAAGCGGGTCTGTGTCATTAATCTAACATTTACGTCATTCTTTGCATCCCAAGGCTTATTCTAATCCCTTTTCGTACTTATGGAATGTAGTTCATCCAATAAGTGCATTTGTGTCATTGGATGAACATTGACTTCATGTTGTGCATCCCAAGGCTTATTCTAATCACTTTTCGTACTTAAGGAATGTAGTTCATCCAATAAGTGCATTTCTGTCATTGGATGAACATTTACGTCATTTTGTACCTCCCAAGGCTAATTCTAATCACTTTTCGTACTTAAGGAATGTAGTTCATCCAATAAGTGCATTTGTGTCTTTGGATGAACATTTACGTCATTTTGTGCATCCCAAGGCTTATTCTAATCACTTTTCGTACTTAAGGAATGTAGTTCATCCAATAAGTGCATTTGTGTCATTGGATGAGCATTTACGTCATTTTGTGCATCCCAAGGCTTATTCTAATCACTTTTCGTACTTATGGAATGTAGTTAATCCAATAAGCGTGTTTGCGTCATTAATTTAACATTTAGGTCATTCTGTGCATCCCAAGGTTTATTCTAATCACTTTTCGTACTTATGGAATGTAGTTCATCCAATAAGTGTATTTGTGTCATTGGATGACCATTTACGTCATGTTGTGCATCCCAAGGGTTATTCTAATCACTTTTCGTACTTAAGGAATGTAGTTCATCCAAAAAGCGCGTGTGTGTCATTAATTTAACATTTATGTCATTTTGTGCATCCCAAGGCTTATTCTAATCACATTTCATACTTAAGGATGTAGTTCATCCAATAAGTGCATTTGTATAATTGGATGAACATTTATGTCATTTTGTGCATGCCAAGGCTAATTCTAATCACATTTCGTACTTAAGGAATGTAGTTCATCAAATAAGCGCGTTTGTGTCATTAATTTAACATTTAGGTCATTTTGTGCATCCCAAGGCTTATTCTAATCACATTTCGTACTTAAGGATGTAATTCATCCAATAAGTGCATTTGTATAATTGGATGAACATTTATGTCATTTTGTGCATCCCAAGGCTAATTCTAATCACATTTCGTACTTAAGGAATGTAGTTCATCAAATAAGCGGGTCTGTGTCATTAATCTAACATTTACGTCATTCTTTGCATCCCAAGGCTTATTCTAATCCCTTTTTGTACTTATGGAATGTAGTTCATCCAATAAGTGCATTTATGTCATTGGATGAACATTGACTTCATGTTGTGCATCCCAAGGCTTATTCTAATCACTTTTCGTACTTAAGGAATGTAGTTCATCCAATAAGTGCATTTCTGTCATTGGATGAACATTTACGTCATTTTGTACCTCCCAAGGCTAATTCTAATCACTTTTCGTACTTAAGGAATGTAGTTCATCCAATAAGTGCATTTGTGTCTTTGGATGAACATTTACGTCATTTTGTGCATCCCAAGGCTTATTCTAATCACTTTTCGTACTTAAGGAATGTAGTTCATCCAATAAGTGCATTTGTGTCATTGGATGAGCATTTACGTCATTTTGTGCATCCCAAGGCTTATTCTAATCACTTTTCGTACTTATGGAATGTAGTTAATCCAATAAGCGCGTTTGCGTCATTAATTTAACATTTAGGTCATTTTGTGCATCCCAAGGTTTATTCTAATCACTTTTCGTACTTATGGAATGTAGTTCATCCAATAAGTGTATTTGTGTCATTGGATGACCATTTACGTCATGTTGTGCATCCCAAGGGTTATTCTAATCACTTTTCGTACTTAAGGAATGTAGTTAATCCAATAAGCACGTTTGCGTCCTTAACTTAACATTTAGGTCATTTTGTGCATCCCAAGGTTTATTCTAATCACTTTTTGTACTTAAGGAATGTAGTTCATCCAATAAGTGCATTTGTGTCATTGGATGAACATTTAGGTCATTTTGTGCATCCCAAGGCTTATTCTAATCACTTTTCGTACTTATGGAATGTAGTTCATCCAAAAAGCGCGTTTGTGTCATTAATATAACATTTATGTCATTTTGTGCATCCCAAGGCTTATTGTAATCACATTTCATACTTAAGGATGTAGTTCATCCAATAAGTGCATTTGTATAATTGGATGAACATTTATGTCATTTTGTGCATGCCAAGGCTAATTCTAATCACATTTCGTACTTAAGGAATGTAGTTCATCAAATAAGCGGGTCTGTGTCATTAATCTAACATTTACGTCATTCGGTGCATCCCAAGGCTTATTCTAATCTCTTTTCGTACTTATGGAATGTTGTTCATCCAATAAGTGTATTTGTGTCATTGGATGAACATTTACGTCATGTTGTGCATCCCAAGGCTTATTCTAATCACTTTTCGTACTTAAGGAATGTAGTTCATCCATTAAGCGCGTTTGCGTCCTTAATTTAACATTTAGGTCATTTTGTGCATCCCAAGGTTTACTCTATCACTTTTCGTACTTATGGAATGTAGTTCATCCAATAAGTGCATTTGTGTCATTGGATGAACATTTACGTCATTTTGTGCATTCCAAGGCTTATTCTAATCACATTTCGTACTTAAGGATGTAGTTCATCCAATAAGTGCATTTGTATAATTGGATGAACATTTATGTCATTTTGTGCATGCAAAGGCTAATTCTAATCACATTTCGTACTTAAGGAATGTAGTTCATCAAATAAGCGGGTCTGTGTCATTAATCTAACATTTACGTCATTCGGTGCATCCCAAGGCTTATTCTAATCACTTTTCGTACTTATGGAATGTAGTTCATCCAATAAGTGCATTTGTGTCATTGGATGAACATTTACGTCCTGTTGCATCCCAAGGCTTATTCTAATCACTTTTCGTACTTAAGGAATCTAGTTCATCCAATAAGTGCATTTATGTCATTGGATGAACATTTAGGTCATTTTGTGCATCCCAAGGCTTATTTTAATCACTTTTCATACTTAACGAATGTAGTTCATCCAATAAGCGCGTTTGTGTCATTAATTTAACATTTACGTCATTTTGTGCATTCCAAGGCTTATTCTAATCAAATTTCGTACTTAAGGATGTAGTTCATCCAATAAGTGCATTTGTATAATTGGATGAACATTTAAGTCATTTTGTGCATCCCAAGGTTAATTCTAATCACATTTCGTACTTAAGGAATGTAGTTCATCAAATAAGCGGGTCTGTGTCATTAATCTAACATTAACGTCATTCTGTGCATCCGAAGGCTTATTCTAATCACTTTTCGTACTTATGGAATGTAGTTCATCCAATAAGTGCATTTGTATCATTGGATGAACATTTACGTCATGTTGTGCATCCCAAGGCTTATTCTAATCACTTTTCGTACTTAAGGAATGTAGTTCATCCAATAAGTGCATTTCTGTCATTGGATGAACATTTAGGTCATTTTGTGCATCCCAAGGCTTATTCTAATCACTTTTCGTACTTAACGAATGTAGTTCATCCAATAAGCGCGTTTGTGTCAATAATTTAACATTTACGTCATTTTGTGCATTCCATGGCTTATTCTAATCACATTTCGTACTTAAGGATGTAGTTCATCCAATAAGTGCACATGTATAATTGGATGAACATTTAAGTCCTTTTGTGCATCCCAAGGCTAATTCTAATCACATTTCGTACTTAAGGAATGTAGTTCATCCAATAAGTGCATTTGTGTCAATGGATGAACATTTACGTCATTTTGTGCATCCCAAGTCTTATTCTAATCACTTTTCATACTTAAGGAATGTAATTCATCGAAAAAAGTGCATTTGTGTCATTGGATGAACATTTAGGTCATTTTGTGCATCCCAAGGCTTATTCTAATCACTTTTCGTACTTAACGAATGTAGTTCATCGAATTAGCGCGTTTGTGTCATTAATTTAACATTTACGTCAATTTGTGCATTCCAAGGCTTATTCTAATCACATTTCGTACTTAAGGATGTAGTTCATCCAATTAGTGCATTTGTGTCATTGGATGAACATTTACGCCATTTTGTGCATCCCAAGGCTTATTCTAATCACTTTTCGTACTTAAGGAATGTAGTTAATCCAATAAGTGCGTTTGCGTCCTTAATTTAACATTTAGGTCATTTTGTGCATCCCAAGGTTTATTCTAATCACTTTTCAACTTAAGGATGTAGTTCATCCAATAAGTGCATTTGTGTGATTGGATGAACATTTAGGTCATTTTGTGCATCCCAAGGCTTATTCTAATCACTTGTCGTACTTAAGGAATGTAGTTGATCCAATAAGCGCGTTTGTGTCATTAATTTAACATTTAGGTCATTTTGTGCATCCCAAGGCTTATTCTAATCACATTTCGTACTTAAGGATGTAGTTCATCAAATAAGCGCGTCTGTGTCATTAATCTAACATTTAGGTCATTTGCGTCATTCTGTGCATCCCAAGGCTTATTCTAATCACTTTTCGTACTTAAGGAATGTAGTTCATCCAATAAGTACATTTGTGTCATTGGATGAACATTTACGTCATGTTGTGCATCCCAAGGCTTATTCTAATCACTTTTCGTACTTAAGGAATGTAGTTCATCCAATAAGTGCATTTCTGACATTGGATGAACATTTACGTCATTTTGTGCAAACCAAGGCTTATTCTAATCACTTTTCGTACTTAAGGAATGTAGTTAATCCAATAAGTGCGTTTGCGTCCTTAATTTAACATTTAGGTCATTTTGTGCATCCCAAGGTTTATTCTAATCACTTTTCAACTTAAGGATGTAGTTCATCCAATAAGTGCATTTGTATAATTGGATGAACATTTATGTCATTTTGTGCATCCCAAGGATAATTCTAATCACATTTCGTACTTAAGGAATGTAGTTCATCAAATAAGCGGGTCTGTGTCATTAATCTAACATTTACGTCATTCTGTGCATCCCAAGGCTTATTCTAATCCCTTTTCGTACTTATGGAATGTAGTTCATCCAATAAGTGCATTTGTGTCATTGGATGAACATTGACTTCATGTTGTGCATCCCAAGGCTTATTCTAATCACTTTTCGTACTTAAGGAATGTAGTTCATCCAATAAGTGCATTTCTGTCATTGGATGAACATTTACGTCATTTTGTACCTCCCAAGGCTAATTCTAATCACTTTTCGTACTTAAGGAATGTAGTTCATCCAATAAGTGCATTTGTGTCTTTGGATGAACATTTACGTCATTTTGTGCATCCCAAGGCTTATTCTAATCACTTTTCGTACTTAAGGAATGTAGTTCATCCAATAAGTGCATTTGTGTCATTGGATGAGGATTTACGTCATTTTGTGCATCCCAAGGCTTATTCTAATCACTTTTCGTACTTATGGAATGTAGTTAATCCAATAAGCGTGTTTGCGTCATTAATTTAACATTTAGGTCATTTTGTGCATCCCAAGGTTTATTCTAATCACTTTTCGTACTTATGGAATGTAGTTCATCCAATAAGTGTATTTGTGTCATTGGATGACCATTTACGTCATGTTGTGCATCCCAAGGGTTATTCTAATCACTTTTCGTACTTAAGGAATGTAGTTCATCCAAAAAGCGCGTGTGTGTCATTAATTTAACATTTATGTCATTTTGTGCATCCCAAGGCTTATTCTAATCACATTTCATACTTAAGGATGTAGTTCATCCAATAAGTGCATTTGTATAATTGGATGAACATTTATGTCATTTTGTGCATCCCAAGGCTAATTCTAATCACATTTCGTACTTAAGGAATGTAGTTCATCAAATAAGCGGGTCTGTGTCATTAATCTAACATTTACGTCATTCTTTGCATCCCAAGGCTTATTCTAATCCCTTTTCGTACTTATGGAATGTAGTTCATCCAATAAGTGCATTTGTGTCATTGGATGAACATTGACTTCATGTTGTGCATCCCAAGGCTTATTCTAATCACTTTTCGTACTTAAGGAATGTAGTTCATCCAATAAGTGCATTTCTGTCATTGGATGAACATTTACGTCATTTTGTACCTCCCAAGGCTAATTCTAATCACTTTTCGTACTTAAGGAATGTAGTTCATCCAATAAGTGCATTTGTGTCTTTGGATGAACATTTACGTCATTTTGTGCATCCCAAGGCTTATTCTAATCACTTTTTGTACTTAAGGAATGTAGTTCATCCAATAAGTGCATTTGTGTCATTGGATGAGCATTTACGTCATTTTGTGCATCCCAAGGCTTATTCTAATCACTTTTTGTACTTAAGGAATGTAGTTAATCCAATAAGCGCGTTTGCGTCATTAATTTAACATTTAGGTCATTTTGTGCATCCCAAGGTTTATTCTAATCACTTTTCGTACTTAAGGATGTAGTTCATCCAATAAGTGCATTTGTGTCATTGGATGAACATTTAGGTCATTTTGTGCATCCCAAGGCTTATTCTAATCACTTTTCGTACTTAAGGAATGTAGTTCATCCAATAAGCGCGTTTGTGTCAGTAATTTAACATTTTCGTCATTTTGTGCATCCCAAGGTTTATTCTAATCACATTTCGTACTTAAGGATGTAGTTCATCCAATAAGTGCATTTGTGTCATTGGATGAACATTTACGTCATTTTGTGCATCCCAAGCCTTATTCTAATCACTTTTGGTACTTAAGGAATGTAGTTCATCCAATAAGTGCATTTGTGTCATTGGATGAACATTTACGTCATTTTGTGCATCCCAAGGCTTATTCTAATCAATTTTCGTACTTAAGGAATATAGTTCATCCAATAAGCGCGTTTGTGTCATTGGATGAACATTTACGTCATTTTGTGCATCCTAAGGCTTATTCTAATCCCTTTTCGTACTTAAGGAATGTATTTCATCCAATAAGCGCGTTTGTGTCATTGGATGAATATTTACGTGATTTTGTGCATCCCAAGGCTTATTGTAATCACTTTTCGTACTTAAGGAATGTAGTTCATCGAATAAGTGCCTTTGTGTCATTGGATGAACATTTACGTTATTTTGTGCATCCCATGGCTTATTCTAATCACTTTTCGTACTTAAGGATTGTAATTCATCCAACAAGTGCATTTGTGTCAGTGGATGAACATTTACGTCATTTTGTGCATCCCAAGGCTTATTCTAATCACATTTCGTACTTAAGGAATGTAGTTCATCCAATAAGCTCGTTTGTGTCATTAATTTAACATTTACGACATTTTGTGCATCCCAAGGCTTATTCTAATCACATTTCGTACTTAAGGATGTAGTTCAACCAATAAGTGCATTTGTGTCATTGGATGAACGTTTACGTCATTTTGTGCATACCAAGCCTTATTCTAATCACTTTTGGTACTTAAGGAACGTAGTTCATCCAATAAGTGCATTTGTGTCATTGGATGAACATTTACGTCATTTTGTGCATCCCAAGGCTTATTCTAATCACATTTCGTACTTAAGGATTGTAGTTCATCCAATAAGCTCGTTTGTGTCATTAATTTATCATTTACGTCATTTTGTGCATCCCGAGGCTTATTCTAATCACATTTCGTACTTAAGGATGTAGTTCATCCAATAAGTGCATTTGTGTCATTGGATGAACATTTACGTCATTTTGTGCATCCCAAGCCTTATTCTAATCACTTTTGGTACTTAAGGAATGTAGTTCATCCAATAAGTGCATTTGTGTCATTGGATGAACATTTACGTCATTTTGTTTATCCCAAGGCTTATTCTAATCACTTTTCGTACTTAAGGAATATAGTTCATCCAATAAGCGCGTTTGTGTCATTGGATGAACATTTACGTCATTTTGTGCATCCTAAGGCTTAATCTAATCACTTTTCATACTTAAGGAATGTATTTCATCCAATAAGCGTGTTTGTGTCATTGGATGAATATTTACGTGATTTTATGTATCCCAAGGCTTATTCTAATCACTTTTCGTACTTAAGGAATGTAGTCCATCCAATAAGTGCATTTGTGTCATTGGATGAGCATTTACGTCATTTTGTGCATCCCAAGGCTTATTCTAATCACTTTTCGTACTTAAGGAATGTAGTTAATCCAATAAGCGCGTTTGCGTCATTAATTTAACATTTAGGTCATTTTGTGCATCCCAAGGTTTATTCTAATCACTTTTCGTACTTCACGAATGTAGTTCATCCAATAAGCGCGTTTGTGTCATTAATTTAACATTTACGTCATTTTGTGCATTCCAAGGCTTATTCTAATCACATTTCGTACTTAAGGATGTAGTTCATCCTATTAGTGCATTTGTATAATCGGATGAACATTTAGATCATTTTGTGCATCCCAAGGCTTATTCTAATCACTTTTCGTACTTCACGAATGTAGTTCATCCAATAAGCGCGTTTGTGTCATTAATTTAACATTTACGTCATTTTGTGCATTCCAAGGCTTATTCTAATCACATTTCGTACTTAAGGATGTAGTTCATCCTATTAGTGCATTTGTATAATCGGATGAACATTTAAGTCATTTTGTCCATCCCAAGGCTAATTCTAATCACATTTCGTACTTAAGGAATGTAGTTCATCAAATAAGCGGGTCTGTGTCATTAATCTAACATTTACGTCATTCTGTGCATCCCAAGGCTTATTCTAATCACTTTTCGTACTTATGGAATGTAGTTCATCCAATAAGTGCATTTGTGTCATTGGATGAACATTTACGTCATGTTGTGCATCCCAAGGCTTATTCTAATCACTTTTCGTACTTAAGGAATGTAGTTCATCCAATAAGTGCATTTCTGTCATTGGATGAACATTTACGTCATTTTGTGCCTCCCAAGGCTAATTCTAATCACTTTTCGTACTTAAGGAATGTAGTTCATCCAATAAGTGCATTTGTATCATTGGATGAACATTTACGTCATTTTGTGCCTCTCAAAGCTAATTCTAATCACTTTTCGTACTTAAGGAATGTAGTTCATCCAATAAGGCATTTGTGCATTGGATGAACATTTACGTCATTTTGTGCATCCCAAGGTTTATTCAAATTACTTTTCGTACTTAAGGATGTAGTTCATCCAATAAGTGCATTTGTGTCATTGGATGAACATTTACGTCATTTTGTGCATCCCAAGGCTTATTCTAATCACTTTTCGTACTTAACGAATGTAGTTCATCCAATAAGCGCATTTGTGTCATTAATTTAACATTTACGTCATTTTGTGCATTCCAAGGCTTATTCTAATCACATTTCGTACTTAAGGATGTTGTTCATCCAATAAGTGCATTTGTATAATTGGATGAACATTTAAGTCATTTTGTGCATCCCAAGGCTAATTCTAATTACATTTCGTACTTAAGGAATGTAGTTCATCAAATAAGCGCGTCTGTGTCATTAATCTAACATTTAGGTCATTTGCGTCATTCTGTGCATCCCAAGGCTTATTCTAATCACTTTTCGTACTTAAGGAATGTAGTTCATCCAATAAGTACATTTGTGTCATTGGATGAACATTTACGTCATGTTGTGCATCCCAAGGCTTATTCTAATCACTTTTCGTACTTAAGGAATGTAGTTCATCCAATAAGTGCATTTCTGACATTGGATGAACATTTACGTCATTTTGTGCAAACCAAGGCTTATTCTAATCACTTTTCGTACTTAAGGAATGTAGTTCATCCAATAAGAGCGTTTGTGTCGTTAATTTAATATTTACGTCATTTTGTGCAACCCAAGGTTTATTCTCATCATTTTTCTTACTTAAGGAATGTAGTTCATCCAATAAGCGCGTTTGTGTCATTGAATGAACATATACATTACTTTGTGCATTCCAAGGCCTATTCTAATCACTTTTCGTACTTAAGGAATATAGTTCATCAAATAAGCGCGTTTGCGTCATTAATTTAACATTTAGGTCATTTTGTGCATCCCAAGGTTTATTCTAATCACTTTTCGTACTTCAGGATGTAGGTCATCCAATAAGTGCATTTGTGTCATTGGATGAACATTTAGGTCATTTTGTGCATCCCAAGGCTTATCTAATCACTTTTCGTACTAACTGAATGTAGTTCATCCAATAAGCACGTTTGTGTCATTAATTTAACATTTACGTCATTTTGTGCATTCCAAGGCTTATTCTAATCACATTTCGTACTTAAGGATGTAGTTCATCCAATTAGTGCATTTGTATAATTGGATGAACATTTAAGTCATTTTGTGCATCCCAAGGCTAATTCTAATTACTTTCATACTTAAGGAATGTAGTTCATCAAATAAGCGGGTCTGTGTCATTAATCTAACATTTACGTCATTCTATGCATCCCAAAGCTAATTCTAATTACTTTTCGTACTTAAGGAATGTAGGTCATCCAATAAGTGCATTTGTGTCATTGGATGAACATTTACGTCATGTTGTGCATCTTTAGGCTTATTCTAATCACTTTTCGTACTTAAGGAATCTAGTTCATCCAATAAGTGCATTTCTGTCATTGGATGAACATTTACGTCATTTTGTGCCTCCCAAGGCTAATTCTAATCACTTTTCGTACTTAAGGAATGTAGTTCATCCAATAAGTGCATTTGTGTCATTGGATGAACATTTACGTCATTTTGTGCATCCCAAGGATTATTCTAATCACTTTTCATACTTAAGGAATGTAATTCATCCAATAAGTGCGTTTGTATAATTGGATGAACATTTACGCCATTCTGTGCATCCCAAGGATTATTCTAATCACTTTTCCTACTTAAGCAATGTAGTTAATCCAATAAGCGCGTTTGCGTCATTAATTTAACATTTACGTCATGTTGTGCATCCCAAGGCATATTCTAATCACTTTTCGTACTTAAGGAATGTAGTTCATCCAATAAGTGCATTTGTGTCATTGGATGAACATTTACGTCATTTTGTGCATCCCAAGGCTTATTCTAATCACTTTTCGTACTTAACGAATGTAGTTCATCCAATAAGCGCGTTTGTGTCATTAATTTAACATTTACGTCATTTTGTGCATCCAAAGGCTTATTCTAATCACATTTCGTACTTAAGGATTTAGTTCATCCAATAAGTGCATTTGTATAATTGGATGAACATTTATGTCATTTTGTGCATGCCAAGGCTAATTCTAATCACATTTCGTACTTAAGGAATGTAGTTCATCAGATATGCGGGTCTGTGTCATTAATCTAACATTTACAACATTCTGTGCATCCCAAGGCTTATTCTAATCAATTTTCGTACTTATGGAATATAGTTCATCCAATAAGTGCATTTGTGTCATTGGATGAACATTTACGTCATGTTGTGCATCCCAAGCCTTATTCTAATCACTTTTCGTACTTAAGGAATGTAGTTCATCCAAGAAGAGCGTTTGTGTCGTTAATTTAACATTTACGTCATTTTGTGCATCCCAAGGTTTATTCTAATCATTTTTCTTACTTAAGGAATGTAGTTCATCCACTAAGCGCGTTTGTGTCATTGGATGAACATATACATTACTTTGTGCATTCCAAGGCCTATTCTAATCACTTTTCGTACTTAAGGAATATAGTTCATCAAATAAGCGCGTTTGCGTCATTAATTTAACATTTAGGTCATTTTGTGCTTCCCAAGGTTTATTCTAATCACTTTCGGACATAAGGAATGTAGTTCATCAAATAAACGGGTCTGTGTCATTAATCTAACATTTACGTCATTCTATGCATCCCAAAGCTTATTCTAATCACTTTTCGTACTTAAGGAATGTAGGTCATCCAATAAGTGCATTTGTGTCATTGGATGAACATTTACGTCATGTTGTGCATCTTAAGGCTTATTCTAATCACTTTTCGTACTTAAGGAATCTAGTTCATCCAATAAATGCATTTCTGTCATTGGATGAACATTTACGTTATTTTGTTCCTCCCAAGGCTAATTCTAATCACTTTTCCAACTTAAGGAATGTAGTTCATCCAATAAGTGCATTTGTGTCATTGGATGAACATTTACGTCATTTTGTGCATCCCAAGGATTATTCTAATCACTTTTCGTACTTAAGGAATGTAATTCATCCAATAAGTGCATTTGTGTCATTGGATGAACATTTAGGTCATTTTGTGCATGCCAAGGCTTATTCTAATCACTTTTCGTACTTAACGAATGTAGTTCATCCAATAACCGCGTTTGTGTCATTAATTTAACATTTAGGTCATTTTGTGCATCCCAAGGTTTATTCTAATCACTTTTTGTACTTAAGGAATGTAGTTTATCCAATAAGTGCATTTCTGTCATTGGATGAACATTTACGTCATTTTGTGCCTCCCAAGGCTAATTCTAATCACTTTTCGTACTTAAGGAATGTAGTTCATCCAATAAGTGCATTTGTGTCATTGGATGAACATTTAGGTCATTTTGTGCATCCCAAGGTTTATTCTAATCACTTTTCGTACTTAAGTGTGTAGTTCATCCAATAAGTGCATTTGTGTCATTGGATGAACATTTACGTCATGTTGTCCATCCCAAGGCTTATTCTAATCACTTTTCGTACTTCAGGATGTAGGTCATCCAATAAGTGCATTTGTGTCATTGGATGAACATTTAGGTCATTTTGTGCATCCCAAGGCTTATCTAATCACTTTTCGTACTAACTGAATGTAGTTCATCCAATAAGCACTTTGTGTCATTAATTTAACATTTACGTCATTTTGTGCATTCCAAGGCTTATTCTAATCACATTTCGTACTTAAGGATGTAGTTCATCCAATTAGTGCATTTGTATAATTGGATGAACATTTAAGTCATTTTGTGCATCCC
>JBBPBO010001985.1:42153670-42165919 GCA_037974295.1 Cicer cuneatum
GAAAATTTACGTCATTTTGTGCATCCCAAGGCTTATTCTAATCACTTTTCGTACTTAAGGAATGTAGTTCATCCAATAAGCGCGTTTGTGTCATTAGATGAACATTTACGTCATGTTGTGCATCCCAAGGCTTATTCTAATCACTTTTCTTACTGAAGGAATGTAGTTCATCCAATAAGTGCCTTTGTGTCATTGGATGAACATTTACGTCATTTTGTGCATCCCCAGGCTTATTCTAATCACTTTTCGTACTTAAGGAATGTAGTTCATCAAATAAGCGCGTTTGTATCATTAATCTAACATTTACGTCATTCTGTGCATCCCAAGGCTTATTTTAATAACTTTTCGTACTTATGGAATGTAGTTCATCCAATAAGGGCATTTGTGTCATTGGATAAACATTTATGTCATTTTGTGCATCCCAAGGCTTATTCTAATCACTTTTTGTACTTACGGAATGTAGTTCATCCAATAAGTGCATTTATGTCATTGAATGAACAGTTACGTCATTTTGTGCATCCCTAGGCTTATTCTAATCACTTTTCGTACTTAAGGAATGTAGTGCATCCAATAAGTGCATTTGTGTCATTGGATAAACATTTACGTCATTTTGTGCATCCCAAAGCTTATTCTAATCACTTTTCGTTCTTAAGGAATGTAGTTCATCCAATAAGAGCATTTGTGTCATTGGATGAACATTTACGTCATTTTGTGCATCCCAAGGCTTATTCTAATCACTTTTCGTACTTAAGGAATGTAGCTAATCCAATAAACGCGTTTGCGTCATTAATTTAACATTTAGGTCATTTTGTGCATCCCAAGGTTTATTCTAATCACTTTTCGTACTTAAGGATGTAGTTCATCCAATAAGTGCATTTGTGTCATTGGATGAACATTTAGGCCAATTTGTGCATCCCAAGGCTTATTCTAATCACTTTTAATACTTAAGGAATGTAGTTCATCCAATAGGTGCATTTGTATAATTGGATGAACATTTTTGTCATTTTGTGCATCCAAAGGCTTATTCTAATCACATCTCGTACTTAAGGAATGTAGTTCATCAAATAAGCGCGTTTGTGTCATTAATCTAACATTTACGTCATTCTGTGAATCCGAAGGCTTATTCTAATCATTTTTCGTACTTAAGGAATGTAGTTCATCCAATAAGTGCGTTTGTGTCATTGGATGAACATTTACGTCATTTTGTGCATCCCAAGGCTTATTCTAATAAGTTTTTGTACTTAAGGAATGTAGTTCATCCAATGAGTGCATTTTTGTCATTGGATGAACATTTACGTCATTTTGTGCATCCCAAGGCTTATTCTAATCACTTTTCGTACTTAACGAATGTAGTTCATCAAATAAGTGCGTTTATGTCATTAATCTGACATTTACGTCATTCTGTCCATACCATGGCTTCTTCTAATCACTTTTCGTACTTATGGAATGTAGTTCATCCAATAAGTGCAATTGTGTCATTGGATGAACATTTACGTCATTTTGTGCATCCCAAGGCTTATTCTAATCACTTTTCGTACTTAAGGAATGTAGTTCATCCAATAAGTGCATTTGTGTCATTGGATGAACATTTACGTCATTTTGTGCATCCCAAGGCTTATTCTAATCACTTTTGTTACTTACGGAATGTAGTTCATCCAATAAGTGCATTTGTGTCATTGCATGAACATTTACGTCATTTTGTGCATCCCAAGGCTTATTCTAATCACTTTTCGTACTTAACGAATGTAGTTCATCAAATAAGTGCGTTTATGTCATTAATCTGACATTTACGTCATTCTGTCCATACCAAGGCTTCTTCTAATCACTTTTCGTACTTATGGAATGTAGTTCATCCAATAAGTGCAATTGTGTCATTGGATGAACATTTACGTCATGTTGTGCATCCGAAGGCTTATTCTAATAACTTTTCGTACTTAAGGAATGTAGTACACCCAATAAGCGCGTTTGTGTCATTGGATCAACATTTACGTCATTTTGTGCATTCCAAGGCTTATTCTAATCACTTTTCGTACTTAAGGAATATATTTCGTCCAATAAGCGCGTTTGTGTCATTGGATGAACATTTACGTCATTTTGTGCATTCCAAGGCTTATTCTAATCACTTTTCGTACTTAAGGAATATATTTCGTCCAATAAGCGCGTTTGTGTCATTGGATGAACATTTACATCATTTTGTGCATCCCAAGGCTTATTCTAATCACTTTTGTTACTTACGGAATGTAGTTCATCAAATAAGTGCATTTGTGTCATTGGATGAACATTTACGTCATTTTGTGCATCCCAAGGCTTATTCTAATCACTTTTTGTACTTAAGGAATGTAGTTCATCAAATAAGCGCGTTTGTGTCATTAATCTGACATTTACGTAATTCTGTCCATCCCAATGCTTATTCTAATCACTTTTCGTACTTATGGAATGTAGTTCATCCAATAAGTGCAATTGTGTCATTGGATGAACATTTACGTCATATTGTGCATCCCAAGGCTTATTCTAATAACTTTTCGTACTTAAGGAATGTAGTACACCCAATAAGCGCGTTTGTGTCATTGGATCAACATTTACGTCATTTTGTGCATTCCAAGGCTTATTCTAATCACTTTTCGTACTTAAGGAATATATTTCGTCCAATAAGCGCGTTTGTGTCATTGGATGAACATTTACATCATTTTGTGCATCCCAAGGCTTATTCTAATCACTTTTCGTACTTAAGGAATGTAGTTCATCTTATAAGCGCGTTTGTGTCATTGGATGAACATTTACGTCATGTTGTGCATCCCAAGGCTTATTCTAATCACTTTTGTTACTTACGGAATGTAGTTCATCAAATAAGTGCATTTGTGTCATTAATCTAACATTTACGTCATTTTGTGCATTCCAAGGCTTATTCTAATCACTTTTCGTACTTAAGGAATATATTTCGTCCAATAAGCGCGTTTGTGTCATTGGATGAACATTTACATCATTTTGTGCATCCCAAGGCTTATTCTAATCACTTTTCGTACTTAAGGAATGTAGTTCATCCAATAAGCGCGTTTGTGTCATTGGATGAACATTTACGTCATTTTGTGCATCCCAAGGCTTATTCTAATCACTTTTCGTACTTAAGGAATGAAGTTCATCCAATAAGTGCATTTGTGTCATTGAATGAACATTTACGTCATTTTGTGCATCCCAAGGCTTATTCTAATCACTTTTCGTACTTAAGGAATGTAGTTCATCCAATAAGTGCATTTGTGTCATTGGATGAACATTTACGTCATTTTGTGCATCCCAAGGCTTATTCTAATCACTTTTCGTACTTATGGAATGTAGTTCATCCAATAAGTGCATTTGTGTCATTGGATGAACATTTACGTCATTTTGTGCATCCCAAGGCTTATTCTAATCACTTTTCGTACTTAAGGAATGTAGTTCATCCAATAAGTGCATTTGTGTCATTGGATGAACATTTACTTCATTTTGTGCATCCCAAAGCTTAATCTAATCACTTTTCGTACTTAAGGAATGTAGTTCACCCGATAATCGCGTTTGTGTCATTAATTAACATTTAGGACATTTTGTGCATCACAAGGCTTATTCTAATCACTTTTCGTACTTAATGAATGTAGTTCATCCAATAAGTGCATTTGTGTCATTGGATGAACATTTACGTCATTTTGTGCATCCCAAGGCTTATTCTAATCACTTTTCGTACTTAAGGATGTAGTTCCTCCAATAAGTGCATTTGTGTCATTGGATGAACATTTACGTCATTTTGTGCATCCCAAAGCTTAATCTAATCACTTTTCGTACTTAAGGAATGTAGTTCACCCGATTAGCGCGTTTGTGTCATTAATTAACATTTAGGACATCTTGTGCATCACAATGCTTATTCTAATCACTTTTCGTACTTAATGAATGTAGTTCATCCAATAAGTGCATTTGTGTCATTGGATGAACATTTACGTCATTTTTTGCATCCCAAGGCTTATTCTAATCACTTTTCGTACTTAAGGAATGTAGTTCATCCAATAAGTGCATTTGTGTCATTGGATGAACATTTACGTCATTTTGTGCATCCCAAGGCTTATTCTAATCACTTTTGTTACTTACGGAATGTAGTTCATCAAATAAGTGCATTTGTGTCATTGGATGAACATTTACGTCATTTTGTGCATCCCAAGGCTTATTCTAATCACTTTTCGTACTTAAGGAATGTAGTTCATCCAATAAGTGCATTTGTGTCATTGGATGAACATTTACGTCATTTTTTGCATCCCAAGGCTTATTCTAATCACTTTTCGTACTTAAGGAATGTAGTTCATCCAATAAGTGCATTTGTGTCATTGGATGAACATTTACGTCATTTTTTGCATCCCAAGGCTTATTCTAATTACTTTTCGTACTTAAGGAATGTAGTTCATCCAATAAGTGCATTTGTGTCATTGGATGAACATTTACGTCATTTTTTGCATCCCAAGGCTTATTCTAATCACTTTTCGTACTTAAGGAATGTAGTTCATCCAATAAGTGCATTTGTGTCATTGGATGAACATTTACGTCATTTTGTGCATCCCAAGGCTTATTCTAATCACTTTTCGTACTTAAGGAATGTAGTTCATCAAATAAGCGCGTTTGTGTCATTAATCTGACATTTACGTAATTCTGTCCATCCCAAGGCTTATTCTAATCACTTTTCGTACTTATGGAATGTAGTTCATCCAATAAGTGCAATTGTGTCATTAAATGAACATTTACGTCATGTTGTGCATCCCAAGGCTTATTCTAATAACTTTTCGTACTTAAGGAATGTAGTTCACCCAATAAGAGTGTTTGTGTCATTGGATCAACATTTACGTCATTTTGTGCATTCCAAGGCTTATTCTAATCACTTTTCGTACTTAAGGAATATATTTCATCCAATAAGCGCGTTTGTGTCATTGGATGAACATTTACATCATTTTGTGCATCCCAAGGCTTATTCTAATCACTTTTCGTACTTAAGGAATGTAGTTCATCCAATAAGCGCGTTTGTGTCATTGGATGAACATTTACGTCATGTTGTGCATCCCAAGGCTTATTGTAATCACTTTTCGTACTTAAGGAATGTAGTTCATCCAATAAGTGGATTTGTGTCATTGAATGAACATTTACGTCATTTTTTGCATCCCAAGGCTTATTCTAATTACTTTTCGTACTTAAGGAATGTAGTTCATCCAATAAGTGCATTTGTGTCATTGGATGAACATTTACGTCATTTTTTGCATCCCAAGGCTTATTCTAATCACTTTTCGTACTTAAGGAATGTAGTTCATCCAATAAGTGCATTTGTGTCATTGGATGAACATTTACGTCATTTTGTGCATCCCAAGGCTTATTCTAATCACTTTTCGTACTTAAGGAATGTAGTTCATCCAATAAGCGCGTTTGTGTCATTGGATGAACATTTACGTCATGTTGTGCATCCCAAGGCTTATTCTAATCACTTTTCTTACTTAAGGAATGTAGTTCATCCAATAAGCGCCTTTGTGTCATTGGATGAACATTTACGTCATTTTGTGCATCCCCAGGCTTATTCTAATCACTTTTCGTACTTAAGGGATGTAGTTCATCAAATAAGCGCGTTTGTATCATTAATCTAACCTTTACGTTATTCTGTGCATCCCAAGGCTTATTCTAATCACTTTTCGTACTTAAGGAATGTAGTTCATCCAATAAGCGCGTTTGTGTCATTGAACGAAAATTTACGTCATTTTGTGCATCCCAAGGCTTATTCTAATCACTTTTCGTACTTAAGGAATGTAGTTCATCCAATAAGCGCGTTTGTGTCATTGGATGAACATTTACGTCATGTTGTGCATCCCAAGGCTTATTCTAATCACTTTTCTTACTTAAGGAATGTAGTTCATCCAATAAGCGCCTTTGTGTCATTGGATGAACATTTACGTCATTTTGTGCATCCCCAGGCTTATTCTAATCACTTTTCGTACTTAAGGGATGTAGTTCATCAAATAAGCGCGTTTGTATCATTAATCTAACATTTACGTCATTCTGTGCATCCCAAGGCTTATTCTAATCACTTTTCGTACTTAAGGAATGTAGTTCATCCAATAAGCGCGTTTGTGTCATTGAATGAAAATTTACGTCATTTTGTGCATCCCAAGGCTTATTCTAATCACTTTTCGTACTTAAGGAATGTAGTTCATCCAATAAGCGCGTTTGTGTCATTAGATGAACATTTACGTCATGTTGTGCATCCCAAGGCTTATTCTAATCACTTTTCTTACTGAAGGAATGTAGTTCATCCAATAAGTGCCTTTGTGTCATTGGATGAACATTTACGTCATTTTGTGCATCCCCAGGCTTATTCTAATCACTTTTCGTACTTAAGGAATGTAGTTCATCAAATAAGCGCGTTTGTATCATTAATCTAACATTTACGTCATTCTGTGCATCCCAAGGCTTATTTTAATAACTTTTCGTACTTATGGAATGTAGTTCATCCAATAAGGGCATTTGTGTCATTGGATAAACATTTACGTCATTTTGTGCATCCCAAGGCTTATTCTAATCACTTTTTGTACTTACGGAATGTAGTTCATCCAATAAGTGCATTTATGTCATTGAATGAACAGTTACGTCATTTTGTGCATCCCTAGGCTTATTCTAATCACTTTTCGTACTTAAGGAATGTAGTGCATCCAATAAGTGCATTTGTGTCATTGGATGAACATTTACGTCATTTTGTGCATCCCAAAGCTTATTCTAATCACTTTTCATACTTAAGGATGTAGTTCATCCAATAAGTGCATTTGTATAATTGGATGAACATTTATGTCATTTTGTGCATCCCAAGGCTTATTCTAATGACTTTTCGTACTTAAGGAATGTAGTTCATCAAATAAGCGCGTTTATGTCATCCATCTAACATTTACGTCATTCTGTGCATCCCAAGGCTTATTCTAATCACTTTTCATACTTAAGGATGTAGTTCATCCAATAAGTGCATTTGTATAATTGGATGAACATTTATGTCATTTTGTGCATCCCAACACTTATTCTAATGACTTTTCGTACTTAAGGAATGTAGTTCATGAAATAAGCGCGTTTGTGTCGTTAACCTAACATTTACGTCGTTCTGTGCATCCCAAGGCTTATTCTAATCACTTTTCGTACTTAAGGAATGTAGTTCATCCAATAAGCGCGTTTGTGTCATTAATGTAACATTTATGTCATTTTGTGCATCCCAAGGCTTATTCTAATCACTTCTCGTACTTAAGGAATGAAGTTCATCCAATAAGTGCGTTTGTGTTATTGGATAAACATTTACGTCATTTTGTGCATCCCAAGGCTTATTCTAATCACTTTTCGTACTTAAGGAATTTATTTCATCCAATAAGCGCGTTTGTGTCATTGGATGAACATTTACGTGATTTTGTGCATCCGAAGGCTTATTCTAATCACTTTTGGTACTTAAGGAATGTAGTTCATCCAATAAGTGCATTTGTGTCATTAATTCAACATTTAGGTCAATTTGTGCATCCCAAGGCTTATTCTAATCACTTTTCATACTTAAGAATGTAGTTCATCCAATAAGTGCATTTGTATAATTGGATGAACATTTATGTCATTTTGTGCATCCCAAGGCTTATTCTAATCACTTTTCGTACTTAAGGAGTGTAGTTCATCCAATAAGCGCGTTTGTGTCATTAATTTAACATTGACGTCATTTTGTGCATCTCAAGGCTTATTTTTATCACTTTTCGTACTTAAGGAACGTTGTTCATCCAATAAGTGCATTTGTGTCATTGGATGATCATTTACGTCATTTTGTGCATCTCAAGGCTTATTTTTATCACTTTTCGTACTTAAGGAATGAAGTTCATCCAATAAGTGCATTTGTGTCATTCGATGAACATTTACGTCATTTTGTGCATCCCAAGGCTTATTCTAATCACTTTTCGTACTTAAGGAATGTAGTTCATCGAATAAACGCGTCTGTGTCATTGGATGAACATTTAAGTCAATTTGTGCATCCCAAGGCTTATTCTAATCACTTTTCATACTTAAGGAATAAAGTTCATCCAATAAGCGCGTTTCTGTAATGAATTTAACATTTACGTCATTTTGTGCATCCCATGCCTTGTTCTAATCACTTTTCATACTTAAGGAATGTTGTTCATCCAATAAGTGCATTTGTGTCATTGGATGAACATTTACGTCATTTTGTGCATCCCAAGGCTTATTCTAATCACTTTTCGTACTTAAGGAATGTAGTTCATCCAATAAGCGTGTTTGTGTCATTAATTTAACATTTACGTCATTTTGTGCATCCCATGGCTTGTTCTAATCACTTTTCATACTTAAGGAATGTTGTTTATCCAATAAGCGAGTTTGTGTCATTGGATGAACATTTACGTCATTTTGTGCATCTCAAGGCTTATTTTTATCACTTTTCGTACTTAAGGAATGAAATTCATCCAATAAGTGCATTTGTGTCATTGGATGATCATTTACGTCATTTTGTGCATCCCAAGGCTTATTCTAATCACTTTTCGTACTTAAGGAATGTAGTTCATCAAATAAGCGCGTTCGTGTCATTGGATGAAGATTTACGTCATTTTGTGCATCCCAAGGCTTATTCTAATCACTTTTCGTACTAAAGGCATGTAGTTCATCTAATAAACACGTTTGTGTCATTAATTTAACATTTACGTCGTTTTGTGCATCCCAAGGCTTATTCTAATCATTATTCGTACTTAAGGAATGTAGTTGATCCAATAAGTGCGTTTGTGTCATTGGATGATAATTTACGTCATTTTGTGCATCCAAAGGCTTATTCTAATCAATTTTCGTACTTAAGGAATGTTGTTCATCCAATAAGTGCGTTTGTGTCATTGGATAAACATTTACGTCATTTTGTGCATCCCAAGGCTTATTCTAATCACTTTTCGTACTTAAGGAATGTAGTTCATCCAATGAGTGCATTTATGTCATTGGATGAACATTTACGTCATTTTGTGCATCCCAAGGCATATTCTAATCACTTTTCGTACATAAGGAATGTAGTTCATCCAATAAGTGCATTTGTGTCATTGGATGATCATTTACGTCATTTTGTGTATCCCAAGGCTTATTCTAATCACTTTTCGTACGTAAGGAATGTAGTTCATGCAATAATCGCGTTTGTGACATTAATTTAACATTTAAGTCATTTTGTGCATCCCAAGGCTTATTCTAATCACTTTTCGTACTTAAGGAATGTAGTTCATCCAATAAGTGAATTTGTGTCATTGGATGAACATTTACGTCATTTTGTGCATCCCAAGGCTTATTCTAATCACTTTTCTTACTTAAGGAGTGTAGTTCATCCAATAAGCGCGTTTGTGTTATTGGATGAACATTTACGTCATTTTGTGCATCCCATGGCTTATTCTAATCACTTTTCATACTGAAGGAATGTAGTTCATCCAATAAGCGCCTTTGTGTCATTAATTTAACATTGACGTCATTTTGTGCATCTCAAGAATTATTTTTATCACTTTTCGTATATAAGGAACGTTGTTCATCCAATAAGTGCATTTGTGTCATTGGATGATCATTTACGTCATTTTGTGCATCTCAAGGCTTATTTTTATCACTTTTCGTACTTAAGGAATGAAGTTCATCCAATAAGTGCATTTGTGTCATTGGATGAAGATTTACGTCATTTTGTGCATCCCAAGGCGTATTCTAATCACTTTTCGTACATAAGGAATGTAGTTCATCCAATAACTGCGTTTCTGTCATTAATTTAACATTTACGTCATTTTGTGCATACCATGGCTTGTTCTAATCACTTTTCGTACTAAAGGCATGTAGTTCATCTAATAAACACGTTTGTGTCATTAATTTAACATTTACGTCGTTTTGTGCATCCCAAGGCTTATTCTAATCATTATTCGTACTTAAGGAATGTAGTTGATCCAATAAGTGCGTTTGTGTCATTGGATGATAATTTACGTCATTTTGTGCATCCAAAGGCTTATTCTAATCAATTTTCGTACTTAAGGAATGTTGTTCATCCAATAAGTGCGTTTGTGTCATTGGATAAACATTTATGTCATTTTGTGCATCCCAAGGCTTATTCTAATCACTTTTCGTACTTAAGGAATGTAGTTCATCCAATGAGTGCATTTATGTCATTGGATGAACATTTACGTCATTTTGTGCATCCCAAGGCATATTCTAATCACTTTTCGTACTTAAGGAATGTAGTTCATCAAATAAGTGAATTTGTGTCATTGGATGATCATTTACGTCATTTTGTGTATCCCAAGGCTTATTCTAATTACTTTTCGTACATAAGGAATGTAGTTCATCCAATAAGTGCGTTTCTGTCATTAATTTAACATTTACGTCATTTTGTGCATCCCATGGCTTGTTCTAATCACTTTTCATACTTAAGGAATGTACTTCATCCAATAAGCGCGTTTGTGTCATTAATTTAACATTGACGTCATTTTGTGCATCTCAAGGCTTATTTTTATCACTTTTCGTACTTAAGGAATGTTGTTCATCCAATAAGTGCATTTGTGTCATCGGATGATCATTTACGTCATTTTGTGCATCCCAAGGCTTATTCTAGTCACTTTTCGTACTTAAGGAATGTAGTTCATCAAATAAGCGCGTTCGTGTCATTGGATGAACATTTACGTCATTTTGTGCATCCCAAGGCTTATTCTAATCACTTTTCGTACTAAAGGCATGTAGTTCATCTAATAAACACGTTTGTGTCATTAATTTAACATTTACGTCGTTTTGTGCATCCCAAGGCTTATTCTAATCATTATTCGTACTTAAGGAATGTAGTTGATCCAATAAGTGCGTTTGTGTCATTGGATGATAATTTACGTCATTTTGTGCATCCAAAGGCTTATTCTAATCAATTTTCGAACTTAAGGAATGTTGTTCATCCAATAAGTGCGTTTGTGTCATTGGATAAACATTTACGTCATTTTGTGCATCCCAAGGCTTATTCTAATCACTTTTCGTACTTAAGGAATGTAGTTCATCCAATGAGTGCATTTATGTCATTGGATGAACATTTACGTCATTTTGTGCATCCCAAGGCATATTCTAATCACTTTTCGTACTTAAGGAATGTAGTTCATCCTAAATGTGCATTTGTGTCATTGGATGATCATTTACGTCATTTTGTGTATCCCAAGGCTTATTCTAATCACTTTTCGTACGTAAGGAATGTAGTTCATGCAATAATCGCGTTTGTGTCATTAATTTAACATTTAAGTCATTTTGTGCATCCCAAGGCTTATTCTAATCACTTTTCGTACTTAAGGAATGTAGTTCATCCAATAAGTGAATTTGTGTCATTGGATGAACATTTACGTCATTTTGTGCATCCCAAGGCTTATTCTAATCACTTTTCTTACTTAAGGAGTGTAGTTCATCCAATAAGCGCGTTTGTGTCATTGGATGAACATTTACGTCATTTTGTGCATCCCATGGCTTATTCTAATCACTTTTCATACTGAAGGAATGTAGTTCATCCAATAAGGGCGTTTGTGTCATTAATTTAACATTGACGTCATTTTGTGCATCTCAAGAATTATTTTTATCACTTTTCATATATAAGGAACGTTGTTCATCCAATAAGTGCATTTGTGTCATTGGATGATCATTTACGTCATTTTGTGCATCTCAAGGCTTATTTTTATCACTTTTCGTACTTAAGGAATGAAGTTCATCCAATAAGTGCATTTGTGTCATTCGATGAACATTTACGTCATTTTGTGCATCCCAAGGCTTATTCTAATCACTTTTCGTACATAAGGAATGTAGTTCATCCAATAAGTGCGTTTCTGTCATTAATTTAACATTTACGTCATTTTGTGCATCCCATGGCTTGTTCTAATCACTTTTCATACTTAAGGAATGTAGTTCATCCAATAAGCGCGTTTGTGTCATTAATTTAACATTGACGTCATTTTGTGCATCTCAAGGCTTATTTTTATCACTTTTCGTACTTAAGGAATGTTGTTCATCCAACAAGTGCATTTGTGTCATCGGATGATCATTTACGTCATTTTGTGCATCCCAAGGCTTATTCTAATCACTTTTCGTACTTAAAGAATGTAGTTCATCCAATAATCGCGTTTGTGTCATTGGATGAACATTTACGTCATTTTGTGCATCCCAAGGCTTATTCTAATCACTTTTCGTACTTAAGGAATGTAGTTCATCCAATAA
>JBBPBO010001985.1:42170144-42186399 GCA_037974295.1 Cicer cuneatum
GTGCATTTGTGTCATTGGATGATCATTTACGTCATTTTGTGTATCCCAAGGCTTATTCTAATCACTTTTCGTACGTAAGGAATGTAGTTCATGCAATAATCGCGTTTGTGTCATTAATTTAACATTTAAGTCATTTTGTGCATCCCAAGGCTTATTCTAATCACTTTTCGTACTTAAGGAATGTAGTTCATCCAATAAGTGAATTTGTGTCATTGGATGAACATTTACGTCATTTTGTGCATCCCAAGGCTTATTCTAATCACTTTTCTTACTTAAGGAGTGTAGTTCATCCAATAAGCGCGTTTGTGTCATTGGATGAACATTTACGTCATTTTGTGCATCCCATGGCTTATTCTAATCACTTTTCATACTGAAGGAATGTAGTTCATCCAATAAGGGCGTTTGTGTCATTAATTTAACATTGACGTCATTTTGTGCATCTCAAGAATTATTTTTATCACTTTTCGTATATAAGGAACGTTGTTCATCCAATAAGTGCATTTGTGTCATTGGATGATCATTTACGTCATTTTGTGCATCTCAAGGCTTATTTTTATCACTTTTCGTACTTAAGGAATGAAGTTCATCCAATAAGTGCATTTGTGTCATTGGATGAACATTTACGTCATTTTGTGCATCCCAAGGCTTATTCTAATCACTTTTCGTACATAAGGAATGTAGTTCATCCAATAAGTGCGTTTTTGTCATTAATTTAACATTTACGTCATTTTGTGCATCCCATGGCTTGTTCTAATCACTTTTCATACTTAAGGAATGTAGTTCATCCAATAAGCGCGTTTGTGTCATTAATTTAACATTGACGTCATTTTGTGCATCTCAAGGCTTATTTTTATCACTTTTCGTACTTAAGGAATGTTGTTCATCCAACAAGTGCATTTGTGTCATCGGATGATCATTTACGTCATTTTGTGCATCCCAAGGCTTATTCTAATCACTTTTCGTACTTAAAGAATGTAGTTCATCCAATAATCGCGTTTGTGTCATTGGATGAACATTTACGTCATTTTGTGCATCCCAAGGCTTATTCTAATCACTTTTCGTACTTAAGGAATGTAGTTCATCCAATAAACGCGTTTGTGTCATTGGATGAACATTTACGTCAATTTGTGCATCCCAAGGCTTATTCTAATCACTTTTCGTACTTAAGGAATGTAGTTCATCCAATAAGCGCGTTTCTGTCATTAATTTAACATTTACGTCATTTTGTGCATCCCATGCCTTGTTCTAATCACTTTTCATTCTTAAGGAATGTTGTTCATCCAATAAGTGCATTTGTGTCATTGGACGAACATTTACGTCATTTTGTGCATCCCAAGGCTTATTCTAATCACCTTTCGTACTTAAGGAATGTAGTTCATCCAATAAGCGCGTTTCTGTCATGAATTTAACATTTACGTCATTTTGTGCATCCCATGCCTTGTTCTAATCACTTTTCATTCTTAAGGAATGTTGTTCATCCAATAAGTGCATTTGTGTCATTGGACGAACATTTACGTCATTTTGTGCATCCCAAGGCTTATTCTAATCACTTTTCGAACTTAAGGAATGTATTTCATCCAATAAGTGCGTTTGTGTCATTAATTTAACATTGACGTCATTTTGAGCATCCCATGGCTTGTTCTAATCACTTTTCATACTTAAGGAATGTGGTTCATCCAATAAGTGCGTTTGTGTTATTGGATAAACATTTACGTCATTTTGTGCATCCCAAGGCTTATTATAATCACTTTTCGTACTTAAGGAATGTAGTTCATCCAATAAGTGCATTTGTGTCATTGGATGATCATTTACGTCATTTTGTGTATCCCAAGGCTTATTCTAATCACTTTTCGTACGTAAGGAATGTAGTTCATGCAATAATCGCGTTTGTGTCATTAATTTAACATTTAAGTCATTTTGTGCATCCCAAGGCTTATTCTAATCACTTTTCGTACTTAAGGAATGTAGTTCATCCAATAAGTGAATTTGTGTCATTGGATGAACATTTACGTCATTTTGTGCATCCCAAGGCTTATTCTAATCACTTTTCTTACTTAAGGAGTGTAGTTCATCCAATAAGCGCGTTTGTGTCATTCGATGAACATTTACGTCATTTTGTGCATCCCATGGCTTATTCTAATCACTTTTCATACTGAAGGAATGTAGTTCATCCAATAAGGGCGTTTGTGTCATTAATTTAACATTGACGTCATTTTGTGCATCTCAAGAATTATTTTTATCACTTTTCGTATATAAGGAACGTTGTTCATCCAATAAGTGCATTTGTGTCATTGGATGATCATTTACGTCATTTTGTGCATCTCAAGGCTTATTTTTATCACTTTTCGTACTTAAGGAATGAAGTTCATCCAATAAGTGCATTTGTGTCATTCGATGAACATTTACGTCATTTTGTGCATCCCAAGGCTTATTCTAATCACTTTTCGTACTTAAGGAATGTAGTTCATCCAATAAGTGCATTTGTGTCATTGGATGAACATTTACGTCATTCTGTACATCTCAAGGCTTATTCTAATCACTTTTCGTACTTGAGGAATGTAGTTCATCCAATAAGTGCATTTGTGTCATTGGATGAACATTAACGTCATTTTGTGCATCCCAAGGCTTAATCTAATCACTTTTCGTACTTAACGAATGTAGTTCATCCAATAAGTGCATTTGTGTCATTGGATGAACATTTACGTCATTTTGTGCATCCCAAGGTTTATTCTAATCGCTTTTCGTACTTAAGGAATGTAGTTCATTCAATAATTGCATTTGTGTCATTGGATGAACATTTACGTCATTTTGTGCATCCCAAGGCTTATTCTAATCACTTTTCGTACTTAAGGAATGTAGTTCATCCAATAAGTGCATTTGTGTCATTGGATGAACATTTACGTCATTTTTGGCATCCCAAGGCTTATTCTAATCACTTTTCGTACTTAAGGAATGTAGTTCATCCAATAAGTGCATTTGTGTCATTGGATGAACATTTACGTCATTTTGTGCATCCCAAGGCTTATTCTAATCACTTTTGTTACTTACGGAATGTAGTTCATCAAATAAGTGCATTTGTGTCATTGGATGAACATTTACGTCATTTTGTGCATCCCAAGGCTTATTCTAATCACTTTTTGTACTTAAGGAATGTAGTTCATCAAATAAGCGCGTTTGTGTCATTAATCTGACATTTACGTAATTCTGTCCATCCCAATGCTTATTCTAATCACTTTTCGTACTTATGGAATGTAGTTCATCCAATAAGTGCAATTGTGTCATTGGATGAACATTTACGTCATATTGTGCATCCCAAGGCTTATTCTAATAACTTTTCGTACTTAAGGAATGTAGTACACCCAATAAGCGCGTTTGTGTCATTGGATCAACATTTACGTCATTTTGTGCATTCCAAGGCTTATTCTAATCACTTTTCGTACTTAAGGAATATATTTCGTCCAATAAGCGCGTTTGTGTCATTGGATGAACATTTACATCATTTTGTGCATCCCAAGGCTTATTCTAATCACTTTTCGTACTTAAGGAATGTAGTTCATCTTATAAGCGCGTTTGTGTCATTGGATGAACATTTACGTCATGTTGTGCATCCCAAGGCTTATTCTAATCACTTTTGTTACTTACGGAATGTAGTTCATCAAATAAGTGCATTTGTGTCATTAATCTAACATTTACGTCATTTTGTGCATTCCAAGGCTTATTCTAATCACTTTTCGTACTTAAGGAATATATTTCGTCCAATAAGCGCGTTTGTGTCATTGGATGAACATTTACATCATTTTGTGCATCCCAAGGCTTATTCTAATCACTTTTCGTACTTAAGGAATGTTGTTCATCCAATAAGTGCATTTGTGTCATCGGATGATCATTTACGTCATTTTGTGCATCCCAAGGCTTATTCTAGTCACTTTTCGTACTTAAGGAATGTAGTTCATCAAATAAGCGCGTTCGTGTCATTGGATGAACATTTACGTCATTTTGTGCATCCCAAGGCTTATTCTAATCACTTTTCGTACTAAAGGCATGTAGTTCATCTAATAAACACGTTTGTGTCATTAATTTAACATTTACGTCGTTTTGTGCATCCCAAGGCTTATTCTAATCATTATTCGTACTTAAGGAATGTAGTTGATCCAATAAGTGCGTTTGTGTCATTGGATGATAATTTACGTCATTTTGTGCATCCAAAGGCTTATTCTAATCAATTTTCGAACTTAAGGAATGTTGTTCATCCAATAAGTGCGTTTGTGTCATTGGATAAACATTTACGTCATTTTGTGCATCCCAAGGCTTATTCTAATCACTTTTCGTACTTAAGGAATGTAGTTCATCCAATGAGTGCATTTATGTCATTGGATGAACATTTACGTCATTTTGTGCATCCCAAGGCATATTCTAATCACTTTTCGTACTTAAGGAATGTAGTTCATCCAATAAGTGCATTTGTGTCATTGGATGATCATTTACGTCATTTTGTGTATCCCAAGGCTTATTCTAATCACTTTTCGTACGTAAGGAATGTAGTTCATGCAATAATCGCGTTTGTGTCATTAATTTAACATTTAAGTCATTTTGTGCATCCCAAGGCTTATTCTAATCACTTTTCGTACTTAAGGAATGTAGTTCATCCAATAAGTGAATTTGTGTCATTGGATGAACATTTACGTCATTTTGTGCATCCCAAGGCTTATTCTAATCACTTTTCTTACTTAAGGAGTGTAGTTCATCCAATAAGCGCGTTTGTGTCATTGGATGAACATTTACGTCATTTTGTGCATCCCATGGCTTATTCTAATCACTTTTCATACTGAAGGAATGTAGTTCATCCAATAAGGGCGTTTGTGTCATTAATTTAACATTGACGTCATTTTGTGCATCTCAAGAATTATTTTTATCACTTTTCGTATATAAGGAACGTTGTTCATCCAATAAGTGCATTTGTGTCATTGGATGATCATTTACGTCATTTTGTGCATCTCAAGGCTTATTTTTATCACTTTTCGTACTTAAGGAATGAAGTTCATCCAATAAGTGCATTTGTGTCATTCGATGAACATTTACGTCATTTTGTGCATCCCAAGGCTTATTCTAATCACTTTTCGTACTTAAGGAATGTAGTTCATCCAATAAACGCGTCTGTGTCATTGGATGAACATTTACGTCAATTTGTGCATCCCAAGGCTTATTCTAATCACTTTTCGTACTTAAGGAATAAAGTTCATCCAATAAGCGCGTTTCTGTAATGAATTTAACATTTACGTCATTTTGTGCATCCCATGCCTTGTTCTAATCACTTTTCATACTTAAGGAATGTTGTTCATCCAATAAGTGCATTTGTGTCATTGGATGAACATTTACGTCATTTTGTGCATCCCAAGGCTTATTCTAATCACTTTTCGTACTTAAGGAATGTAGTTCATCCAATAAGCGTGTTTGTGTCATTAATTTAACATTTACGTCATTTTGTGCATCCCATGGCTTGTTCTAATCACTTTTCATACTTAAGGAATGTTGTTTATCCAATAAGCGAATTTGTGTCATTGGATGAACATTTACGTCATTTTGTGCATCTCAAGGCTTATTTTTATCACTTTTCATACTTAAGGAATGAAATTCATCCAATAAGTGCATTTGTGTCATTGGATGATCATTTACGTCATTTTGTGCATCCCAAGGCTTATTCTAATCACTTTTCGTACTTAAGGAATGTAGTTCATCAAATAAGCGCGTTCGTGTCATTGGATGAAGATTTACGTCATTTTGTGCATCCCAAGGCTTATTCTAATCACTTTTCGTACTAAAGGCATGTAGTTCATCTAATAAACACATTTGTGTCATTAATTTAACATTTACGTCGTTTTGTGCATCCCAAGGCTTATTCTAATCATTATTCGTACTTAAGGAACGTAGTTGATCCAATAAGTGCGTTTGTGTCATTGGATGATAATTTACGTCATTTTGTGCATCCAAAGGCTTATTCTAATCAATTTTCGTACTTAAGGAATGTTGTTCATCCAATAAGTGCATTTGTGTCATTGGATAAACATTTACGTCATTTTGTGCATCCCAAGGCTTATTCTAATCACTTTTCGTACTTAAGGAATGTAGTTCATCCAATGAGTGCATTTATGTCATTGGATGAACATTTACGTCATTTTGTGCATCCCAAGGCATATTCTAATCACTTTTCGTACATAAGGAATGTAGTTCATCCAATAAGTGCATTTGTGTCATTGGATGATCATTTACGTCATTTTGTGTATCCCAAGGCTTATTCTAATCACTTTTCGTACGTAAGGAATGTAGTTCATGCAATAATCGCGTTTGTGTCATTAATTTAACATTTAAGTCATTTTGTGCATCCCAAGGCTTATTCTAATCACTTTTCGTACTTAAGGAATGTAGTTCATCCAATAAGTGAATTTGTGTCATTGGATGAACATTTACGTCATTTTGTGCATCCCAAGGCTTATTCTAATCACTTTTCTTACTTAAGGAGTGTAGTTCATCCAATAAGCGCGTTTGTGTCATTGGATGAACATTTACGTCATTTTGTGCATCCCATGGCTTATTCTAATCACTTTTCATACTGAAGGAATGTAGTTCATCCAATAAGGGCGTTTGTGTCATTAATTTAACATTGACGTCATTTTGTGCATCTCAAGAATTATTTTTATCACTTTTCGTATATAAGGAACGTTGTTCATCCAATAAGTGCATTTGTGTCATTGGATGATCATTTACGTCATTTTGTGCATCTCAAGGCTTATTTTTATCACTTTTCGTACTTAAGGAATGAAGTTCATCCAATAAGTGCATTTGTGTCATTCGATGAACATTTACGTCATTTTGTGCATCCCAAGGCTTATTCTAATCACTTTTCGTACTTAAGGAATGTAGTTCATCCAATAAGTGCATTTGTGTCATTCGATGATCATTTACGTCATTTTGAGCATCCCAAGGCTTATTCTAATCACTTTTCGTACTTAAGGAGTGTAGTTCATCCAATAAGTGCACTTGTGTCATTGGATGTACATTTACGTCATTTTGTGCATCCCAAGGCTTATTCTAATCACTTTTCGTACTTAAGGAATGAAGTTCATCCAATAAGTGCATTTGTGTCATTCGATGAACATTTACGTCATTTTGTGCATCCCAAGGCTTATTCTAATCACTTTTCGTACTTAAGGAATGTAGTTCATCAAAGAAGCGCGTTTGTGTCATTAATTTAATATTTAGATCATATTGTGCATCCCAAGGCTTATTCTAATCACTTTTCGTACTTAAGGATTGTAGTTCATCCAATAAGCGCGTTTGTGCCATTAATTTAGCATTTACGCATTTTGTGCATCCCAAGGCTTATTCTAATCACTTTTCGTACTTAAGGAATGTAGTTCATCCAATAAGTGCATTTGTGTCATTAGAAGAACATTTACGTCACTTTGTGCATCCCAAAGCTTATTCTAATCACTTTTCGTACTTAAGGATGTAGTTCATCCAATAAGTGCATTTGTGTCATTGGATGAACATTTACGTCATTTTGAGCATCCCAAGGCTTATTCTAATCACTTTTCGTACTTAAGGAGTATAGTTCATCCAATAAGTGCACTTGTGTCATTGGATGTACATTTACGTCATTTTGTGCATCCCAAGGCTTATTCTAATCACTTTTCGTACTTAAGGAATGTAGTTCATCCAATAAGCGCGTTTGTGTCATTAATTTAACATTTACGTCATTTTGTGCATCCCAAGGCTTATTCTAATCACTTTTCGTACTTAAGGAATGTAGGTCATCCAATAAGTGCGTTTGTGTCATTGGATGAACATTTACGTCATTTTCTGCATCCCTAGGCTTATTCTAATCACTTTTCGTACTTAATGATGTAGATCATCCAATAAGTTCATTTGTGTCATTGGATGAACATGTACGTCATTTTGTGCATCCCAATGCTTATTCTAATCACTTTTTGTACTTAAGGAATGTAGTTCATCGAATAAGCGCATTGTGTCATTAATTTAACATTTACGTCATTTTGTGCATCCCAAGGCTTATTCTAATCACTTTTCGTACTTAAGGAATGTAGTTCATCCAATAAGCGCGTTTGTGTCATTAATTTAACATTTACGTCATTTTGTGCATCCCAAGGCTTATTCTAATCACTTTGAGTACTTAAGGAATGTAGTTCATCCAATAAGTGCATTTGTGTGATTGGATGAACATTTACGTCATTTTGTGCATCCCAAGGCTTATTCTTATCATTTTTAGTACTTAAGGAATGTAGTTCATCCAATAAGTGCATTTGTGTCATTGGATGAACATTTACGTCATTTTGTGCATCCCAAGGATTATTCTAATCACTTTTCGTACTTAAGGAATGTAGTTCATCCAATAAGCGCGTTTGTGTCATTAATTTAACATTTACGTCATTTTGTGCATCCCAAGGCTTATTCTAATCACTTTGAGTACTTAAGGAATGTAGTTCATCCAATAAGTGCATTTGTGTCATTGGATAAACATTTACGTCATTTTGTGCATCCCAAGGCTTATTCTAATCACTTTTAGTACTTACGGAATGTAGTTCATCCAATAAGTGCATTTGTGTCATTGGATGAACATTTACGTCATTTTGTGCATCCCAAGGCTTATTCTAATCACTTTTCGTACTTAAGGAATGTAGTTCATCCAATAAGCGCGTTTCTGTCATTAATTTAACATTTACGTCATTTTGTGCATCCCATGCCTTGTTCTAATCACTTTTCATTCTTAAGGAATGTTGTTCATCCAATAAGTGCATTTGTGTCATTGGACGAACATTTACGTCATTTTGTGCATCCCAAGGCTTATTCTAATCACTTTTCGTACTTAAGGAATGTAGTTCATCCAATAAGCGCGTTTCTGTCATTAATTTAACATTTACGTCATTTTGTGCATCCCATGCCTTGTTCTAATCACTTTTCATTCTTAAGGAATGTTGTTCATCCAATAAGTGCATTTGTGTCATTGGACGAACATTTACGTCATTTTGTGCATCCCAAGGCTTATTCTAATCACTTTTCGAACTTAAGGAATGTATTTCATCCAATAAGTGCGTTTGTGTCATTAATTTAACATTGACGTCATTTTGAGCATCCCATGGCTTGTTCTAATCACTTTTCATACTTAAGGAATGTGGTTCATCCAATAAGTGCGTTTGTGTTATTGGATAAACATTTACGTCATTTTGTGCATCCCAAGGCTTATTATAATCACTTTTCGTACTTAAGGAATGTAGTTCATCCAATAAGTGCATTTATGTCATTGGATGAACAGTTACGTCCTTTTGTGCATCCCAACGCTTATTCTAATCACTTTTCGTACTTAAGGAATGTAGTTCATCCAATATGCGTGTTTGTGTCATTAATTTAACATTGACGTCATTTTGTGCATCCAGAGGCTTATTTTAATCACTTTTCGTACTTAAGGAATTTAGTTAATTTAATAAGCGCGTTTGTCTCATTAATTTAACATTTACGTCATTTTGTGCATCCCAAGGGTTATTCTAATCACTTTTCGTACTTAAGTATTGTAGTTCATCCAATAAGTGTGTTTCTGTCATTAGTTTAACATTTATGTCATTTTGTGCATCCCAAGACTTATTCTAATCACTTCTCGTACTTAAGGAATGAAGTTCAACCAATAAGTGCGTTTGTGTCATTGGATAAACATTTACGTCATTTTGTGCATCCCAAGACTTATTCTAATCACTTTTCGTACTTAAGGAATGTAGTTCATCCAATAAGCGTGTTTGTGTCATTAATTTAACATTTACGTCATTTTGTGCATCCCATGGCTTGTTCTAATCACTTTTCATACTTAAGGAATGTTGTTCATCCAATAAGTGAGTTTGTGTCATTGGATGAACATTTACGTCATTTTGTGCATCTCAAGGCTTATTTTTATCACTTTTCGTACTTAAGGAATGAAATTCATCCAATAAGTGCATTTGTGTCATTGGATGATCATTTACGTCATTTTGTGCATCCCAAGGCTTATTCTAATCACTTTTCGTACTTAAGGAATGTAGTTCATCCAATAAGTGCATTTGTGTCATTGGATGAACATTTACGTCATTTTGTGCATCCCAAGGAATATTCTAATCACTTTTCGTACTTAAGGAATGTAGTTCATCCAATAAGCGCATTTGTGTCATTGGATGAACATTTACGTCATTTTGTGCATCCCAACGCTTATTCTAATCACTTTTCATACTTAAGGAATGTAGTTCATCCAATAAGCGTGTTTGTGTCATTAATTTAACATTGACGTCATTTTGTGCATCCAGAGGCTTATTTTAATCACTTTTCGTACTTAAGGAATGTAGTTAATTTAATAAGCGCGTTTGTCTCAATAATTTAACATTTACGTCATTTTGTGCATCCCAAGGCTTATTCTAATCGCTTTTCGTACTTAAGGAATGTATTTCATCCAATAAGTGCGTTTGTGTTATTGGATAAACATTTACGTCATTTTGTGCATCCCAAGACTTATTTTAATCACTTTTCGTACTTAAGGAATGTAGTTCATCCAATAAGTGCATTTATGTCATTTGATGAACATTAACATCATTTTGTGCATCCCGAGGCTTATTCTAATCACTTTTCGTACTTAAGGAATGTAGTTCATCCAATAAGCGCCTTTGTGTCATTAATTTAACATTTACGTCATTTTGTGCAGCCGAAGGCTTATTCTAATCATTTTTCATACTTAAGGAATGTTGTTCATCGAATAAGTGAGTTTGTGTCATTCGATGAACATTTATGTCATTTTGTGCATCCCATGGCTTATTCTAATCCTTTTTCGTACTTAAGGTATATAGTTTATCAAATAAGCGCGTTTAAGTCATTAATCTATCATTTACGTCATTCTGTGCATCCCAAGGCTTATTCTAATCACTTTTCGTACTTAAGGAATGTAGTTCATCCAATAAGTGCATTTGTGTCATTGGATAAACATTTACGTCATTTTATGCATCCCAAGGCTTATTCTAATCACTTTTCGTACTTAAGGAATGTAGTTCTTCCAACAAGTGCATTTATGTCATTGGATGAACAGTTACGTCATTTTGTGCATCCCCAGGCTTATTCTAATCACTTTTCGTACATAAGGAATGTAATTCATCCAATAAGCGTGTTTGTGTCATTAATTTAACATTTACGCCATTTTGTGCAGCACAAGGCTTATTCTAATCACTTTTCATACTTAAGGAATGTTGTTCATCCAATAAGTGAGTTTGTGTCATTGGATGAACATTTACGTCATTTTGTGCATCCCAAGGCTTATTCTAATCACTTTTCATACTTAAGGATGTAGTTCATCCAATAAGTGCATTTGTATAATTGGATGAACATTTATGTCATTTTGTGCATCCCAAGGCTTATTGTAATCACTTTTCGTGCTTAAGGAATGTAGTTTATCAAATAAGCGCGTTTAAGTCATTAATCTAACATTTATGTCATTCTGTGCATCCCAAGGCTTATTCTAATCACTTTTCGTACTGATGGAATGTAGTTCATCCAATAGGTGCATTTGTGTCATTGGATGAACATTTACGTCCTTCGGTGCATCACAAGGCTTATTCTAATCACTTTTCGTACTTAAGGAATGTAGTTCATCCAATAAGCGCGTTTGTGTTATTAATTTAACATTTACGTCATTTTGTGCATCCCAAGGGTTATTCTAATCACTTTTCGTACTTAAGTATTGTAGTTCATCCAATAAGTGTGTTTCTGTCATTAGTTTAACATTTATGTCATTTTGTGCATCCCAAGACTTATTCTAATCACTTCTCGTACTTAAGGAATGAAGTTCAACCAATAAGTGCGTTTGTGTCATTGGATAAACATTTACGTCATTTTGTGCATCCCAAGACTTATTCTAATCACTTTTCGTACTTAAGGAATGTAGTTCATCCAATAAGCGTGTTTGTGTCATTAATTTAACATTTACGTCATTTTGTGCATCCCATGGCTTGTTCTAATCACTTTTCATACTTAAGGAATGTTGTTCATCCAATAAGTGAGTTTGTGTCATTGGATGAACATTTACGTCATTTTGTGCATCTCAAGGCTTATTTTTATCACTTTTCGTACTTAAGGAATGAAATTCATCCAATAAGTGCATTTGTGTCATTGGATGATCATTTACGTCATTTTGTGCATCCCAAGGCTTATTCTAATCACTTTTCGTACTTAAGGAATGTAGTTCATCCAATAAGCGCGTTTGTGTCATTGGATGAACATTTACGTCATTTTATGCATCCCAAGGCTTATTCTAATCACTTTTCGTACTTAAGGAATGTAGTTCATCCAATAAGTGCATTTGTGTCATTGGATGAACATTTACGTCATTTTGTGCATCCCAAGGAATATTCTAATCACTTTTCGTACTTAAGGAATGTAGTTCATCCAATAAGCGCATTTGTGTCATTGGATGAACATTTACGTCATTTTGTGCATCCCAACGCTTATTCTAATCACTTTTCATACTTAAGGAATGTAGTTCATCCAATAAGCGTGTTTGTGTCATTAATTTAACATTGACGTCATTTTGTGCATCCAGAGGCTTATTTTAATCACTTTTCGTACTTAAGGAATGTAGTTAATTTAATAAGCGCGTTTGTCTCAATAATTTAACATTTACGTCATTTTGTGCATCCCAAGGCTTATTCTAATCGCTTTTCGTACTTAAGGAATGTAGTTCATCCAATAAGTGCGTTTGTGTTATTGGATAAACATTTACGTCATTTTGTGCATCCCAAGACTTATTTTAATCACTTTTCGTACTTAAGGAATGTAGTTCATCCAATAAGTGCATTTATGTCATTTGATGAACATTAACATCATTTTGTGCATCCCGAGGCTTATTCTAATCACTTTTCGTACTTAAGGAATGTAGTTCATCCAATAAGCGCCTTTGTGTCATTAATTTAACATTTACGTCATTTTGTGCAGCCGAAGGCTTATTCTAATCATTTTTCATACTTAAGGAATGTTGTTCATCGAATAAGTGAGTTTGTGTCATTGGATGAACATTTATGTCATTTTGTGCATCCCATGGCTTATTCTAATCCTTTTTCGTACTTAAGGTATATAGTTTATCAAATAAGCGCGTTTAAGTCATTAATCTAACATTTACGTCATTCTGTGCATCCCAAGGCTTATTCTAATCACTTTTCGTACTTAAGGAATGTAGTTCATCCAATAAGTGCATTTGTGTCATTGGATAAACATTTACGTCATTTTATGCATCCCAAGGCTTATTCTAATCACTTTTCGTACTTAAGGAATGTAGTTCTTCCAACAAGTGCATTTATGTCATTGGATGAACAGTTACGTCATTTTGTGCATCCCCAGGCTTATTCTAATCACTTTTCGTACATAAGGAATGTAATTCATCCAATAAGCGTGTTTGTGTCATTAATTTAACATTTACGCCATTTTGTGCAGCACAAGGCTTATTCTAATCACTTTTCATACTTAAGGAATGTTGTTCATCCAATAAGTGAGTTTGTGTCATTGGATGAACATTTACGTCATTTTGTGCATCCCAAGGCTTATTCTTATCACTTTTCGTACTTAAGGAATGAAGTTCGTCCAATAAGCGCGTTTGTGTCATTAATTCAACATTTAGGTCAATTTGTGCATCCCAAGGCTTATTCTAATCACTTTTCATACTTAAGGATGTAGTTCATCCAATAAGTGCATTTGTATAATTGGATGAACATTTATGTCATTTTGTGCATCCCAAGGCTTATTGTAATCACTTTTCGTGCTTAAGGAATGTAGTTTATCAAATAAGCGCGTTTAAGTCATTAATCTAACATTTATGTCATTCTGTGCATCCCAAGGCTTATTCTAATCACTTTTCGTACTGATGGAATGTAGTTCATCCAATAGGTGCATTTGTGTCATCGGATGAACATTTACGTCCTTCGGTGCATCACAAGGCTTATTCTAATCACTTTTCGTACTTAAGGAATGTAGTTCATCCAATAAGCGCGTTTGTGTTATTAATTTAACATTTACGTCATTTTGTGCATCCCAAGGCTTGTTCTAATCACTTTTCATACTTAAGGAATGTTGTTCATCCAATATGTGCGTTTGTGTCATTGGATAAACCTTTACGTCATTTTGTGCATCCCAAGGCTTATTCTAATCACATTTCGTACTTAAGGAAAGTAATTCATCCGATAAGTGCATTTATGTCATTGGATGAACAGTTACTTCATTTTGTGTATCCCAAGGCTTATTCTAATTACTTTTCATACTTAAGGAATGTAGTTCATCCAATAGGCGTTTTTGTGTCATTAATTTAACATTGAAGTTGTTTTGTGCATCCCAAGGCTTATTCTAATCACTTTTCGTACTTAAGGAATGTAGTTAATTTAATAAGCGCGTTTGTGTCATTAATTTAACATTTACGTCATTTTGTGCATCCTAAGGCTTATTCTAATCACTTTTCGTACTTAAGGAATGAAGTTCATCCAATAAGTGCGTTTGTGTCATTGGATAAACATTTACGTCATCTTGTGCATCCCAAGGCTTATTCTAATCATTTTTCGTACTAAAGGAATGTAGTTCATCCAATAAGTGCATTTATGTCATTGGATGAACATTAACATAATTTTGTGCATCCCAAGGCTTATTCTAATCACTTTTCGTACTTAAGGAATGTAGTTCATCCAATAACCGCGTTTGTGTCATTAATTTAACGTTTACGTCTTTTTGTGCATCCCAAGGCTTATTCTAATCACTTTTCTTACTTAAGGAATGTAGTTCATCCAATAAGTGCATTTAAGTCATTGGATGAACATTTACATCATTTTGTGCATCCCAAGGCTTATTCTAATCACTTTTCGTACTTAAGGAATGTAGTTCATCCAATGAGTGCATTTATGTCATTGGATGAACATTTACGTCATTTTGTGCATCCCAAGGCATATTCTAATCACTTTTCGTACTTAAGGAATGTAGTTCATCCAATAATTGCATTTGTGTCATTGGATGATCATTTACGTCATTTTGTGTATCCCAAGGCTTATTCTAATCACTTTTCGTACGTAAGGAATGTACTTCATCCAATAATCGCGTTTGTGTCATTAATTTAATATTTAAGTCATTTTGTGCATCCCAAGGCTTATTCTAATCACTTTTCGTACTTAAGGAATGTAGTTCATCCAATAAGTGCATTTGTGTCATTGGATGAACATTTACGTTATTTTGTGCATCCCAAGGCTTATTCTAATCACTTTTCTTACTTAAGGAGTGTAGTTCATCCAATAAGCGCGTTTGTGTCATTGGATGAACATTTACGTCATTTGGTGCATCCCAAGGCTTATTCTAATCACTTTTCGTACTTAAGGAATGTAGTTCATCAAATAAGTGCTTTTGTCTCATTAATCTAACATTTACGTCATTCTGTGCATCCCAAGGCTTATTCTAATCACGTTTCGTACTTAAGGAATGTTGTTTATCCAATAAGTGCGTTTGTGTCATTGGATAAACCTTTACGTCATTTTGTGCATCCCAAGGCTTATTCTAATCACATTTCGTACTTAAGGAAAGTAATTCATCCAATAAGTGCATTTATGTCATTGGATGAACAGTTACTTCATTTTGTGTATCCCAAGGCTTATTCTAATCACTTTTCGTACTTAAGGAATGTAGTTCATCCAATAGGCCTGTTTGTGTCATTAATTTAACATTGAAGTCGTTTTGTGCATCCCAAGGCTTATTCTGATCACTTTTCGTACTTAAGGAATGTAGTTAATATAATAAGCGCGTTTGTCTCATTAATTTAACATTTACGTCATTTTGTGCATCCCAAGGCTTATTCTAATCACTTTTCGTACTTAAGGATTGTAGTTCATCGAATAAGCGCGTTTGTGTCATTAAGTTAACATTTATGTCATTTTGTGCATCCCAAGGCTTACTCTAATCACTTTTCATACTTAAGGAATGAAGTTCATCCAATAAGTGCGTTTGTGTCATTGGATAAACATTTACGTCATTTTGTGCATCCCAAGAGTTATTCTAATCAGTTTTCGTACTTAAGGAACGTAGTTCATCCAATAAGTGCATTTATGTCATTTGATGAGCATTAACATCATTTTGTGCATCCCGAGGCTTATTCTAATCACTTTTCGTACTTAAGGAATGTAGTTCATCCAATAAGCGCATTTATGTCATTGGATGAACA
>JBBPBO010001985.1:42208985-42219873 GCA_037974295.1 Cicer cuneatum
CCAATAAGCGCGTTTTTGTCATTGGATGAACATTTATGTCATTTTGTGAATCCCAAGACCTATTCTAATCAGTTTTCGTACTTAAGGAATGTAAATAATTCAATCAGCGCGTTTGTGTCATTGGATGAACACTTACGTCATTTTGTGCATCCAAAGGCTTATTCTAATCACTTTTCGTACTTAAGGAACGTAGTTCATCCAATAAGAGCATTTGTGTCATTAATTTAACATTTAAGTCATATTATGAATCCCAAGGCTTATTCTAATCACTTTTCGTACTTAAGGAATGTAGTTCATCCAATAAGTGCATTTGTGTCATTGGATGCACATTTACGTCATTTTGTGCATTCCAAGAATTATTCTAATCACTTTTCTTACTTAAGGAATGTAGTTCATCCAATAAGCGCGTTTGTGTCATTGGATGAACATTTATGTCGTTTTGTGAATCCCAAGACCTATTCTAATATGTTTTCGTACTTAAGGAATGTAAATAATTCAATAAGCGCGTTTGTGTCATTAGATGAACACTTACGTCATTTTGTGCATCCCAAGGCTTAGTCTAATCACTTTGCGTACTTATGGAATGTAGTTCATCCAACAAGTGCATTTGTGTCATTGGATGAACATTTACGTCATTTTGTGCATCCCAAGGCTTATTCTAATCACTTTTCGTACTTAAGGAATGTAGTTCATCCAATAAGCGTGTTTATGTTATTGGATGAACATTTACGTCATTTTGTGCATCCCAAGGCTTATTCTAATCACTTTTCGTATTTAAGGAATGTAGTTCATCCAATAAGAGCATTTGTGTCATTAATTTAACATTCAAGTCATTTTGTGAATGACAAGGATTATTCTAATAACTTTTCGTACTTAAGGAATGTAGTTCATCCAATAAGTGCATTTGTGTCATTGGATGCACATTGATGTGATTCTGTGCATTACAAGGATTAGTCTAATATGTTTTCGTACTTAAGGATTGTAGTTCATCAAATAAGTGCATTTGTGTCATTTGATGAACATTTACGTCATTTTGTGCATCCCAAGGCTTATTCTAATCACTTTTCGTACTTAAGGAATGTAGTTCATCCAATAAGGGCGTTTGTGTCATTAATTGAACATTTACGTCATTTTCTGAATCCCAAGGCTTATTCTAATCACTTTTCGTACTTAAGGAATGTAGTTCATCCAATAAGTGCATTTGTGTCATTGGATAAACATTTACGTCATTTTGTGCATCCCAATGCTTTTTCTAATCACTTTTTGTGTTTAAGGAATGTAGTTCATCCAATAAGCGTGTTTGTGTCATTAATTTAACGTTTAAGTCATTTTGTGCATCCTAAGGCTTATTCTAATTACTTTTCCTACTTAAGGAATGTAGTTCATCCAATAAGTGCATTTGTGTCATTGGATGAACATTTACGTCATTTTGTGCATCCCAAGGCTTATTCTAATCACTTTTCGTACTTAAGGAATGTAGTTCATCCAATAAGCGCATTTGTGTCATTTATTTAACGTTTAAGTCATTTTGTGCATCTCAAGGCTTATTTTAATCACTTTTCGTACTTAAGGAAAGTAGTTCATCCAATAAGTGCATTTGGGTCATCGGATGAACATTTAAGTTATTTTGTGCATCCCAAGACTTATTCTAATCACTTTTCGTACTTAGGGAATGTAGTTCATCCAATAAGAGCGTTTGTGTCATTAATTTAACATTTACGTCATTTTGTGAATCCCAAGGCTTATTCTAATCACTTTTCGTACTTAAGGAATATAGTTTATCCAAGAAGAGCGTTTGTGTCTTTAATTTAAGATTTACGTCATTTTGTGCTTTCCAAGGAATATTCTAATCACTTTTCGTACTTAAGGAATGTTGTTCATCCAATAAGCGCGTTTTTGTCATTGGATGAACATTTATGTCATTTTGTGAATCCCAAGACCTATTCTAATCAGTTTTCGTACTTAAGGAATGTAAATAATTCAATCAGCGCGTTTGTGTCATTGGATGAACACTTACGTCATTTTGTGCTTTCCAACGATTATTGTAATCACTTTTCGTACTTAAGGAATGTAGTTCATCCAATAAGCGCGTTTGTGTCATTGGATGAACATTTACGTCATTTTGTGCATCCCAAGGCTTATTCTAATCACTTTTCGTACTTAAGGAATGTAGTTCATCCAATAAGCGCGTTTGTGTTATTGGATGAACATTTACGTCATTTTGTGCATCCAAAGGCTTATTCTAATCACTTTTCGTACTTAAGGAACGTAGTTCATCCAATAAGAGCATTTGTGTCATTAATTTAACATTTAAGTCATATTATGAATCCCAAGGCTTATTCTAATCACTTTTCGTACTTAAGGAATGTAGTTCATCCAATAAGTGCATTTGTGTCATTGGATGCACATTTACGTCATTTTGTGCATTCCAAGAATTATTCTAATCACTTTTCTTACTTAAGGAATGTAGTTCATCCAATAAGCGCGTTTGTGTTATTGGATGAACATTTACGTCATGTTGTGCATCCCAAGGCTTATTCTAATCACTTTTCGTACTTAAGGAATGTAGTTCATCCAATAAGAGCGTTTGTGTCATTAATTTAACATTTACGTCATTTTGTGAATCCCAAGGCTTATTCTAATCACTTTTCGTACTTAAGGAATGTAGTTCATCCAATAAGTGCATTTGTGTCATTGGATGAACATTTACGTCATTTTGTGCATCCCAAGGCTTATTCTAATCACTTTTCGTACTTAAGGAATGTAGTTCATCCAATAAGCGCATTTGTGTCATTAATTTAACATTTACGTCATTTTGTGCATCCCAAGGCTTATTCTAATCACTTTTCGTACTTAAGGAATGTAGTTCATCCAATAAGTGCATTTGTGTCATTGGATGAACATTTACGTCATTTTGTGCATCCCAATGCTTATTCTAATCACTTTTTGTGTTTAAGGAATGTAGTTCATCCAATAAGCGTGTTTGTGTCATTAATTTAACGTTTAAGTCATTTTGTGCATCCTAAGGCTTATTCTAATTACTTTTCCTACTTAAGGAATGTAGTTCATCCAATAAGTGCATTTGTGTCATTGGATGAACATTTACGTCATTTTGTGCATCCCAAGGCTTATTCTAATCACTTTTCGTACTTAAGGAATGTAGTTCATCCAATAAGGGCGTTTGTGTCATTAATTGAACATTTACGTCATTTTCTGAATCCCAAGGCTTATTCTAATCACTTTTCGTACTTAAGGAATGTAGTTCATCCAATAAGTGCATTTGTGTCATTGGATGAACATTTACGTCATTTTGTGCATCCCAATGCTTATTCTAATCACTTTTTGTGTTTAAGGAATGTAGTTCATCCAATAAGCGTGGTTGTGTCATTAATTTAACGTTTAAGTCATTTTGTGCATCCTAAGGCTTATTCTAATTACTTTTCCTACTTAAGGAATGTAGTTCATCCAATAAGTGCATTTGTGTCATTGGGTGAACATTTACGTCATTTTGTGCATCCCAAGGCTTATTCTAATCACTTTTCGTACTTAAGGAATGTAGTTCATCCAATAAGCGCATTTGTGTCATTTATTTAACGTTTAAGTCATTTTGTGCATCTCAAGGCTTATTTTAATCACTTTTCGTACTTAAGGAATGTAGTTCATCCAATAAGTGCATTTGGGTCATTGGATGAACATTTAAGTTATTTTGTGCATCCCAAGACTTATTCTAATCACTTTTCGTACTTAGGGAATGTAGTTCATCCAATAAGAGCGTTTGTGTCATTAATTTAACATTTACGTCATTTTGTGAATCCCAAGGCTTATTCTAATCACTTTTCGTACTTAAGGAATATAGTTTATCCAAGAAGAGCGTTTGTGTCTTTAATTTAAGATTTACGTCATTTTGTGCTTTCCAAGGAATATTCTAATCACTTTTCGTACTTAAGAAATGTTGTTCATCCAATAAGCGCGTTTTTGTCATTGGATGAACATTTATGTCATTTTGTGAATCCCAAGACCTATTCTAATCAGTTTTCGTACTTAAGGAATGTAAATAATTCAATCAGCGCGTTTGTGTCATTGGATGAACACTTACGTCATTTTGTGCTTTCCAACGATTATTGTAATCACTTTTCGTACTTAAGGAATGTAGTTCATCCAATAAGCGCGTTTGTGTCATTGGATGAACATTTACGTCATTTTGTGCATCCCAAGGCTTATTCTAATCACTTTTCGTACTTAAGGAATGTAGTTCATCCAATAAGCGCGTTTGTGTTATTGGATGAACATTTACGTCATTTTGTGCATCCAAAGGCTTATTCTAATCACTTTTCGTACTTAAGGAACGTAGTTCATCCAATAAGAGCATTTGTGTCATTAATTTAACATTTAAGTCATTTTGTGAATCCCAAGGCTTATTCTAATCACTTTTCGTACTTAAGGAATGTAGTTCATCCAATAAGTGCATTTGTGTCATTGGATGCACATTTACGTCATTTTGTGCATTCCAAGAATTATTCTAATCACTTTTCTTACTTAAGGAATGTAGTTCATCCAATAAGAGCATTTGTGTCATTAATTTAACATTCAAGTCATTTTGTGAATGACAAGGATTACTCTAATAACTTTTCGTACTTAAGGAATGTAGTTCATCCAATAAGTGCATTTGTGTCATTGGATGCACATTTATGTGATTCTGTGCATTACAAGGATTAGTCTAATCACTTTTCGAACATAAGGAATGTAGTTCATCCAATAAGCGCGTTTGTGTCATTGGATGAACATTTATGTCATTTTGTGAATCCCAAGACCTATTCTAATCAGTTTTCGTATTTAAGGAATGTAAATAATTCAATAAGCGCGTTTGTGTCATTGGATAAACATTTATGTCATTTTGTGAATACCGAGACTATTCTAATCAGTTTTCGTACTTAAGGAATGTAGTTAATTCAATAAGCGCGTTTGTGTCATTGGATGAACATTTACATCATTTTGTGCATCCCAAGGATTATTCTAATCACTTTTCGTACTTAAGGAATGTAGTTCATCCAATAAGCGCGTTTGTGTTATTGGATGAACATTTACGTCATGTTGTGCATCCCAAGGCTTATTCTAATCACTTTTCGTACTTAAGGAATGTAGTTCATCCAATAAGAGCGTTTGTGTCATTAATTTAACATTTACGTCATTTTGTGAATCCCAAGGCTTATTCTAATCACTTTTTGTACTTAAGGAATGTAGTTCATCCAATAAGTGCATTTGTGTCATTGGATGAACATTTACGTCATTTTGTGCATCCCAAGGCTTATTCTAATCACTTTTCGTACTTAAGGAATGTAGTTCATCCAATAAGCGCATTTGTGTCATTTATTTAACGTTTAAGTCATTTTGTGCATCTCAAGGCTTATTTTAATCACTTTTCGTACTTAAGGAATGTAGTTCATCCAATAAGTGCATTTGGGTCATTGGATGAACATTTAAGTTATTTTGTGCATCCCAAGACTTATTCTAATCACTTTTCGTACTTAGGGAATGTAGTTCATCCAATAAGAGCGTTTGTGTCATTAATTTAACATTTACGTCATTTTGTGAATCCCAAGGCTTATTCTAATCACTTTTCGTACTTAAGGAATATAGTTTATCCAAGAAGAGCGTTTGTGTCTTTAATTTAAGATTTACGTCATTTTGTGCTTTCCAAGGAATATTCTAATCACTTTTCGTACTTAAGGAATGTTGTTCATCCAATAAGCGCGTTTTTGTCATTGGATGAACATTTATGTCATTTTGTGAATCCCAAGACCTATTCTAATCAGTTTTCGTACTTAAGGAATGTAAATAATTCAATCAGCGCGTTTGTGTCATTGGATGAACACTTACGTCATTTTGTGCTTTCCAACGATTATTGTAATCACTTTTCGTACTTAAGGAATGTAGTTCATCCAATAAGCGCGTTTGTGTCATTGGATGAACATTTACGTCATTTTGTGCATCCCAAGGCTTATTCTAATCACTTTTCGTACTTAAGGAATGTAGTTCATCCAATAAGCGCGTTTGTGTTATTGGATGAACATTTACGTCATTTTGTGCATCCAAAGGCTTATTCTAATCACTTTTCGTACTTAAGGAACGTAGTTCATCCAATAAGAGCATTTGTGTCATTAATTTAACATTTAAGTCATATTATGAATCCCAAGGCTTATTCTAATCACTTTTCGTACTTAAGGAATGTAGTTCATCCAATAAGTGCATTTGTGTCATTGGATGCACATTTACGTCATTTTGTGCATTCCAAGAATTATTCTAATCACTTTTCTTACTTAAGGAATGTAGTTCATCCAATAAGCGCGTTTGTGTCATTGGATGAACATTTATGTCGTTTTGTGAATCCCAAGACCTATTCTAATCAGTTTTCGTACTTAAGGAATGTAGTTAATTCAATAAGCGCGTTTGTGTCATTGGATGAACACTTACGCCATTTTGTGCATCCCAAGGCTTATTCTAATCACTTTTTGTACTTTTGGAATGTAGTTCGTCCATTAAGCGTGTTTGTGTTATTGGATGAACATTTACGTCATTTTGTGCATCCCAAGGCTTATTCTAATCACTTTTCGTACTTAAGGAATGTAGTTCATCCAATAAGAGCATTTGTGTCATTAATTTAACATTCAAGTCATTTTGTGAATGACAAGGATTACTCTAATAACTTTTCGTACTTAAGGAATGTAGTTCATCCAATAAGTGCATTCGTGTCATTGGATGCACATTTATGTGATTCTGTGCATTACAAGGATTAGTCTAATGACTTTTCGAACATAAGGAATGTAGTTCATCCAATAAGCGCGTTTGTGTCATTGGATGAACATTTATGTCATTTTGTGAATCCCAAGACCTATTCTAATCAGTTTTCGTATTTAAGGAATGTAAATAATTCAATAAGCGCGTTTGTGTCATTGGATAAACATTTATGTCATTTTGTGAATCCCGAGACTATTCTAATCAGTTTTCGTACTTAAGGAATGTAGTTAATTCAATAAGCGCGTTTGTGTCATTGGATGAACATTTACATCATTTTGTGCATCCCAAGGATTATTCTAATCACTTTTCGTACTTAAGGAATGTAGTTCATCCAATAAGCGCGTTTGTGTTATTGGATGAACATTTACGTCATGTTGTGCATCCCAAGGCTTATTCTAATCACTTTTCGTACTTAAGGAATGTAGTTCATCCAATAAGAGCCTTTGTGTCATTAATTTAACATTTACGTCATTTTGTGAATCCCAAGGCTTATTCTAATCACTTTTCGTACTTAAGGAATGTAGTTCATCCAATAAGCGCGTTTGTGTCATTGGATGAACATTTACGTCATTTTGTGCATCCCAAGGCTTATTCTAATCACTTTACGTACTTAAGGAACGTAGTTCATCCAATAAGAGCATTTATGTCATTAATTTAACATTTAAGTCATTTTGTGAATCGCAAGGCTTATTCTAATCACTTTTCGTACTTAAGGAATGTAGTTCATCCAATAAGTGCATTTGTGTCATTGGATGCACATTTACGTCATTTTGTGCATTCCAAGAATTATTCTAATCACTTTTCTTACTTAAGGAATGTAGTTCATCCAATAAGCGCGTTTGTGTCATTGGATGAACATTTATGTCGTTTTGTGAATCCCAAGACCTATTCTAATCAGTTTTCGTACTTAAGGAATGTAGTTAATTCAATAAGCGCGTTTGTGTCATTGGATGAACACTTACGCCATTTTGTGCATCCCAAGGCTTATTCTAATCACTTTTTGTACTTATGGAATGTAGTTCGTCCATTAAGTGCATTTGTGTCATTGGAGGAACATTTATGTCATTTTGTGCATCCCATGGCTTATTCTAATCACTTTTCGTACTTAAGGAATGTAGTTCATCCAATAAGTGCATTTGTGTCATTGGATGAACATTTACGTCATTTTGTGCATCCCAAGGCTTATTCTAATCACTTTTCGGACTTAAGGAATGTAGTTCATCCGATAAGTGCATTTTTGTCAATGGATGAACATTTACGTCATTTTGTGCATCCCAAGGCTTATTATAATCACTTTTCGGACTTAAGGAATGTAGTTCGTCCATTAAGTGCATTTGTGTCATTGGATGAACATTTATGTCATTTTGTGCATCCGAAGGCGTATTCTAATCACTTTTCATACTTAAGGAATGTAGTTCATCCAATAAGTGCATAAGTGTCATTGGATGAACACTTACGTCATTTTGTGCATCCCAAAGCTTATTCTAATTACTTTTCGTACTTAAGGAATGTAGTTCATCCAATAAGCGCGTTTGTGTCAATGGATGAACATTTATGTCATTTTGTGAATCCCAAGACCTATTCTAATCAGTTTTCGTATTTAAGGAATGTAAATAATTCAATAAGCGCGTTTGTGTCATTGGATAAACATTTATGTCATTTTGTGAATCCCGAGACTATTCTAATCAGTTTTCGTACTTAAGGAATGTAGTTAATTCAATAAGCGCGTTTGTGTCATTGGATGAACATTTACATCATTTTGTGCATCCCAAGGCTTATTCTAATCACTTTTCGTACTTAAGGAATGTAGTTCATCCAATAAGCGCGTTTGTGTTATTGGATGAACATTTACGTCATGTTGTGCATCCCAAGGCTTATTCATTAACTTTTCGTACTTAAGGAATGTAGTTCATCCAATAAGAGCGTTTGTGTCATTAATTTAACATTTACGTCATTTTGTGAATCTCAAGGCTTATTCTAATCACTTTTCGTACTTAAGGAATGTAGTTCATCCAATAAGCGCGTTTGTGTCATTGGATGAACATTTACGTCATTTTGTGCATCCCAAGGCTTATTCTAATCACTTTTCGTACTTAAGGAACGTAGTTCATCCAATAAGAGCATTTATGTCTTTAATTTAACATTTAAGTCATTTTGTGAATCCCAAGGCTTATTCTAATCACTTTTCGTACTTAAGGAATGTAGTTCATCCAATAAGTGCATTTGTGTCATTGGATGCACATTTACGTCATTTTGTGCATTCCAAGAATTATTCTAATCACTTTTCTTACTTAAGGAATGTAGTTCATCCAATAAGCGCGTTTGTGTCATTGGATGAACATTTATGTCGTTTTGTGAATCCCAAGACCTATTCTAATCAGTTTTCGTACTTAAGGAATGTAAATAATTCAATAAGCGCGTTTGTGTCATTAGATGAACACTTACGTCATTTTGTGCATCCCAAGGCTTAGTCTAATCACTTCGCGTACTTATGGAATGTAGTTCGTCCAACAAGTGCATTTCTGTCATTGGACGAACATTTGAGTCATTTTGTGCATCCCAAGGCTTATTCTAATCACTTTTCGTACTTAAGGAATGTAGTTCATCCAATAAGCGTGTTTGTGTTATTGGATGAACATTTACGTCATTTTGTGCATCCCAAGGCTTTTTCTAATCACTTTTCGTTCTTAAGGAATGTAGTTCATCCAATAAGAGCGTTTGTGTCATTAATTTAACATTTAAGTCATTTTGTGAATCCCAAGGATTATTCTAATAACTTTTCGTAGTTAAGGAATGTAGTTCATCCAATAAGTGCATTTGTGTCATTGGATGCACATTTACGTCATTATGTGCATTACAAGGATTAGTCTAATCACTTTTCGTACTTAAGGAATGTAGTTCATCCAATAAGTGCGTTTGTGTCATTGGATAAACATTTATGTCATTTTGTGAATCCCAAGACCTATTCTAATCAGTTTTCGTACTTAAGGAATGTAGTTAATTCAATAAGCGCGTTTGTGTCATTGGATGAACACTTACGCCATTTTGTGCATCCCAAGGCTTATTCTAATCACTTTTCGTACTTAAGGAATGTAGTTCATCCAATAAGCGCGTTTGTGTTATTGGATGAACATTTACGTCATGTTGTGCATCCCAAGGCTTATTCTAATCACTTTTCGTACCTAAGGAATGTAGTTCATCCAATAAGAGTGTTTGTGTCATTAATTTAACATTTACGTCATTTTGTGAATCCCAAGGCTTATTCTATTCACTTTTCGTACTTAAGGAATTTAGTTCATCCAATAAGCGCGTTTGTGTCATTGGATGAACATTTACGTCATTTTGTGCATCCCAAGGTTTATTCTAATCACTTTTCGTACTTAAGGAATGTAGTTCATCCAATAAGCGTGTTTGTGTTATTGGATAAACATTTACGTCATTTTGTGCATCCCAAGGCTTATTCTAATCACTTTTCGTACTTAAGGAATGTAGTTCATCCAATAAGAGCATTTGTGTCATTAATTTAACATTCAAATTATTTTGTGAATGACAAGGATTACTCTAATAACTTTTCGTACTTAAGGAATGTAGTTCATCCAATAAGTGCATTTGTGTCATTGGATGCACATTTATGTGATTCTGTGCATTACAAGGATTAGTCTAATCACTTTTCGTACATAAGGAATGTAGTTCATCCAATAAGTGCATTTGTGTCATTGGATGCACATTTACGTCATTCTGTGTATTACAAGGATTAGTCTAATCACTTTTCGTACTTAAGGAATGTAGTTCATCCAATAAGCGCATTTGTGTCATTGGATGTACATTTACGTCATTTTATGCATTCGAAGGATTATTCTAATTACTTTTCGTACTTAAGGAATGTAGTTCATCCAATAAGTGCATTTGTGTCATTGGATGAACATTTACGTCATTTTGTGCATCCCAAGGCTTATTCTAATCACTTTTCGGACTTAAGGAATGTAGTTCATCCGATAAGTGCATTTTTGTCAATGGATGAACATTTACGTCATTTTGTGCATCCCAAGGCTTATTCTAATCACTTTTCGGACTTAAGGAATGTAGTTCGTCC
>JBBPBO010001985.1:42220638-42268112 GCA_037974295.1 Cicer cuneatum
GATGAACATTTACGTCATGTTGTGCATCCCAAGGCTTATTCTAATCACTTTTCGTACTTAAGGAATGTAGTTCATCCAATAAGTGCATTTCTGTCATTGGATGAACATTTACGTCATTTTGTGCATCCCATGGCTTATTCTAATCACTTTTCGTACATAAGGAATGTAGTTCATCCAATAAGTGCATTTGTGTCATTGGATGAACATTTAGGTCATTTTGTGCATCCCAAGGCTTATTCTAATCACTTTTCATACATAAGGAATGTAGTTCATCCAATAAGTGCATTTGTGTCATTGGATGAACATTTACGTCATTTTGCGCATCCCAAGGCTTATTCTAATCACTTTTCGTACTTAAGGAATGTAGTTAATCCAATAAGCGCGTTTGCGTCATTAATTTAACATTTAGGTCATTTTGTGCATCCCAAGTTTTATTCTAATTACTTTTCGTACTTAAGGATGTAGTTCATCCAATAAGTGCATTTGTGTCATTGGATGATTATTTAGGTCATTTTGTGCATCCCAAGGCTTATTCTAATCACTTTTCGTACTTAAGGAATATAATTCATCCAATAAGCGCGTTTGTGTCATTAATTTAACTTTTACGTCATTTTGTGCATCCCAAGGCTTATTCTTATCACATTTCGTAGTTAAGGATGTAGTTCATCCAATTAGTGCATTTGTATAATTGGATGAACATTTATGTCAATTTGTGCATCCCAAGCCTAATTCTAATACATTTCGTACTTAAGGAATGTAGTTCATCAAATAAGCGGGTCTGTGTCATTAATCTAACATTTACGTCATTCTGTGCATCCCAAGGCTTATTCTAATCACTTTTCGTACTTATGGAATGTAGTTCATCCAATAAGTGCATTTGTGTCATTGGATGAACATTTACGTCATGTTGTGCATCCCAAGGCTTATTCTAATCACTTTTCGTACTTAAGGAATGTAGTTTATCCAATAAGTGCATTTCGGTCATTGGATGAACATTTACGTCATTTTGTGCCTCCCAAGGCTAATTCTAATCACTTTTCGTACTTAACGAATGTAGTTCATCGAATAAGTGCATTTGTGTCATTGGATGAACATTTATGTCATTTTGTGCATACCAAGGCTTATTCTAATCACTTTTCGTACTTAAGGAATGTAGTTAATCCAATAAGCGCGTTTGCGTCATTAAATTAACATTTAGGTCATTTTGTGCATCCCAAGGTTTATTCTAATCACTTTTCGTACTTAAGGATGTAGTTCATCCAATAGGTGCATTTGTGTCATTGGATGAACATTTAGGTCATTTTGTGCATCCCAAGGCTTATTCTAATCACTTTTCGTACTTAATGAATGTAGTTCATCCAATAAGCGTGTTTGTGTCATTAATTTAACATTTACGTCATTTTGTGCATCCCAAGGCTTATTCTAATCACATTTCGTACTTAAGGATTTAGTTCATCCAATAAGTGCATTTGTATAATTGGATGAACATTTATTTTATTTTGTGCATCCCAAGGCTAATTCTAATTACATTTCGTACTTAAGGAATGTAGTTCATCAAATAAGCGGGTATGTGTCATTAATCTAACATTTACGTCATTCTGTGCATCCAAGGCTTATTCAAATCACTTTTCGTACTTATGGAATGTAGTTCATCCAATAAGTGCATTTGTGTCATTGGATGAACATTTACGTCATGTTGTGCATCCCAAGGCTTATTCTAATCACTTTTCGTTCTTATGGAATGTAGTTCATCCAATCAGTGCATTCTGTCATTGGATGAACATTTACGTCATTTTGTGCCTCCCAAGGCTAATTCTAATCACTTTTCGTACTTAAGGAATGTAGTTCATCCAATAAGTGCATTTGTGTCATTGGATGAACATTTACGTCATTTTGTGCATCCCAAGGCTTATTCTAATCACTTTTCGTACTTAAGGTATGTAATTCATCCAATAAGTGCATTTGTGTCATTGATTGAACATTTACGCCATTTTGTGCATCCCAAGGCTTATTCTAATCACTTTTCGTACTTAAGGAATGTAGTTAATCCAATAAGCGCGTTGGCGTCATTAATTAAACATTTAGGTCATTCGGTGCATCGCAAGGTTTATTCTAATCACTTTTCGTACTTAAGGATGTAGTTCATCCAATAAGTGCATTTGTGTCATTGCATGAACATTTACGTCATTTTTTGCATCCCAAGGCTTATTCTAATTACTTTTCGTACTTAAGGAATGTAGTTCATCCAATAAGTGCAGTTGTGTCATTGGATGAACATTTACGTCATTTTTTGCATCCCAAGGCTTATTCTAATCACTTTTCGTACTTAAGGAATGTAGTTCATCCAATAAGTGCATTTGTGTCATTGGATGAACATTTACGTCATTTTGTGCATCCCAAGGCTTATTCTAATCACTTTTCGTACTTAAGGAATGTAGTTCATCCAATAAGTGCATTTGTGTCATTGGATGAACATTTACGTCGTTTATTGCATCCCAAGGCTTATTCTAATCACTTTTCGTACTTAAGGAATGTAGTTCATCCAATAAGTGCATTTCTGTCATTGGATGAACATTTACGTCATTGTTTGCATCCCAAGGCTTATTCTAATCACTTTTCGTACATAAGGAATGTAGTTCATCCAATAAGTGCATTTGTGTCATTGGATGAACATTTGCGTCATTTTGTGCATCCCAAGGCTTATTCTAATCACTTTTCGTACTTAAGGAATGTAGTTCATCCAATAAGAGTGTTTGTGTCATTGGATCAACATTTACGTCATTTTGTGCATTCCAAGGCTTATTCTAATCACTTTTCGTACTTAAGGAATATATTTCATCTAATAAGCGCGTTTGTGTCATTGGATGAACATTTACGTCATTTTTTGCATCCCAAGGCTTATTCTAATCACTTTTCGTACTTAAGCAATGTAGTTCATCCAATAAGTGCATTTGTGTCATTGGATGAACATTTACGTCATTTTGTGCATCCCAAGGCTTATTCTAATCACTTTTCGTACGTAAGGAATGTACTTCATCCAATAAGTGCATTTGTGTCATTGGATGAACATTTAGGTCATTCTGTGCATCCCAAGGCTTATTCTAATCACTTTTCGTACTTAAGGAATGTAGTTCATCCAATAAGAGTGTTTGTGTCATTGGATCAACATTTACGTCATTTTGTGCATTCCAAGGCTTATTCTAATCACTTTTCGTACTTAAGGAATATATTTCATCTAATAAGCGCGTTTGTGTCATTGGATGAACATTTACATCATTTTGTGCATCCCAAGGCTTATTCTAATCACTTTTCGTACTTAAGGAATGTAGTTCATCCAATAAGCGCGTTTGTGTCATTGGATGAACATTTACGTCATGTTGTGCATCCCAAGGCTTATTCTAATCACTTTTCGTACGTAAGGAATGTACTTCATCCAATAAGTGCATTTGTGTCATTGGATGAACATTTAGGTCATTCTGTGCATCCCACGGCTTATTCTAATCACTTTTCGTACTTATGGAATGTAGTTCATCCAATAAGTGCATTTGTGTCATTGGATGAACATTTACGTCATTTTTTGCATCCGAAGGCCTATTCTAATCACTTTTCGTACTTAAGGAATGTAGTTCATCCAATAAGTGCATTTGTGTCATTGGATGAACATTTACGTCATTTTGTGCATCCCAAGGCTTATTCTAATCACTTTTGTTACTTACGGAATGTAGTTCATCAAATAAGTGCATTTGTGTCATTGGATGAACATTTACGTCATTTTGTGCATCCCAAGGCTTATTCTAATCACTTTTCGTACTTAAGGAATGTAGTTCATCAAATAAGCGCGTTTGTGTCATTAATCTGACATTTACGTAATTCTGTCCATCCCAAGGCTTATTCTAATCACTTTTCGTACTTATAGAATGTAGTTCATCCAATAAGTGCAATTGTGTCATTGGATGAACATTTACGTCATGTTGTGCATCCCAAGGCTTATTCTAATAACTTTTCGTACTTAAGGAATGTAGTTCACCCAATAAGCGCGTTTGTGTCATTGGATCAACATTTACGTCATTTTGTGCATTCCAAGGCTTATTCTAATCACTTTTCGTACTTAAGGAATATATTTCGTCCAATAAGCGCGTTTGTGTCATTGGATGAACATTTACATCATTTTGTGCATCCCAAGGCTTATTCTAATCACTTTTCGTACTTAAGGAATGTAGTTCATCTTATAAGCGCGTTTGTGTCATGGGATGAACATTTACGTCATGTTGTGCATCCCAAGGCTTATTATAATCACTTTTCGTACTTAAGGAATGTAGTTCATCCAATAAGTGCATTTGTGTCATTGGATGAACATTTACGTCATTTTTTGCATCCCAAGGCTTATTCTAATCACTTTTCGTACTTAAGGAATGTAGTTCATCCAATAAGTGCATTTGTGTCATTGGATGAACATTTACGTCATTTTGTGCATCCCAAGGCTTAATCTAATCACTTTTCTTACTTAAGGAATGTACTTCATCCAATAAGCGCGTTTGTGTCATTAATTTAACATTTAGGTCATTTTGTGCATCCCAAGGCTTATTCTAATCACTTTTCGTACTTAATGAATGTAGTTCATCCAATAAGTGCATTTGTATCATTGGATGAACATTTACGTCATTTTGTGCATCCCAAGGCTTATTCTAATCACTTTTCGTACTTAAGGAATGTAGTTCATCCAATAAGCGCGTTTGTGTCATTAATTTAACATTGAGGTCATTTTGTGCATCCCATAGCTTATTCTAATCACTTTTCGTACTTAATCAATGTAGTTCATCCAATAAGTGCATTTGTGTCATTGGATGAACATTTACGTCATTTTGTGCATCCCAAAGCTTATTCTAATCACTTTTCGTACTTAAGGAATGTAATTCATCCAATAAGCGCGTTTGTGTCATTAATTTAACATTTCGGTCATTTTGTGCATCCCAAGGCTTATTCTAATAACTTTTCGTACCTAAATACGTAGTTCATCCAATAAGTGCATTTGTGTCATTGGATGAACATTTACGTCATTTTGTGCATCCCAAAGCTTATTCTAATCACTTTTCGTACTTAAGGAATGTAGTTCACCCGATAAGCGCGTTTGTGTCATTAATTTAACATTTACGACATTTTGTACATCCCAAGGCTTATTCTAATCACTTTTCGTACTTATGGAATGTAGTTCATCCAATAAGCGCGTTTGTGTCATTTATTTAACATTTATGTCATTTTGTGCATCCCAAGGCTTATTCTAATCACTTTTCGTACTTAAGGATGTAGTTCATCCAATAAGTGCATTTGTGTCATTGGATGAACATTTACGTCATTTTGTGCATCCCAAGGCTTATTCTAATCACTTTTCGTACTTAAGGATGTAGTTCCTCCAATAAGTGCATTTGTGTCATTGGATGAACATTTACGTCATTTTGTGCATCCCAAAGCTTAATCTAATCACTTTTCGTACTTAAGGAATGTAGTTCACCCGATTAGCGCGTTTGTGTCATTAATTAACATTTAGGACATCTTGTGCATCACAATGCTTATTCTAATCACTTTTCGTACTTAATGAATGTAGTTCATCCAATAAGTGCATTTGTGTCATTGGATGAACATTTACGTCATTTTTTGCATCCCAAGGCTTATTCTAATCACTTTTCGTACTTAAGGAATGTAGTTCATCCAATAAGTGCATTTGTGTCATTGGATGAACATTTACGTCATTTTGTGCATCCCAAGGCTTATTCTAATCACTTTTGTTACTTACGGAATGTAGTTCATCAAATAAGTGCATTTGTGTCATTGGATGAACATTTACGTCATTTTGTGCATCCCAAGGCTTATTCTAATCACTTTTTGTACTTAAGGAATGTAATTCATCAAATAAGCGCGTTTGTGTCATTAATCTGACATTTACGTAATTCTGTCCATCCCAATGCTTATTCTAATCACTTTTCGTACTTATGGAATGTAGTTCATCCAATAAGTGCAATTGTGTCATTGGATGAACATTTACGTCATGTTGTGCATCCCAAGGCTTATTCTAATAACTTTTCGTACTTAAGGAATGTAGTTCATCCAATAAGAGTGTTTGTGTCATTGGATCAACATTTACGTCATTTTGTGCATTCCAAGGCTTATTCTAATCACTTTTCGTACTTAAGGAATATATTTCATCCAATAAGCGCGTTTGTGTCATTGGATGAACATTTACATCATTTTGTGCATCCCAAGGCTTATTCTAATCACTTTTCGTACTTAAGGAATGTAGTTCATCCAATAAGCGCGTTTGTGTCATTGGATGAACATTTACGTCATGTTGTGCATCCCAAGGCTTATTGTAATCACTTTTCGTACTTAAGGAATGTAGTTCATCCAATAAGTGGATTTGTGTCATTGAATGAACATTTACGTCATTTTTTGCATCCCAAGGCTTATTCTAATTACTTTTCGTACTTAAGGAATGTAGTTCATCCAATAAGTGCATTTGTGTCATTGGATGAACATTTACGTCATTTTTTGCATCCCAAGGCTTATTCTAATCACTTTTCGTACTTAAGGAATGTAGTTCATCCAATAAGTGCATTTGTGTCATTGGATGAACATTTACGTCATTTTGTGCATCCCAAGGCTTATTCTAATCACTTTTCGTACTTAAGGAATGTAGTTCATCAAATAAGCGCGTTTGTGTCATTAATCTGACATTTACGTAATTCTGTCCATCCCAAGGCTTATTCTAATCACTTTTCGTACTTATGGAATGTAGTTCATCCAATAAGTGCAATTGTGTCATTAAATGAACATTTACGTCATGTTGTGCATCCCAAGGCTTATTCTAATAACTTTTCGTACTTAAGGAATGTAGTTCACCCAATAAGAGTGTTTGTGTCATTGGATCAACATTTACGTCATTTTGTGCATTCCAAGGCTTATTCTAATCACTTTTCGTACTTAAGGAATATATTTCATCCAATAAGCGCGTTTGTGTCATTGGATGAACATTTACATCATTTTGTGCATCCCAAGGCTTATTCTAATCACTTTTCGTACTTAAGGAATGTAGTTCATCCAATAAGCGCGTTTGTGTCATTGGATGAACATTTACGTCATGTTGTGCATCCCAAGGCTTATTGTAATCACTTTTCGTACTTAAGGAATGTAGTTCATCCAATAAGTGGATTTGTGTCATTGAATGAACATTTACGTCATTTTTTGCATCCCAAGGCTTATTCTAATTACTTTTCGTACTTAAGGAATGTAGTTCATCCAATAAGTGCATTTGTGTCATTGGATGAACATTTACGTCATTTTTTGCATCCCAAGGCTTATTCTAATCACTTTTCGTACTTAAGGAATGTAGTTCATCCAATAAGTGCATTTGTGTCATTGGATGAACATTTACGTCATTTTGTGCATCCCAAGGCTTATTCTAATCACTTTTCGTACTTAAGGAATGTAGTTCATCAAATAAGCGCGTTTGTGTCATTAATCTGACATTTACGTAATTCTGTCCATCCCAAGGCTTATTCTAATCACTTTTCGTACTTATGGAATGTAGTTCATCCAATAAGTGCAATTGTGTCATTAAATGAACATTTACGTCATGTTGTGCATCCCAAGGCTTATTCTAATAACTTTTCGTACTTAAGGAATGTAGTTCACCCAATAAGCGCGTTTGTGTCATTGGATCAACATTTACGTCATTTTGTGCATTCGAAGGCTTATTCTAATCACTTTTCGTACTTAAGGAATATATTTCGTCCAATAAGCGCGTTTGTGTCATTGGATGAACATTTACATCATTTTGTGCATCCCAAGGCTTATTCTAATCACTTTTCGTACTTAAGGAATGTAGTTCATCTTATAAGCGCGTTTGTGTCATGGGATGAACATTTACGTCATGTTGTGCATCCCAAGGCTTATTATAATCACTTTTCGTACTTAAGGAATGTAGTTCATCCAATAAGTGCATTTGTGTCATTGGATGAACATTTACGTCATTTTTTGCATCCCAAGGCTTATTCTAATCACTTTTCGTACTTAAGGAATGTAGTTCATCCAATAAGTGCATTTGTGTCATTGGATGAACATTTACGTCATTTTTTGCATCCCAAGGCTTATTCTAATTACTTTTCGTACTTAAGGAATGTAGTTCATCCAATAAGTGCATTTGTGTCATTGGATGAACATTTACGTCATTTTTTGCATCCCAAGGCTTATTCTAATCACTTTTCGTACTTAAGGAATGTAGTTCATCAAATAAGCGCGTTTGTGTCATTAACCTGTCATTTACGTCATTCTGTGCATCCCAAGGTTTATTGTAATCACTTTTCGTACTTATGGAATGTAGTTCATCCAATAAGGGCATTTGTGTCATTGGATGAACATTTACGTCATGTTGTGCATCCGAAGGCTTATTCTAATCACTTTTCGTACTTAAGGAACGTAGTTCATCCAATAAGTGCATTTGTGTCATTGGATGAATATTTACGTCATTTTGTGCATCCGAAGGCTTATTCTAATCACTTTTCGTACTTAAGGAATGTAGTTCATCCAATAAGTGCATTTGTGTCATTGGATGAACATTTACGTCATTTTTTGCATCCCAAGGCTTATTCTAATCACTTTTCGTACTTAAGGAATGTAGTTCATCCAATAAGTGCATTTGTGTCATTGGATGAACATTTACGTCATTTTGTGCATCCCAAGGCTTATTCTAATCACTTTTGTTACTTACGGAATGTAGTTCATCAAATAAGTGCATTTGTGTCATTAGATGAACATTTACGTCATTTTGTGCATCCCAAGGCTTATTCTAATCACTTTTTGTACTTAAGGAATGTAGTTCATCAAATAAGCGCGTTTGTGTCATTAATCTGACATTTACGTAATTCTGTCCATCCCAATGCTTATTCTAATCACTTTTAATACTTAAGGAATGTAGTTCATCAAATAAGCACGTTTGTGTCATTAATCTAACATTTACGTCATTTTGTGCATCCCAAGGCTTATTCTAATCACTTTTCGTACTTATGGAATGAAGTTCATCCAATAAGGGCATTTGTGTCATTGGATGAACATTTACGTCATGTTGTGCATCCAAAGGCTTATTCTTATCACTTTTCGTACTTAAGGAATGTAGTTCATCCAATAAGCGCGTTTGTGTCATTGAATGAAAATTTACGTCATTTTGTGCATCCCAAGGCTTATTCTAATCACTTTTCGTACTTAAGGAATGTAGTTCATGCAATAAGCGCGTTTGTGTCATTGGATGAACATTTACGTCATGTTGTGCATCCCAAGGCTTATTCTAATCACTTTTCTTACTTAAGGAATGTAGTTCATCCAATAAGCACCTTTGTGTCATTGGATGAACATTTACGTCATTTTGTGCATCCCCAGGCTTATTCTAATCATTTTTCGTACTTAAGGAATGTAGTTCATCAAATAAGCGCGTTTGTATCATTAATCTAACATTTAAGTCATTCTGTGCATCCCAAGGCTTATTCTAATCACTTTTCGTACTTATGGAATGTAGTTCATCCAATAAGGGCATTTGTGTCATTGGATAAACATTTACGTCATTTTGTGCATCCCAAGGCTTATTCTAATCACTTTTTGTACTTACGGAATGTAGTTCATCCAATAAGTGCATTTATGTCATTGGATGAACAGGTACGTCATTTTGTGCATCCCTAGGCTTATTCTAATCACTTTTCGTACTTAAGGAATGTAGTGCATCCAATAAGTGCATTTGTGTCATTGGATTAACATTTACGTCATTTTGTGCATCCCAAAGCTTATTCTAATCACTTTTCGTACTTAAGGAATGTAGCTCATCCAATAAGAGAATTTGTGTCATTGGATGAACATTTACGTCATTTTGTGCATCCCAAAGCTTATTCTAATCACTTTTCGTACTTAAGGAATGTAGTTAATCCAATAAGCGCGTTTGCGTCATTAATTTAACATTTAGGTCTTTTTGTGCATCCCAAGGTTTATTCTAATCACTTTTCGTACTTAAGGATGTAGTTCATCCAATAAGTGCATTTGTGTCATTGGATGAACATTTAGGCCATTTTGTGCATCCCAAGGCTTATTCTAATCACTTTTAATACTTAAGGAATGTAGTTCATCAAATAAGCTCGTTTGTGTCATTAATCTAACATTTACGTCATTTTGTGCATCCCAAGGCTTATTCTAATCACTTTTCGTACTTAAGGAATGTAGTTCATCCAATAAGTGCATTTGTGTCATTGGATGAACATTTACGTCATTTTGTGCATCCCAAGGCTTATTCTAATCACTTTTCGTACTTAAGGAATGTAGTTCATCAAATAAGCGCGTTTGTGTCATTAATCTGACATTTACGTAATTCTGTCCATCCCAAGGCTTATTCTAATCACTTTTCGTACTTATGGAATGTAGTTCATCCAATAAGTGCAATTGTGTCATTAAATGAACATTTACGTCATGTTGTGCATCCCAAGGCTTATTCTAATAACTTTTCGTACTTAAGGAATGTAGTTCACCCAATAAGAGTGTTTGTGTCATTGGATCAACATTTACGTCATTTTGTGCATTCCAAGGCTTATTCTAATCACTTTTCGTACTTAAGGAATATATTTCATCCAATAAGCGCGTTTGTGTCATTGGATGAACATTTACATCATTTTGTGCATCCCAAGGCTTATTCTAATCACTTTTCGTACTTAAGGAATGTAGTTCATCCAATAAGCGCGTTTGTGTCATTGGATGAACATTTACGTCATGTTGTGCATCCCAAGGCTTATTGTAATCACTTTTCGTACTTAAGGAATGTAGTTCATCCAATAAGTGGATTTGTGTCATTGAATGAACATTTACGTCATTTTTTGCATCCCAAGGCTTATTCTAATTACTTTTCGTACTTAAGGAATGTAGTTCATCCAATAAGTGCATTTGTGTCATTGGATGAACATTTACGTCATTTTTTGCATCCCAAGGCTTATTCTAATCACTTTTCGTACTTAAGGAATGTAGTTCATCCAATAAGTGCATTTGTGTCATTGGATGAACATTTACGTCATTTTGTGCATCCCAAGGCTTATTCTAATCACTTTTCGTACTTAAGGAATGTAGTTCATCCAACAAGAGCATTTGTGTCATTGGATGAACATTTACGTCATTTTGTGCATCCCAAGGCTTATTCTAATTTCTTTTCGTACTTAAGGAATGTAGTTCATCCAATAAGTGCATTTGGGTCATTGGATGATCATTTACGTCATTTTGTGCATCCCAAGCCTTATTCTAATCACTTTTCGTACTTAAGGAATGTAGTTCATCCAATAAGCGCGTTTGTGTCATTGGATGAACATTTACGTCATTTTGTGCATCCCAAGGCTTATTCTAATCACTTTTCGTACTTAAGGAATGTAGTTCATCCAATAAGCGCGTTTGTGTCAGTAATTTAACATTGAGGTCATTTTGTGCATCCCAAGGCTTATTCTAATCACTTTTCGTACTTAATGAATGTAGTTCATCCAATAACTGCATTTGTATCATTGGATGAACATTTACGTCATTTTGTGCATCCTAAGGCTTAATCTAATCACTTTTCGTACTTAAGGAATGTACTTCATCCAATAAGCGCGTTTGTGTCATTAATTTAACATTTAGGTCATTTTGTGCATCCCAAGGCTTATTCTAATCACTTTTCGTACTTAAGGATGTAGTTCATCCAATAAGTGCATTTGTGTCATTGGATAAACATTTACGTCATTTTGTGCATCCCAAGGCTTATTTTAATCACTTTTCGTACTTAAGGAATGTAGTTCATCCAATAAGCGCGTTTGTGTCATTAATTTAACATTTAGGTCATTTTGGGCATCCCAAGGCTTATTCTAATCACTTTTCGTACTTAAGGATGTAGTTCCTGCAATAAGTGCATTTGTGTCATTGGATGAACATTTACGTCATTTTGTGCATCCTAAGGCTTAATCTAATCACTTTTCATACTTAAGGAATGTACTTCACCCGATAAGCGCGTTTGTGTCATTAATTAACATTTAGGACATTTTGTGCATCACAATGCTTATTCTAATTACTTTTCGTACTTAATGAATGTAGTTCATCCAATAAGTGCATTTGTGTCATTGGATTAACATTTACGTCATTTTGTGCATCCCAAGGCTTATTCTAATCACTTTTCGTACTTAAGGAATGTAGTTCATCCAATAAGTGCATTTGTCTCATTGGATGAACATTTACGTCATTTTGTGCATCCCAAGGCTTATTCTAATCACTTTTCGTACTTAAGGAATGTAGTTCATCCAATAAGTGCATTTGTGTCATTGGATGAACATTTACGTCATTTTGTGCATCCCAAGGCTTAATCTAATAACTTTTCGTACTTAAGGAATGTACTTCATCCAATAAGCGCGTTTGTGTCATTAATTTAACATTTAGGTCATTTTGGGCATCCCAAGGCTTATTCTAATCACTTTTCGTACTTAAGGATGTAGTTCCTCCAATAAGTGCATTTGTGTCATTGGATGAACATTTACGTCATTTTGTGCATCCCAAAGTTTAATCTAATCACTTTTCGTACTTAAGGAATGTAGTTCACCCGATAAGCGCGTTTGTGTCATTAATTAACATTTAGGACATTTTGTGCATCACAATGCTTATTCAAATCACTTTTCGCACTTAATGAATGTAGTTCATCCAATAAGTGCATTTGTGTCATTGGATGAACATTTACGTCATTTTGTGCATCCCAAGGCTTATTCTAATCACTTTTCGTACGTAAGGTATGAAGTTCATCCAATAAGTGCATTTGTGTCATTGGATAAACATTTACGTCATTTTGTGCATCCAAAGGCTTATTCTAATCACTTTTCGTACTTAAGGAATGTTGTTCATCCAATAAGCGCGTTTGTGTCATTAATTTAACATTGAGGTCATTTTGTGCATCCCAAGGCTTATTCTAATCACTTTTCGTACTTAAGGATGTAGTTCCTCCAATAAGTGCATTTGTGTCATTGGATGAACATTTACGTCATTTTGTGCATCCCAAAGCTTAATCTAATCACTTTTCGTACTTAAGGAATGTAGTTCACCCGATAAGCGCGTTTGTGTCATTAATTAACATTTAGGACATTTTGTGCATCACAATGCTTATTTTAATCACTTTTCGTACTTAATGAATGTAGTTCATCCAATAAGTGCATTTGTGTCATTGGATGAACATTTACGTCATTTTGTGCATCCCAAGGCTTATTCTAATCACTTTTCGTACTTAAGGATGTAGTTCCTCCAATAAGTGCATTTGTGTCATTGGATGAACATTTACGTCATTTTGTGCATCCCAAAGCTTAATCTAATCACTTTTCGTACTTAAGGAATGTAGTTCACCCGATTAGCGCGTTTGTGTCATTAATTAACATTTAGGACATCTTGTGCATCACAATGCTTATTCTAATCACTTTTCGTACTTAATGAATGTAGTTCATCCAATAAGTGCATTTGTGTCATTGGATGAACATTTACGTCATTTTTTGCATCCCAAGGCTTATTCTAATCACTTTTCGTACTTAAGGAATGTAGTTCATCCAATAAGTGCATTTGTGTCATTGGATGAACATTTACGTCATTTTGTGCATCCCAAGGCTTATTCTAATCACTTTTGTTACTTACGGAATGTAGTTCATCAAATAAGTGCATTTGTGTCATTGGATGAACATTTACGTCATTTTGTGCATCCCAAGGCTTATTCTAATCACTTTTCGTACTTAAGGAATGTAGTTCATCAAATAAGCGCGTTTGTGTCATTAATCTGACATTTACGTAATTCTGTCCATCCCAAGGCTTATTCTAATCACTTTTCGTACTTATAGAATGTAGTTCATCCAATAAGTGCAATTGTGTCATTGGATGAACATTTACGTCATGTTGTGCATCCCAAGGCTTATTCTAATAACTTTTCGTACTTAAGGAATGTAGTTCACCCAATAAGCGCGTTTGTGTCATTGGATCAACATTTACGTCATTTTGTGCATTCCAAGGCTTATTCTAATCACTTTTCGTACTTAAGGAATATATTTCGTCCAATAAGCGCGTTTGTGTCATTGGATGAACATTTACATCATTTTGTGCATCCCAAGGCTTATTCTAATCACTTTTCGTACTTAAGGAATGTAGTTCATCTTATAAGCGCGTTTGTGTCATGGGATGAACATTTACGTCATGTTGTGCATCCCAAGGCTTATTATAATCACTTTTCGTACTTAAGGAATGTAGTTCATCCAATAAGTGCATTTGTGTCATTGGATGAACATTTACGTCATTTTTTGCATCCCAAGGCTTATTCTAATCACTTTTCGTACTTAAGGAATGTAGTTCATCCAATAAGTGCATTTGTGTCATTGGATGAACATTTACGTCATTTTGTGCATCCCAAGGCTTATTGTCATCACTTTTCGTACTTAAGGAATGTAGTTCATCCAATAAGCGCGTTTGTGTCATTAATTCAACATTTAGGTCAATTTGTGCATCCCAAGGCTTATTCTAATCACTTTTCATACTTAAGGATGTAGTTCATCCAATAGGTGCATTTGTATAATTGGATGAACATTTATGTCATTTTGTGTATCCAAAGGCTTATTCAAATCACTTCTCGTACTTATGGAATGTAGTTCATCAAATAAGCGCGTTTGTGTCATTAATCTAACATATACGTCATTCTGTGAATCCGAAGGCTTATTCTAATCATTTTTCGTACTTAAGAAATGTAGTTCATCCAATAAGTGCGTTTGTGTCATTGGATGAACATTTACGTAATTTTGTGCATCTAAAGGCTTATTCTAATCAATTTTCGTACTTAAAAAATGTTGTTCATCCAAAAAGTGCGTTTGTATCATTGGATAAACATTTACGTCATTTTGTGCATCCCAAGGCTTATTCTAATCAGTTTTCGTATTTAAGGAATGTAGTTCATCCAATGAGTGCATTTTTGTCATTGGATGAACATTTACGTCATTTTGTGCATCCCAAGGCATATTCTAATCACTTTTCGTACTTAAGGAATGTAGTTCATCCAATAAGCGCGTTTGTGTCATTAATTTAACATTAACGTCGTTTTGTGCATCCCAAGGCTTATTCTAATCACTTTTCGTACTTAAGGAATGTAGTTCATCTTATAAGTGCATTTGAGTCATTGGAAGAACATTTACGCCATTTTGTGCATCCCAAGGTTTATTCTAATCACTTTTCGTACTTAAGGAATGTAGTTCATCCAATAAGAGTGTTTGTGTCATTAAGTTAACATTTACGTCATTTTGTGAATCCCAAGGCTTATTCTAATCACTTTTCGTACTTTAGTAATGTAGTTCATCCAATAAGTGCATTTGTGTCATTGGATGAACACTACGTCATTTTGTGCATCCCTAGGCTTATTCTAATCACTTTTCGTACTGAAGGAATATAGTTCATCCAGTAAGTGCATTTGTGTCATTGGATGATCATTTACGTCATTTTGTGCATCCCAAAGCTTATTCTAATCACTTTTCGTACTTAAGGAATGTAGTTCATCAAATAAGAGCATTTGTGTCGTTGGATGAACATTTACGTCATTTTGTGCATCCCAAGGCTTATTCTAATCACTTTTCGTACTTAAGGAATGTAGTTAATCCAATAAGCGCGTTTGCGTCCTTAATTTAATATTTAGATCATTTTGTGCATCCCAAGGTTTATTCTAATCACTTTTCGTACTTAAGGATGTAGTTCATCCAATAAGTGCATTTGTGTCATTGGATGAACATTTAGGTCATTTTGTGCATCCCAAGGCTTATTCTCATCACTTTTCGTACTTAAGGAATGTAGTTCATCCAATAAGCGCGTTTGTGTCATTAATTCAACATTTAGGTCAATTTGTGCATCCCAAGGCTTATTCTAATCACTTTTCATACTTAAGGATGTAGTTCATCCAATAAGTGCATTTGTATAATTGGATGAACATTTATGTCATTTTGTGCATCCCAAGGCTTATTTTAATGACTTTTCGTACTTAAGGAATGTAGTTCATCAAATAAGCGTGTTTGTGTCATTAACCTAACATTTACGTCGTTCTGTGCATCCCAAGGCTTATTCTAATCACTTTTCGTACTTAAGGAATGTAGTTCATCCAATAAGCGCGTTTGTGTCATTGGATGAACATTTACGTCATGTTGTGCATCCCAAGGCTTATTCTAATCACTTTTCGTACTTAAGGAATGTAGTTAATCCAATAAGTGCATTTGTGTCATTGGATGAACATTTACGTCATTTTTTGCATCCCAAGGCTTATTCTAATCACTTTTCGTACTTAAGGAATGTAGTTCATCCAATAAGTGCATTTGTGTCATTGGATGAACATTTACGTCATTTTGTGCATCCCAAGGCTTATTCTAATCACTTTTCGTACTTAAGGAATGTAGTTCATCAAATAAGCGCGTTTGTGTCATTAATCTGACATTTACGTAATTCTGTCCATCCCAAGGCTTATTCTAATCACTTTTCGTACTTATGGAATGTAGTTCATCCAATAAGTGCAATTGTGTCATTAAATGAACATTTACGTCATGTTGTGCATCCCAAGGCTTATTCTAATAACTTTTCGTACTTAAGGAATGTAGTTCACCCAATAAGAGTGTTTGTGTCATTGGATCAACATTTACGTCATTTTGTGCATTCCAAGGCTTATTCTAATCACTTTTCGTACTTAAGGAATATATTTCATCCAATAAGCGCGTTTGTGTCATTGGATGAACATTTACATCATTTTGTGCATCCCAAGGCTTATTCTAATCACTTTTCGTACTTAAGGAATGTAGTTCATCCAATAAGCGCGTTTGTGTCATTGGATGAACATTTACGTCATGTTGTGCATCCCAAGGCTTATTGTAATCACTTTTCGTACTTAAGGAATGTAGTTCATCCAATAAGTGGATTTGTGTCATTGAATGAACATTTACGTCATTTTTTGCATCCCAAGGCTTATTCTAATTACTTTTCGTACTTAAGGAATGTAGTTCATCCAATAAGTGCATTTGTGTCATTGGATGAACATTTACGTCATTTTTTGCATCCCAAGGCTTATTCTAATCACTTTTCGTACTTAAGGAATGTAGTTCATCCAATAAGTGCATTTGTGTCATTGGATGAACATTTACGTCATTTTGTGCATCCCAAGGCTTATTCTAATCACTTTTCGTACTTAAGGAATGTAGTTCATCAAATAAGCGCGTTTGTGTCATTAATCTGACATTTACGTAATTCTGTCCATCCCAAGGCTTATTCTAATCACTTTTCGTACTTATGGAATGTAGTTCATCCAATAAGTGCAATTGTGTCATTAAATGAACATTTACGTCATGTTGTGCATCCCAAGGCTTATTCTAATAACTTTTCGTACTTAAGGAATGTAGTTCACCCAATAAGCGCGTTTGTGTCATTGGATCAACATTTACGTCATTTTGTGCATTCCAAGGCTTATTCTAATCACTTTTCGTACTTAAGGAATATATTTCGTCCAATAAGCGCGTTTGTGTCATTGGATGAACATTTACATCATTTTGTGCATCCCAAGGGTTATTCTAATCACTTTTCGTACTTAAGGAATGTAGTTCATCTTATAAGCGCGTTTGTGTCATTGGATGAACATTTACGTCATGTTGTGCATCCCAAGGCTTATTCTAATCACTTTTCGTACTTAAGGAATGTAGTTCATCCAATAAGTGCATTTGTGTCATTGGATGAACATTTACGTCATTTTTTGCATCCCAAGGCTTATTCTAATCACTTTTCGTACTTAAGGAATGTAGTTCATCCAATAAGTGCATTTCTGTCATTGGATGAACATTTACGTCATTTTTTGCATCCCAAGGCTTATTCTAATCACTTTTCGTACTTAAGGAATGTAGTTCATCCAATAAGTGCATTTGTGTCATTGGATGAACATTTACGTCATTTTGTGCATCCCAAGGCTTATTCTAATCACTTTTGTTACTTAACGAATGTAGTTCATCCAATAAGTGCATTTGTGTCATCGGATGAACATTTACGTCATTTTTTGCATCCCAAGGCTTATTCTAATCACTTTTCGTACTTAAGGAATGTAGTTCATCAAATAAGCGCGTTTGTGTCATTAACCTGTCATTTACGTCATTCTGTGCATCCCAAGGTTTATTGTAATCACTTTTCGTACTTATGGAATGTAGTTCATCCAATAAGGGCATTTGTGTCATTGGATGAACATTTACGTCATGTTGTGCATCCGAAGGCTTATTCTAATCACTTTTCGTACTTAAGGAACGTAGTTCATCCAATAAGTGCATTTGTGTCATTGGATGAATATTTACGTCATTTTGTGCATCCGAAGGCTTATTCTAATCACTTTTCGTACTTAAGGAATGTAGTTCATCCAATAAGTGCATTTGTGTCATTGGATGAACATTTACGTCATTTTTTGCATCCCAAGGCTTATTCTAATTACTTTTCGTACTTAAGGAATGTAGTTCATCCAATAAGTGCATTTGTGTCATTGGATGAACATTTACGTCATTTTTTGCATCCCAAGGCTTATTCTAATCACTTTTCGTACTTAAGGAATGTAGTTCATCCAATAAGTGCATTTGTGTCATTGGATGAACATTTACGTCATTTTGTGCATCCCAAGGCTTATTCTAATCACTTTTCGTACTTAAGGAATGTAGTTCATCAAATAAGCGCGTTTGTGTCATTAATCTGACATTTACGTAATTCTGTCCATCCCAAGGCTTATTCTAATCACTTTTCGTACTTATGGAATGTAGTTCATCCAATAAGTGCAATTGTGTCATTAAATGAACATTTACGTCATGTTGTGCATCCCAAGGCTTATTCTAATAACTTTTCGTACTTAAGGAATGTAGTTCACCCAATAAGAGTGTTTGTGTCATTGGATCAACATTTACGTCATTTTGTGCATTCCAAGGCTTATTCTAATCACTTTTCGTACTTAAGGAATATATTTCATCCAATAAGCGCGTTTGTGTCATTGGATGAACATTTACATCATTTTGTGCATCCCAAGGCTTATTCTAATCACTTTTCGTACTTAAGGAATGTAGTTCATCCAATAAGCGCGTTTGTGTCATTGGATGAACATTTACGTCATGTTGTGCATCCCAAGGCTTATTGTAATCACTTTTCGTACTTAAGGAATGTAGTTCATCCAATAAGTGGATTTGTGTCATTGAATGAACATTTACGTCATTTTTTGCATCCCAAGGCTTATTCTAATTACTTTTCGTACTTAAGGAATGTAGTTCATCCAATAAGTGCATTTGTGTCATTGGATGAACATTTACGTCATTTTTTGCATCCCAAGGCTTATTCTAATCACTTTTCGTACTTAAGGAATGTAGTTCATCCAATAAGTGCATTTGTGTCATTGGATGAACATTTACGTCATTTTGTGCATCCCAAGGCTTATTCTAATCACTTTTCGTACTTAAGGAATGTAGTTCATCCAATAAGTACATTTGTGTCATTGGATGAACATTTACGTCATTTTGTGCATCCCAAGGCTTATTCGAATCACTTTTCTTACTTAAGGAATGTAGTTCATCCAATAAGTGCATTTGTGTCATTGGATGAACATTTACGTCATTTTGTGCATCCCAAGGCTTATTCTCATCACTTTTCTTACTTACGGAATATAGTTCATCCAATAAGTGCATTTGTGTCATTGGATTAACATTTAAGTCATTTTGTGCATCCCAAGGCTAATTCTAATCCCTTTTCGTACTTAAGGAAGTAGTTCATCCAATAAGTGCATTTGTGTCATTGGATGATCATTAACGTCATTTTGTGAATCCCAAGGCTTATTCTAATCACTTTTCGTACTTAAGGAATGTAGTTCATCCAATAAGTGCATTTGTGTCATTGGATGAACATTTACGTCATTTTGTGCATCCCAAGGCTTATTCTAATCACTTTTCTTACTTAAGGAATGTAGTTCATCCAATAAGTGCATTTGTGTCATTGGATGAACATTTACGTCATTTTGTGCATCCCAAGGCTTATTCTAATCACTTTTCGTACTTAAGGAATGTAGTTCATCCAATAAGAGCGTTTGTGTCATTAATTTAACATTTACGTAATTTTGTGCATCCCAAGGCTTATTCTAATCACTTTTCGTACTTAAGGAATGTAGTTCATCCAATAAGTGTGTTTGTGTCATTCAATTAACATTTACGTCATGTTGTGCATCCCAAGGCTTATTCTAATCACTTTTCGTACTTAAGGAATGTAGTTCATCCAATAAGTGCATTTGTGTCATTGGATGAACATTTACGTCATTTTGTGCATCCCAAGGCTTATTCTAATCACTTTTCGTAGTTAAGGAATGAAGTTCATCCAATAAGTGCATTTGTGTCATTGGATAAACATTTACGTCATTTTGTGCATCCCAAGGCTTATTCTAATCACTTTTCGTACTTAAGGATGTAGTTCATCCAATAAGTGCATTTGTGTCATTGGATGAACATTTACGTCATTTTGTGCATCCCAAGGCTTATTCTAATCACTTTTCGTACTTAAGGATGTAGTTCCTCCAATAAGTGCATTTGTGTCATTGGATGAACATTTACGTCATTTTGTGCATCCCAAAGCTTAATCTAATCACTTTTCGTACTTAAGGAATGTAGTTCACCCGATTAGCGCGTTTGTGTCATTAATTAACATTTAGGACATCTTGTGCATCACAATGCTTATTCTAATCACTTTTCGTACTTAATGAATGTAGTTCATCCAATAAGTGCATTTGTGTCATTGGATGAACATTTACGTCATTTTTTGCATCCCAAGGCTTATTCTAATCACTTTTCGTACTTAAGGAATGTAGTTCATCCAATAAGTGCATTTGTGTCATTGGATGAACATTTACGTCATTTTGTGCATCCCAAGGCTTATTCTAATCACTTTTGTTACTTACGGAATGTAGTTCATCAAATAAGTGCATTTGTGTCATTGGATGAACATTTACGTCATTTTGTGCATCCCAAGGCTTATTCTAATCACTTTTCGTACTTAAGGAATGTAGTTCATCAAATAAGCGCGTTTGTGTCATTAATCTGACATTTACGTAATTCTGTCCATCCCAATGCTTATTCTAATCACTTTTCGTACTTATGGAATGTAGTTCATCCAATAAGTGCAATTGTGTCATTGGATGAACATTTACGTCATGTTGTGCATCCCAAGGCTTATTCTAATCACTTTTCGTACTTAACGAATGTAGTTCATCCAATAAGCGTGTTTGTGTCATTAATTTAACATTTACATCATTTTGTGCATCCCAAGGCTTATTCTAATCACATTTCGTACTTAAGGATTTAGTTCATCCAATAAGTGCATTTCTGTCATTGGATGAACATTTACGTCATTTTTTGCATCCCAAGGCTTATTCTAATCTCTTTTCGTACTTAAGGAATGTAGTTCATCCAATAACTGCATTTGTGTCATTGGATGAACATTTATGTCATTTTGTGCATCCCAAGGCTTATTCTAATCACTTTTGTTACTTAAGGAATGTAGTTCATCCAATAAGTGCATTTGTGTCATCGGATGAACATTTATGTCATTTTGTGCATCCAAAGGCTTATTCTAATCACTTCTCGTACTTAAGGAATGTAGTTCATCAAATAAGCGCGTTTGTGTCATTAATCTAACATTTACGTCATTCTGTGAATCCGAAGGCTTATTCTAATCATTTTTCGTACTTAAGGAATGTAGTTCATCCAATAAGTGCGTTTGTGTCATTGGATGAACATTTACGTAATTTTGTGCATCCAAAGGCTTATTCTAAGCAATTTTCGTACTTAAGGAATGTTGTTCATCCAATAAGTGCGTTTGTGTCATTGGATAAACATTTACGTCATTTTGTGCATCCCAAGGCTTATTCTAATCAGTTTTCGTACTTAAGGAATGGAGTTCATCCAATGAGTGCATTTTTGTCATTGGATGAACATTTACGTCATTTTGTGCATCCCAAGGCATATTCTAATCACTTTTCGTACTTAAGGAATGTAGTTCATCCAATAAGCGCGTTTGTGTCATTAATTTAACATTAACGTCGTTTTGTGCATCCCAAGGCTTATTCTAATCACTTTTCGTACTTAAGGAATGTAGTTCATCTTATAAGTGCATTTGAGTCATTGGAAGAACATTTACGCCATTTTGTGCATCCCAAGGTTTATTCTAATCACTTTTCGTACTTAAGGAATGTAGTTCATCCAATAAGAGTGTTTGTGTCATTAAGTTAACATTTACGTCATTTTGTGAATCCCAAGGCTTATTCTAATCACTTTTCGTACTTTAGTAATGTAGTTCATCCAATAAGTGCATTTGTGTCATTGGATGAACACTACGTCATTTTGTGCATCCCTAGGCTTATTCTAATCACTTTTCGTACTGAAGGAATATAGTTCATCCAGTAAGTGCATTTGTGTCATTGGATGATCATTTACGTCTTTTTGTGCATCCCAAAGCTTATTCTAATCACTTTTCGTACTTAAGGAATGTAGTTCATCAAATAAGAGCATTTGTGTCGTTGGATGAACATTTACGTCATTTTGTGCATCCCAAGGCTTATTCTAATCACTTTTCGTACTTAAGGAATGTAGTTAATCCAATAAGCGCGTTTGCGTCCTTAATTTAATATTTAGATCATTTTGTGCATCCCAAGGTTTATTCTAATCACTTTTCGTACTTAAGGATGTAGTTCATCCAATAAGTGCATTTGTGTCATTGGATGAACATTTAGGTCATTTTGTGCATCCCAAGGCTTATTCTCATCACTTTTCGTACTTAAGGAATGTAGTTCATCCAATAAGCGCGTTTGTGTCATTAATTCAACATTTAGGTCAATTTGTGCATCCCAAGGCTTATTCTAATCACTTTTCATACTTAAGGATGTAGTTCATCCAATAAGTGCATTTGTATAATTGGATGAACATTTATGTCATTTTGTGCATCCCAAGGCTTATTTTAATGACTTTTCGTACTTAAGGAATGTAGTTCATCAAATAAGCGTGTTTGTGTCATTAACCTAACATTTACGTCGTTCTGTGCATCCCAAGGCTTATTCTAATCACTTTTCGTACTTAAGGAATGTAGTTCATCCAATAAGCGCGTTTGTGTCAATGGATGAACATTTACGTCATGTTGTGCATCCCAAGGCTTATTCTAATCACTTTTCGTACTTAAGGAATGTAGTTCATCCAATAAGTGCATTTGTGTCATTGGATGAACATTTACGTCATTTTTTGCATCCCAAGGCTTATTCTAATCACTTTTCGTACTTAAGGAATGTAACTCATCCAATAAGTGCATTTGTGTCATTGGATGAACATTTACGTCATTTTGTGCATCCCAAGGCTTATTCTAATAACTTTTAATACTTAAGGAATGTAGTTCATAAAATAAGCACGTTTGTGTCATTAATCTAACATTTACGTCATTTTGTGCATCCCAAGGGTTATTCTAATCACTTTTCGTACTTAAGGAATATAGTTCATCTGATAAGTGCATTTGTGTCATTGGAAGAACATTTACGCCATTTTGTGCATCCCAAGGTTTATTCTAATCACTTTTCGTACTTAAGGAATGTAGTTCATCCAATAAGAGTGTTTGTGTCATTAATTTAACATTTACGTCATTTTGTGCATCCCAAGGGTTATTCTAATCACTTTTCGTACTTAAGGAATGTAGTTCATCCTATAGGTGCATTTGTGTCATTGGAAGAACATTTACGCCATTTTGTGCATCCCAAGGTTTATTCTAATCACTTTTCTTACTTATGGAATGTAGTTCATCCAATAAGAGTGTTTGTGTCATTAATTTAACATTTACGTCATTTTGTGCATCCCAAGGGTTATTCTAATCACTTTTCGTACTTAAAGAATGTAGTTCATCCTATAAGTGCATTTGTGTCATTGGAAGAACATTTACGCCATTTTGTGCATCCCAAGGTTTATTCTAATCACTTTTCGTACTTAAGGAATGTAGTTACTCCAATAAGAGTGTTTGTGTCATTAATTTAACATTTACGTCATTTTGTGCATCCCAAGGCTTATTCTAAATACTTTTTGTACTTTAGGAATGTAGTTCATCCAATAAGTGCATTTGTGTCATTGGATGTACACTACATCATTTTGTGCATCCCTAGGCTTATTCTAATCACCTTTCGTACTTAAGGAATGTAGTTCATCCAATAATTGCATTTGTGTCATTGGATGAACATTTACGTCATTTTGTGCATCCCAAAGGTTATTCTAATCACTTTTCGTACTTAAGGAATGTAGTTCATCCAATAAGAGCATTTGTGTCATCGGATGAACATTTACGTCATTTTGTGCATCCCAAGGCTTATTCATATCACTTTTCGTACTTAAGGAATGTAGTTAATCCAATAAGCGCGTTTGCGTCATTAATTTAACATTTAGGTCAGTTTGTGCATCCCAAGGATTATTCTAATCACTTTTCGTACTTAAGCATGTAGTTCATCAGATAAGTGCATTTGTGTCATTGGATAAACATTTAGGTCATTTTGTGCATCCCATGGCTTATTGTCATCACTTTTCGTACTTAAGGAATGTAGTTCATCCAATAAGCGCGTTTGTGTCATTAATTCAACATTTAGGTCAATTTGTGCATCCCAAGGCTTATTCTAATCACTTTTCATACTTAAGGATGTAGTTCATCCAATAGATGCATTTGTATAATTGGATGAACATTTATGTCATTTTGTGCATCCAAAGGCTTATTCTAATCACTTCTCGTACTTAACGAATGTAGTTCATCAAATAAGCGCGTTTGTGTCATTAATCTAACATTTACGTCATTCTGTGAATCCGAAGGCTTATTCTAATCATTTTTCGTACTTAAGGAATGTAGTTCATCCAATAAGTGCGTTTGTGTCATTGGATGAACATTTACGTAATTTTGTGCATCCAAAGGCTTATTCTAATCAATTTTCGTACTTAAGGAATGTTGTTCATCCAATAAGTGCGTTTGTGTCATTGGATAAACATTTACGTCATTTTGTGCATCCCAAGGCTTATTCTAATCAGTTTTCGTACTTAAGGAATGTAGTTCATCCAATGAGTGCATTTTTGTCATTGGATGAATATTTACGTCATTTTGTGCATCCCAAGGCATATTCTAATCACTTTTCGTACTTAAGGAATGTAGTTCATCCAATAAGCGCGTTTGTGTCATTAATTTAACATTAACGTCGTTTTGTGCATCCCAAGGCTTATTCTAATCACTTTTCGTACTTAAGGAATGTTGTTCATCTTATAAGTGCATTTGTGTCATTGGAAGAACATTTACGCCATTTTGTGCATCCCAAGGTTTATTCTAATCACTTTTCGTACTTAAGGAATGTAATTCATCCAATAAGAGTGTTTGTGTCATTAATTTAACATTTACGTCATTTTGTGAATCCCAAGGCTTATTCTAATCACTTTTCGTGCTTTAGTAATGTAGTTCATCCAATAAGTGCATTTGTGTCATTGGATGAACACTACGTCATTTTGTGCATCCCTAGGCTTATTCAAATCACTTTTCGTACTTAAGGACTATAGTTCATCCAGTAAGTGCATTTGTGTCATTGGATGAACATTTACGTCATTTTGTGCATCCCAAAGCTTATTCTAATCACTTTTCGTACTTAAGGAATGTAGTTCATCGAATAAGAGCATTTGTGTCATTGGATGAACATTTACGTCATTTTGTGCATCCCAAGGCTTATTCTAATCACTTTTCGTACTTAAGGAATGTAGTTCATCCAATAAGTGCATTTGTGTCATTGGATGAACATTTACGTCTTTTTGTGCATCCCAAGGCTTATTCTAAACACTTTTAATACTTAAGGAATGTAGTTCATAAAATAAGCACGTTTGTGTCATTAATCTAACATTTACGTCATTTTGTGCATCCCAAGGCTTATTCTAATCACTTTTCGTACTTAAGGAATGTAGTTCATCTTATAAGTGCATTTGTGTCAATGGAAGAACATTTACGCCATTTTGTGCATCCCAATGTTTATTCTAATCACTTTTCGTACTTAAGGAATGTAGTTCATCCAATAAGAGTGTTTGTGACATTAATTTAACATTTACGTCATTTTGTGCATCCCAAGGGTTATTCTAATCACTTTTCGTACTTAAGGAATGTAGTTCATCCTATAAGTGCATTTGTGTCATTGGAAGAACATTTACGCCATTTTGTGCATCGCAAGGTTTATTCTAATCACTTTTCGTACTTAAGGAATATAGTTCATCCAATAAGAGTGTTTGTGTCATTAATTTAACATTTACGTCATTTTGTGCATCCCAAGGCTTATTCTAATCACTTTTTGTACTTTAGGAATGTAGTTCATCCAATAAGTGCATTTGTGTCATTGGATGAACACTACGTCATTTTGTGCATCCCTAGGCTTATTCTAATCACCTTTCGTACTTAAGGAATGTAGTTCATCCAATAAGTGCATTTGTGTCATTGGATGAACATTTACGTCATTTTGTGCATCCCAAAGCTTATTCTAATCACTTTTCGTACTTAAGGAATGTAGTTCATCCAATAAGAGCATTTGTGTCATCGGATGAACATTTACGTCATTTTGTGCATCCCAAGGCTTATTCTAATCACTTTTCGTACTTAAGGAATGTTGTTAATCCAATAAGCGCGTTTGCGTCATTAATTTAACATTTAGGTCAGTTTGTGCATCCCAAGGTTTATTCTAATCACTTTTCGTACTTAAGGATGTAGTTCATCAGATAAGTGCATTTGTGTCATTGGATGAACATTTAGGTCATTTTGTGCATCCCAAGGCTTATTGTCATCACTCTTCGTACTTAAGGAATGTAGTTCATCCAATAAGCGCGTTTGTGTCATTAATTCAACATTTAGGTCAATTTGTGCATCCCAAGGCTTATTCTAATCACTTTTCATACTTAAGGATGTAGTTCATCCAATAGGTGCATTTGTATAATTGGATGAACATTTATATCATTTTGTGCATCCAAAGGCTTATTCTAATCACTTCTCGTACTTAAGGAATGTAGTTCATCATATAAGCGCGTTTGTGTCATTAATCTAACATTTACGTCATTCTGTGAATCCGAAGGCTTATTCTAATCATTTTTCGTACTTAAGGAATGTAGTTCATCCAATAAGTGCGTTTGATTCATTGGATAAACATTTACGTAATTTTGTGCATCCAAAGGCTTATTCTAATCAATTTTCGTACTTAAGGAATGTTGTTCATCCAATAAGTGCGTTTGTGTCATTGGATAAACATTTACGTCATTTTGTGCATCCCAAGGCTTATTCTAATCAGTTTTCGTACTTAAGGAATGTAGTTCATCCAATGAGTGCATTTTTGTCATTGGATGAATATTTACGTCATTTTGTGTATCCCAAGGCATATTCTAATCACATTTCGTACTTAAGGAATGTAGTTCATCCAATAAGCGCGTTTGTGTCATTAATTTAACATTAACGTCGTTTTGTGCATCCCAAGGCTTATTCTAATCACTTTTCGTACTTAAGGAATGTAGTTCATCTTATAAGTGCATTTGTGTCATTGGAAGAACATTTACGCCATTTTGTGCATCCCAAGGTTTATTCTAATCACTTTTCGTACTTAAGGAATGTAATTCATCCAATAAGAGTGTTTGTGTCATTAATTTAACATTTACGTCATTTTGTGAATCCCAAGGCTTATTCTAATCACTTTTCGTACTTTAGTAATGTAGTTCATCCAATAAGTGCATTTGTGTCATTGGATGAACACTACGTCATTTTGTGCATCCCTAGGCTTATTCTAATCACTTTTCGTACTTAAGGAATATACTTCATCCAGTAAGTGCATTTGTGTCATTGGATGAACATTTACGTCATTTTGTGCATCCCAAAGCTTATTCTAATCACTTTTCGTACTTAAGGAATGTAGTTCATCGAATAAGAGCATTTGTGTCGTTGGATGAACATTTACGTCATTTTGTGCATCCCAAGGCTTATTCTAATCACTTTTCGTACTTAAGGAATGTAGTTAATCCAATAAGCGCGTTTGCGTCGTTAATTTAATATTTAGATCATTTTGTGCATCCCAAGGTTTATTCTAATCACTTTTCGTAATTAAGGATGTAGTTCATCCAATAAGTGCATTTGTGTCATTGGATGAACATTTAGGTCATTTTGTGCATCCCAAGGCTTATTCTCATCACTTTTCGTACTTAAGGAATGTAGTTCATCCAATAAGCGCGTTTATGTCATTAATTCAACATTTAGGTCAATTTGTGCATCCCAAGGCTTATTCTAATCACTTTTCATACTTAAGGATGTAGTTCATCCAATAAGTGCATTTGTGTCATTGGATGAACATTTATGTCATTTTGTGCATCCCAAGGCTTAATTTAATGACTTTTCGTACTTAAGGAATGTAGTTCATCCAATAAGTGCGTTTGTGTCATTAACCTAACATTTACGTCGTTCTGTGCATCCCAAGGCTTATTCTAATCACTTTTCGTACTTAAGGAATGTAGTTCATCCAATAAGCGCGTTTGTGTCATTGGATGAACATTTACGTCATTTTGTGCATCCCAAGGCTTATTCTAATCACTTTTCGTACTTAAGGAATGTAGTTCATCAAAGAAGAGCATTTGTGTCATTGGATGAACATTTACGTCATTTTGTGCATCCCAAGGCTTATTCTAATCACTTTTCGTACTTAAGGAATGTAGTTCATCCAATAAGCGCGTTTGTGTCATTGGATGAACATTTACGTCATGTTGTGCATCCCAAGGCTTATTCTAATCACTTTTCTTACTTAAGGAATGTAGTTCATCCAATAAGCGCCTTTGTGTCATTGGATGAACATTTACGTCATTTTGTGCATCCCCAGGCTTATTCTAATCACTTTTCGTACTTAAGGGATGTAGTTCATCAAATAAGCGCGTTTGTATCATTAATCTAACATTTACGTCATTCTGTGCATCCCAAGGCTTATTCTAATCACTTTTCGTACTTAAGGAATGTAGTTCATCCAATAAGCGCGTTTGTGTCATTGAATGAAAATTTACGTCATTTTGTGCATCCCAAGGCTTATTCTAATCACTTTTCGTACTTAAGGAATGTAGTTCATCCAATGAGTGCATTTTTGTCATTGGATGAACATTTACGTCATTTTGTGCATCCCAAGGCATATTCTAATCACTTTTCGTACTTAAGGAATGTAGTTCATCCAATAAGCGCGTTTGTGTCATTAATTTAACATTAACGTCGTTTTGTGCATCCCAAGGCTTATTCTAATCACTTTTCGTACTTAAGGAATGTAGTTCATCTTATAAGTGCATTTGAGTCATTGGAAGAACATTTACGCCATTTTGTGCATCCCAAGGTTTATTCTAATCACTTTTCGTACTTAAGGAATGTAGTTCATCCAATAAGAGTGTTTGTGTCATTAAGTTAACATTTACGTCATTTTGTGAATCCCAAGGCTTATTCTAATCACTTTTCGTACTTTAGTAATGTAGTTCATCCAATAAGTGCATTTGTGTCATTGGATGAACACTACGTCATTTTGTGCATCCCTAGGCTTATTCTAATCACTTTTCGTACTGAAGGAATATAGTTCATCCAGTAAGTGCATTTGTGTCATTGGATGATCATTTACGTCATTTTGTGCATCCCAAAGCTTATTCTAATCACTTTTCGTACTTAAGGAATGTAGTTCATCAAATAAGAGCATTTGTGTCGTTGGATGAACATTTACGTCATTTTGTGCATCCCAAGGCTTATTCTAATCACTTTTCGTACTTAAGGAATGTAGTTAATCCAATAAGCGCGTTTGCGTCCTTAATTTAATATTTAGATCATTTTGTGCATCCCAAGGTTTATTCTAATCACTTTTCGTACTTAAGGATGTAGTTCATCCAATAAGTGCATTTGTGTCATTGGATGAACATTTAGGTCATTTTGTGCATCCCAAGGCTTATTCTCATCACTTTTCGTACTTAAGGAATGTAGTTCATCCAATAAGCGCGTTTGTGTCATTAATTCAACATTTAGGTCAATTTGTGCATCCCAAGGCTTATTCTAATCACTTTTCATACTTAAGGATGTAGTTCATCCAATAAGTGCATTTGTATAATTGGATGAACATTTATGTCATTTTGTGCATCCCAAGGCTTATTTTAATGACTTTTCGTACTTAAGGAATGTAGTTCATCAAATAAGCGTGTTTGTGTCATTAACCTAACATTTACGTCGTTCTGTGCATCCCAAGGCTTATTCTAATCACTTTTCGTACTTAAGGAATGTAGTTCATCCAATAAGCGCGTTTGTGTCATTGGATGAACATTTACGTCATGTTGTGCATCCCAAGGCTTATTCTAATCACTTTTCGTACTTAAGGAATGTAGTTAATCCAATAAGTGCATTTGTGTCATTGGATGAACATTTACGTCATTTTTTGCATCCCAAGGCTTATTCTAATCACTTTTCGTACTTAAGGAATGTAGTTCATCCAATAAGTGCATTTGTGTCATTGGATGAACATTTACGTCATTTTGTGCATCCCAAGGCTTATTGTCATCACTTTTCGTACTTAAGGAATGTAGTTCATCCAATAAGCGCGTTTGTGTCATTAATTCAACATTTAGGTCAATTTGTGCATCCCAAGGCTTATTCTAATCACTTTTCATACTTAAGGATGTAGTTCATCCAATAGGTGCATTTGTATAATTGGATGAACATTTATGTCATTTTGTGTATCCAAAGGCTTATTCAAATCACTTCTCGTACTTATGGAATGTAGTTCATCAAATAACCGTGTTTGTGTCATTAATCTAACATTTACGTCATTCTGTGAATCCGAAGGCTTATTCTAATCATTTTTCGTACTTAAGAAATGTAGTTCATCCAATAAGTGCGTTTGTATCATTGGATGAACATTTACGTAATTTTGTGCATCTAAAGGCTTATTCTAATCAATTTTCGTACTTAAAAAATGTTGTTCATCCAAAAAGTGCGTTTGTATCATTGGATAAACATTTACGTCATTTTGTGCATCCCAAGGCTTATGCTAATCAGTTTTCGTATTTAAGGAATGTAGTTCATCCAATGAGTGCATTTTTGTCATTGGATGAACATTTACGTCATTTTGTGCATCCCAAGGCATATTCTAATCACTTTTCGTACTTAAGGAATGTAGTTCATCCAATAAGCGCGTTTGTGTCATTAATTTAACATTAACGTCGTTTTGTGCATCCCAAGGCTTATTCTAATCACTTTTCGTACTTAAGGAATGTAGTTCATCTTATAAGTGCATTTGTGTCATTGGAAGAACATTTACGCCATTTTGTGCATCCCAAGGTTTATTCTAATCACTTTTCGTACTTAAGGAATGTAGTTCATCCAATAAGTGCATTTGTGTCATTGGATGAACATTTACGTCATTTTGTGCATCCCAAAGCTTATTCTAATCACTTTTCGTACTTAAGGACTGTAGTTCATCCAATAAGAGCATTTGTGTCATCGGATGAACATTTACGTCATTTTGTGCATCCCAAGGCTTATTGTCATCACTTTTCGTACTTAAGGAATGTAGTTCATCCAACAAGCGCGTTTGTGTCAATAATTCAACATTTAGGTCAATTTGTGCATCCCAAGGCTTATTCTAATCACTTTTCATACTTAAGGATGTAGTTCATCCAATAGGTGCATTTGTATAATTGGATGAACATTTATGTCATTTTGTGCATCCAAAGGCTTATTCTAATCACTTCTCGTACTTAAGGAATGTAGTTCATCAAATAAGCGCGTTTGTGTCATTAATCTAACATTTACGTCATTCTGTGAATCCGAAGGCTTATTCTAATCATTTTTCGTACTTAAGGAATGTAGTTCATCCAATAAGTGCGTTTGTGTCATTGGATGAACATTTACGTAATTTTGTGCATCCAAAGGCTTATTCTAATCAATTTTCGTACTTAAGGAATGTTGTTCATCCAATAAGTGCGTTTGTGTCATTGGATAAACATTTACGTCATTTTGTGCATCTCAAGGCTTATTCTAATCAGTTTTCGTACATAAGGAATGGAGTTCATCCAATGAGTGCATTTTTGTCATTGGATGAACATTTACGTCATTTTGTGCATCCCAAGGCATATTCTAATCACTTTTCGTACTTAAGGAATGTAGTTCATCCAATAAGCGCGTTTGTGTCATTAATTTAACATTCACGTCGTTTTGTGCATCCCAAGGCTTATTCTAATCACTTTTCGTACTTAAGGAATGTAGTTCATCTTATAAGTGCATTTGAGTCATTAGAAGAACATTTACGCCATTTTGTGCATCCCAAGGTTTATTCTAATCACTTTTCGTACTTAAGGAATGTAGTTCATCCAATAAGAGTGTTTGTGTCATTAAGTTAACATTTACGTCATTTTGTGAATCCCAAGGCTTATTCTAATCACTTTTCGTACTTTAGTAATGTAGTTCATCCAATAAGTGCATTTGTGTCATTGGATGAACACTACGTCATTTTGTGCATCCCTAGGCTTATTCTAATCACTTTTCGTACTGAAGGAATATAGTTCATCCAGTAAGTGCATTTGTGTCATTGGATGATCATTTACGTCATTTTGTGCATCCCAAAGCTTATTCTAATCACTTTTCGTACTTAAGGAATGTAGTTCATCAAATAAGAGCATTTGTGTCGTTGGATGAACATTTACGTCATTTTGTGCATCCCAAGGCTTATTCTAATCACTCTTCGTACTTAAGGAATGTAGTTAATCCAATAAGCGCGTTTGCGTCCTTAATTTAATATTTAGATCATTTTGTGCATCCCAAGGTTTATTCTAATCACTTTTCGTACTTAAGGATGTAGTTCATCCAATAAGTGCATTTGTGTCATTGGATGAACATTTAGGTCATTTTGTGCATCCCAAGGCTTATTCTCATCACTTTTCGTACTTAAGGAATGTAGTTCATCCAATAAGCGCGTTTGTGTCATTGGATGAACATTTACGACATGTTGTGCATCCCAAGGCTTATTCGAATCACTTTTCGTACTTAAGGAATGTAGTTAATCCAATAAGTGCATTTGTGTCATTGGATGAACATTTACGTCATTTTTTGCATCCCAAGGCTTATTCTAATCACTTTTCGTACTTAAGGAATGTAGTTCATCCAATAAGTGCATTTGTGTCATTGGATGAACATTTACGTCATTTTGTGCATCCCAAGGCTTATTGTCATCACTTTTCGTACTTAAGCAATGTAGTTCATCCAATAAGCGCGTTTGTGTCATTAATTCAACATTTAGGTCAATTTGTGCATCCCAAGGCTTATTCTAATCACTTTTCATACTTAAGGATGTAGTTCATCCAATAGGTGCATTTGTATAATTGGACGAACATTTATGTCATTTTGTGTATCCAAAGGCTTATTCAAATCACTTCTCGTACTTATGGAATGTAGTTCATCAAATAAGCGCGTTTGTGTCATTAATCTAACATTTACGTCATTCTGTGAATCCGAAGGCTTATTCTAATCATTTTTCGTACTTAAGAAATGTAGTTCATCCAATAAGTGCGTTTGTGTCATTGGATGAACATTTACGTAATTTTGTGCATCTAAAGGCTTATTCTAATCAATTTTCGTACTTAAAAAATGTTGTTCATCCAAAAAGTGCGTTTGTATCATTGGATAAACATTTACGTCATTTTGTGCATCCCAAGGCTTATTCTAATCAGTTTTCGTATTTAAGGAATGTAGTTCATCCAATGAGTGCATTTTTGTCATTGGATGAACATTTACGTCATTTTGTGCATCCCAAGGCATATTCTAATCACTTTTCGTACTTAAGGAATGTAGTTCATCCAATAAGCGCGTTTGTGTCATTAATTTAACATTAACGTCGTTTTGTGCATCCCAAGGCTTATTCTAATCACTTTTCGTACTTAAGGAATGTAGTTCATCTTATAAGTGCATTTGTGTCATTGGAAGAACATTTACGCCATTTTGTGCATCCCAAGGTTTATTCTAATCACTTTTCGTACTTAAGGAATGTAGTTCATCCAATAAGTGCATTTGTGTCATTGGATGAACATTTACGTCATTTTGTGCATCCCAAAGCTTATTCTAATCACTTTTCGTACTTAAGGAATGTAGTTCATCCAATAAGAGCATTTGTGTCATCGGATGAACATTTACGTCATTTTGTGCATCCCAAGGCTTATTGTCATCACTTTTCGTACTTAAGGAATGTAGTTCATCCAATAAGCGCGTTTGTGTCAATAATTCAACATTTAGGTCAATTTGTGCATCCCAAGGCTTATTCTAATCACTTTTCATACTTAAGGATGTAGTTCATCCAATAGGTGCATTTGTATAATTGGATGAACATTTATGTCATTTTGTGCATCCAAAGGCTTATTCTAATCACTTCTCGTACTTAAGGAATGTAGTTCATCAAATAAGCGCGTTTGTGTCATTAATCTAACATTTACGTCATTCTGTGAATCCGAAGGCTTATTCTAATCATTTTTCGTACTTAAGGAATGTAGTTCATCCAATAAGTGCGTTTGTGTCATTGGATGAACATTTACGTAATTTTGTGCATCCAAAGGCTTATTCTAATCAATTTTCGTACTTAAGGAATGTTGTTCATCCAATAAGTGCGTTTGTGTCATTGGATAAACATTTACGTCATTTTGTGCATCCCAAGGCTTATTCTAATCAGTTTTCGTACATAAGGAATGGAGTTCATCCAATGAGTGCATTTTTGTCATTGGATGAACATTTACGTCATTTTGTGCATCCCAAGGCATATTCTAATCACTTTTCGTACTTAAGGAATGTAGTTCATCCAATAAGCGCGTTTGTGTCATTAATTTAACATTAACGTCGTTTTGTGCATCCCAAGGCTTATTCTAATCACTTTTCGTACTTAAGGAATGTAGTTCATCTTATAAGTGCATTTGAGTCATTGGATGAACATTTACGCCATTTTGTGCATCCCAAGGTTTATTCTAATCACTTTTCGTACTTAAGGAATGTAGTTCATCCAATAAGAGTGTTTGTGTCATTAAGTTAACATTTACGTCATTTTGTGAATCCCAAGGCTTATTCTAATCACTTTTCGTACTTTAGTAATGTAGTTCATCCAATAAGTGCATTTGTGTCATTGGATGAACACTACGTCATTTTGTGCATCCCTAGGCTTATTCTAATCACTTTTCGTACTGAAGGAATATAGTTCATCCAGTAAGTGCATTTGTGTCATTGGATGATCATTTACGTCATTTTGTGCATCCCAAAGCTTATTCTAATCACTTTTCGTACTTAAGGAATGTAGTTCATCAAATAAGAGCATTTGTGTCGTTGGATGAACATTTACGTCATTTTGTGCATCCCAAGGCTTATTCTAATCACTTTTCGTACTTAAGGAATGTAGTTAATCCAATAAGCGCGTTTGCGTCCTTAATTTAATATTTAGATCATTTTGTGCATCCCAAGGTTTATTCTAATCACTTTTCGTACTTAAGGATGTAGTTCATCCAATAAGTGCATTTGTGTCATTGGATGAACATTTAGGTCATTTTGTGCATCCCAAGGCTTATTCTCATCACTTTTCGTACTTAAGGAATGTAGTTCATCCAATAAGCGCGTTTGTGTCATTGGATGAACATTTACGTCATGTTGTGCATCCCAAGGCTTATTCTAATCACTTTTCGTACTTAAGGAATGTAGTTAATCCAATAAGTGCATTTGTGTCATTGGATGAACATTTACGTCATTTTTTGCATCCCAAGGCTTATTCTAATCACTTTTCGTACTTAAGGAATGTAGTTCATCCAATAAGTGCATTTGTGTCATTGGATGAACATTTACGTCATTTTGTGCATCCCAAGGCTTATTCTAATCACTTTTTGTACTTAAGGAATGTAGTTCATCCAATAAGCGCGTTTGTGTCATTGGATGAACATTTACGTCATTTTGTGCATCCCAAGGCTTATTCTAATCACTTTTCGTACTTAAGGAATGTAGTTCATCCAATAAGCGCGTTTGTGTTATTGGATGAACATTTACGTCATTTTGTGCATCCAAAGGCTTATTCTAATCACTTTTCGTACTTAAGGAACGTAGTTCATCCAATAAGAGCATTTGTGTCATTAATTTAACATTTAAGTCATATTATGAATCCCAAGGCTTATTCTAATCACTTTTCGTACTTAAGGAATGTAGTTCATCCAATAAGTGCATTTGTGTCATTGGATGCACATTTACGTCATTTTGTGCATTCCAAGAATTATTCTAATCACTTTTCTTACTTAAGGAATGTAGTTCATCCAATAAGCGCGTTTGTGTCATTGGATGAACATTTATGTCGTTTTGTGAATCCCAAGACCTATTCTAATATGTTTTCGTACTTAAGGAATGTAAATAATTCAATAAGCGCGTTTGTGTCATTAGATGAACACTTACGTCATTTTGTGCATCCCAAGGCTTAGTCTAATCACTTTGCGTACTTATGGAATGTAGTTCATCCAACAAGTGCATTTGTGTCATTGGATGAACATTTACGTCATTTTGTGCATCCCAAGGCTTATTCTAATCACTTTTCGTACTTAAGGAATGTAGTTCATCCAATAAGCGTGTTTGTGTTATTGGATGAACATTTACGTCATTTTGTGCATCCCAAGGCTTATTCTAATCACTTTTCGTATTTAAGGAATGTAGTTCATCCAATAAGAGCATTTGTGTCATTAATTTAACATTCAAGTCATTTTGTGAATGACAAGGATTATTCTAATAACTTTTCGTACTTAAGGAATGTAGTTCATCCAATAAGTGCATTTGTGTCATTGGATGCACATTGATGTGATTCTGTGCATTACAAGGATTAGTCTAATATGTTTTCGTACTTAAGGATTGTAGTTCATCAAATAAGTGCATTTGTGTCATTTGATGAACATTTACGTCATTTTGTGCATCCCAAGGCTTATTCTAATCACTTTTCGTACTTAAGGAATGTAGTTCATCCAATAAGGGCGTTTGTGTCATTAATTGAACATTTACGTCATTTTCTGAATCCCAAGGCTTATTCTAATCACTTTTCGTACTTAAGGAATGTAGTTCATCCAATAAGTGCATTTGTGTCATTGGATAAACATTTACGTCATTTTGTGCATCCCAATGCTTTTTCTAATCACTTTTTGTGTTTAAGGAATGTAGTTCATCCAATAAGCGTGTTTGTGTCATTAATTTAACGTTTAAGTCATTTTGTGCATCCTAAGGCTTATTCTAATTACTTTTCCTACTTAAGGAATGTAGTTCATCCAATAAGTGCATTTGTGTCATTGGATGAACATTTACGTCATTTTGTGCATCCCAAGGCTTATTCTAATCACTTTTCGTACTTAAGGAATGTAGTTCATCCAATAAGCGCATTTGTGTCATTTATTTAACGTTTAAGTCATTTTGTGCATCTCAAGGCTTATTTTAATCACTTTTCGTACTTAAGGAATGTAGTTCATCCAATAAGTGCATTTGGGTCATTGGATGAACATTTAAGTTATTTTGTGCATCCCAAGACTTATTCTAATCACTTTTCGTACTTAGGGAATGTAGTTCATCCAATAAGAGCGTTTGTGTCATTAATTTAACATTTACGTCATTTTGTGAATCCCAAGGCTTATTCTAATCACTTTTCGTACTTAAGGAATATAGTTCATCCAATAAGAGCGTTTGTGTCTTTAATTTAAGATTTACGTCATTTTGTGCATCCCAAGGCTTATTCTAATCTCTTTTCGTACTTAAGGAATGTAGTTCATCCAATAAGTGCATTTTTGTCATTGGATGAACATTTACATCATTTTATGCTTTCCAACGATTATTGTAATCACTTTTCGTACTTAAGGAATGTAGTTCATCCAATAAGCGCGTTTTTGTCACCGGATGAACATTTACATCATTTTGTGCATCCCAAGGCTTATTCTAATCACTTTTCGTACTTAAGGAATATAGTTGATCCAATAAGAGCGCTTGTGTCATTAATTTAACATTTACGTCATTTTGTGAATCCCAAGGCTTATTCTAATCACTTTTCGTACTTAAGAAATGTAGTTCATCCAATAAGTGGATTTGTGTCATTGGATGACCATTTACGTCATTTTGTGCATTCCAAGGATTATTCTAATCACTTTTCGTACTTAAGAAATGTAGTTCATCCAATAAGGGCGTTTGTGTCATTGGATGAACATTTATGGCATTTTGTGCATCCCAAGACTTATTCTAATCACTTTTCGTACTTAAGGAATGTAGTTCATCCAATAAGAGCGTTTGTGTCATTAATTTAACATTTACGTCATTTTGTGAATCCCAAGGCTTATTCTAATCACTTTTCCTACTTAAGAAATGTAATTCATTCAATAAGTGCATTTGTGTCATTGGATTACCATTTACGTCATTTTATGCATTCCAAGGATTATTCTAATCACTTTTCGTACTTAAGGAATGTAGTTCATCCAATAAGGGCGTTTGTGTCATTGGATGAACATTTACGTCATTTTGTGCATCCCAAGGCTTATTCTAATCACTTTTCGTACTTAAGGAATGTAGTTCATCCAATAAGGGCGTTTGTGTCATTATTTGAACATTTACGTCATTTTCTGAATCCCAAGGCTTATTCTAATCACTTTTCGTACTTAAGGAATGTAGTTCATCCAATAAGTGCATTTGTGTCATTGGATGAACATTTACGTCATTTTGTGCATCCCAATGCTTATTCTAATCACTTTTTGTGTTTAAGGAATGTAGTTCATCCAATAAGCGTGTTTGTGTCATTAATTTAACGTTTAAGTCATTTTGTGCATCCTAAGGCTTATTCTAATTACATTTCCTACTTAAGGAATGTAGTTCATCCAATAAGTGCATTTGTGTCATTAAATGAACATTTACGTTATTTTGTGCATCCCAAGGCTTATTCTAATCACTTTTCGTACATAAGGAATGTAGTTCATCCAATAAGCGCATTTGTGTCATTTATTTAACGTTTTAGTCATTTTGTGCATCTCAAGGCTTATTTTAATCACTTTTCGTACTTAAGGAATGTAGTTCATCCAATAAGTGCATTTGGGTCATTGGATGAACATTTAAGTCATTTTGTGCATCCCAAGGCTTATTCTAATCACTTTTCGTACTTAGGGAATGTAGTTCATCCAATAAGATCGTTTGTGTCATTAATTTAACATTTATGTCATTTTGTGAATCCCAAGGCTTATTCTAATCACTTTTCGTACTTAAGGAATATAGTTTACCCAATAAGAGCGTTTGTGTCTTTAATTTAAGATTTACGTCATTTTGTGCATCCCAAGGCTTATTCTAATCTCTTTTCGTACTTAAGGAATGTAGTTCATCCAATAAGTGCATTTTTGTCATTGGATGAACACTTACGTCATTTTGTGCTTTCCAACGATTATTGTAATCACTTTTCGTACTTATGGAATGTAGTTCATCCAATAAGCCCGTTTTTGTCATTGGATGAACATTTACATCATTTTGTGCATCCCAAGGCTTATTCTAATCATTTTTCGTACTTAAGGAATGTAGTTGATCCAATAAGAGCGTTTGTGTCATTAATTTAACATTTACGTCATTTTGTGAATCCCAAGGCTTATTCTAATTACTTTTCGTACTTAAGAAATGTAGTTCATCCAATAAGTGGATTTGTGTCATTGGATGACCATTTACGTCATTTTGTGCATTCCAAGGATTATTCTAATCACTTTTCGTACTTAAGAAATGTAGTTCATCCAATAAGGGGGTTTGTGTCATTGGATGAACATTTATGGCATTTTATGCATCCCAAGACTTATTCTAATCACTTTTCGTACTTAACGAATGTAGTTCATCCAATAAGTGCATTTTTGTCATTGGATGAACACTTACGTCATTTTGTGCTTTCCAACGATTATTGTAATCACTTTTCGTACTTATGGAATGTAGTTCATCCAATAAGCCCGTTTTTGTCATTGGATGAACATTTACATCATTTTGTGCATCCCAAGGCTTATTCTAATCACTTTTCGTACTTAAAGAATGTAGTTGATCCAATAAGAGCGTTTGTGTCATTAATTTAACATTTACGTCATTTTGTGAATCCCAAGGCTTATTCTAATTACTTTTCGTACTTAAGAAATGTAGTTCATCCAATAAGTGGATTTGTGTCATTGGATGACCATTTACGTCATTTTGTGCATTCCAAGGATTATTCTAATCACTTTTCGTACTTAAGAAATGTAGTTCATCCAATAAGGGGGTTTGTGTCATTGGATGAACATTTATGGCATTTTATGCATCCCAAGACTTATTCTAATCACTTTTCGTACTTAAGGAAAGTAGTTTATTCAATAAGCGCGTTTGTGTCATTGGATGAACATTGACGTCATTTTGTGCATCCCAAGGCTTATTCAAATCACTTTTCGTACTGAAGAAATGTAGTTAATCCAATAAGTGCATTTGTGTCATTGGATGAACATTTACGTCATTTTGTGCATCCCAAGGCTTATTCTAATCACTTTTCGTAATTAAGGAATGTAGTTCATCCTATAAGCGCGTTTGTGTCATTAATTCAACATTTAGGTCAATTTGTGCATCCCAAGGCTTATTCTAATCACTTTTCATACTTAAGGATGTAGTTCATCCAATAAGTGCATTTGTATAATTGGATGAACATTTATGTCATTTTGTGCATCCCAAGGCTTATTTTAATGACTTTTCGTACTTAAGGAATGTAGTTCATCCAATAAGTGCATTTGTGTCATTGGATGCACATTTACGTCATTTTGTGCATTCCAAGAATTATTCTAATCACTTTTCTTACTTAAGGAATGTAGTTCATCCAATAAGCGCGTTTGTGTCATTGGATGAACATTTATGTCGTTTTGTGAATCCCAAGACCTATTCTAATATGTTTTCGTACTTAAGGAATGTAAATAATTCAATAAGCGCGTTTGTGTCATTAGATGAACACTTACGTCATTTTGTGCATCCCAAGGCTTAGTCTAATCACTTTGCGTACTTATGGAATGTAGTTCATCCAACAAGTGCATTTGTGTCATTGGATGAACATTTACGTCATTTTGTGCATCCCAAGGCTTATTCTAATCACTTTTCGTACTTAAGGAATGTAGTTCATCCAATAAGCGTGTTTATGTTATTGGATGAACATTTACGTCATTTTGTGCATCCCAAGGCTTATTCTAATCACTTTTCGTATTTAAGGAATGTAGTTCATCCAATAAGAGCATTTGTGTCATTAATTTAACATTCAAGTCATTTTGTGAATGACAAGGATTATTCTAATAACTTTTCGTACTTAAGGAATGTAGTTCATCCAATAAGTGCATTTGTGTCATTGGATGCACATTGATGTGATTCTGTGCATTACAAGGATTAGTCTAATATGTTTTCGTACTTAAGGATTGTAGTTCATCAAATAAGTGCATTTGTGTCATTTGATGAACATTTACGTCATTTTGTGCATCCCAAGGCTTATTCTAATCACTTTTCGTACTTAAGGAATGTAGTTCATCCAATAAGGGCGTTTGTGTCATTAATTGAACATTTACGTCATTTTCTGAATCCCAAGGCTTATTCTAATCACTTTTCGTACTTAAGGAATGTAGTTCATCCAATAAGTGCATTTGTGTCATTGGATAAACATTTACGTCATTTTGTGCATCCCAATGCTTTTTCTAATCACTTTTTGTGTTTAAGGAATGTAGTTCATCCAATAAGCGTGTTTGTGTCATTAATTTAACGTTTAAGTCATTTTGTGCATCCTAAGGCTTATTCTAATTACTTTTCCTACTTAAGGAATGTAGTTCATCCAATAAGTGCATTTGTGTCATTGGATGAACATTTACGTCATTTTGTGCATCCCAAGGCTTATTCTAATCACTTTTCGTACTTAAGGAATGTAGTTCATCCAATAAGCGCATTTGTGTCATTTATTTAACGTTTAAGTCATTTTGTGCATCTCAAGGCTTATTTTAATCACTTTTCGTACTTAAGGAATGTAGTTCATCCAATAAGTGCATTTGGGTCATTGGATGAACATTTAAGTTATTTTGTGCATCCCAAGACTTATTCTAATCACTTTTCGTACTTAGGGAATGTAGTTCATCCAATAAGAGCGTTTGTGTCATTAATTTAACATTTACGTCATTTTGTGAATCCCAAGGCTTATTCTAATCACTTTTCGTACTTAAGGAATATAGTTCATCCAATAAGAGCGTTTGTGTCTTTAATTTAAGATTTACGTCATTTTGTGCATCCCAAGGCTTATTCTAATCTCTTTTCGTACTTAAGGAATGTAGTTCATCCAATAAGTGCATTTTTGTCATTGGATGAACATTTACATCATTTTATGCTTTCCAACGATTATTGTAATCACTTTTCGTACTTAAGGAATGTAGTTCATCCAATAAGCGCGTTTTTGTCACCGGATGAACATTTACATCATTTTGTGCATCCCAAGGCTTATTCTAATCACTTTTCGTACTTAAGGAATGTAGTTGATCCAATAAGAGCGCTTGTGTCATTAATTTAACATTTACGTCATTTTGTGAATCCCAAGGCTTATTCTAATCACTTTTCGTACTTAAGAAATGTAGTTCATCCAATAAGTGGATTTGTGTCATTGGATGACCATTTACGTCATTTTGTGCATTCCAAGGATTATTCTAATCACTTTTCGTACTTAAGAAATGTAGTTCATCCAATAAGGGCGTTTGTGTCATTGGATGAACATTTATGGCATTTTGTGCATCCCAAGACTTATTCTAATCACTTTTCGTACTTAAGGAATGTAGTTCATCCAATAAGAGCGTTTGTGTCATTAATTTAACATTTACGTCATTTTGTGAATCCCAAGGCTTATTCTAATCACTTTTCCTACATAAGAAATGTAATTCATTCAATAAGTGCATTTGTGTCATTGGATTACCATTTACGTCATTTTATGCATTCCAAGGATTATTCTAATCACTTTTCGTACTTAAGGAATGTAGTTCATCCAATAAGGGCGTTTGTGTCATTGGATGAACATTTACGTCATTTTGTGCATCCCAAGGCTTATTCTAATCACTTTTCGTACTTAAGGAATGTAGTTCATCCAATAAGGGCGTTTGTGTCATTAATTGAACATTTACGTCATTTTCTGAATCCCAAGGCTTATTCTAATCACTTTTCGTACTTAAGGAATGTAGTTCATCCAATAAGTGCATTTGTGTCATTGGATGAACATTTACGTCATTTTGTGCATCCCAATGCTTATTCTAATCACTTTTTGTGTTTAAGGAATGTAGTTCATCCAATAAGCGTGTTTGTGTCATTAATTTAACGTTTAAGTCATTTTGTGCATCCTAAGGCTTATTCTAATTACATTTCCTACTTAAGGAATGTAGTTCATCCAATAAGTGCATTTGTGTCATTAAATGAACATTTACGTTATTTTGTGCATCCCAAGGCTTATTCTAATCACTTTTCGTACTTAAGGAATGTAGTTCATCCAATAAGCGCATTTGTGTCATTTATTTAACGTTTTAGTCATTTTGTGCATCTCAAGGCTTATTTTAATCACTTTTCGTACTTAAGGAATGTAGTTCATCCAATAAGTGCATTTGGGTCATTGGATGAACATTTAAGTCATTTTGTGCATCCCAAGGCTTATTCTAATCACTTTTCGTACTTAGGGAATGTAGTTCATCCAATAAGATCGTTTGTGTCATTAATTTAACATTTACGTCATTTTGTGAATCCCAAGGCTTATTCTAATCACTTTTCGTACTTAAGGAATATAGTTTACCCAATAAGAGCGTTTGTGTCTTTAATTTAAGATTTACGTCATTTTGTGCATCCCAAGGCTTATTCTAATCTCTTTTCGTACTTAAGGAATGTAGTTCATCCAATAAGTGCATTTTTGTCATTGGATGAACACTTACGTCATTTTGTGCTTTCCAACGATTATTGTAATCACTTTTCGTACTTATGGAATGTAGTTCATCCAATAAGCCCGTTTTTGTCATTGGATGAACATTTACATCATTTTGTGCATCCCAAGGCTTATTCTAATCATTTTTCGTACTTAAGGAATGTAGTTGATCCAATAAGAGCGTTTGTGTCATTAATTTAACATTTACGTCATTTTGTGAATCCCAAGGCTTATTCTAATTACTTTTCGTACTTAAGAAATGTAGTTCATCCAATAAGTGGATTTGTGTCATTGGATGACCATTTACGTCATTTTGTGCATTCCAAGGATTATTCTAATCACTTTTCGTACTTAAGAAATGTAGTTCATCCAATAAGGGGGTTTGTGTCATTGGATGAACATTTATGGCATTTTATGCATCCCAAGACTTATTCTAATCACTTTTCGTACTTAACGAATGTAGTTCATCCAATAAGTGCATTTTTGTCATTGGATGAACACTTACGTCATTTTGTGCTTTCCAACGATTATTGTAATCACTTTTCGTACTTATGGAATGTAGTTCATCCAATAAGCCCGTTTTTGTCATTGGATGAACATTTACATCATTTTGTGCATCCCAAGGCTTATTCTAATCACTTTTCGTACTTAAAGAATGTAGTTGATCCAATAAGAGCGTTTGTGTCATTAATTTAACATTTACGTCATTTTGTGAATCCCAAGGCTTATTCTAATTACTTTTCGTACTTAAGAAATGTAGTTCATCCAATAAGTGGATTTGTGTCATTGGATGACCATTTACGTCATTTTGTGCATTCCAAGGATTATTCTAATCACTTTTCGTACTTAAGAAATGTAGTTCATCCAATAAGGGGGTTTGTGTCATTGGATGAACATTTATGGCATTTTATGCATCCCAAGACTTATTCTAATCACTTTTCGTACTTAAGGAAAGTAGTTTATTCAATAAGCGCGTTTGTGTCATTGGATGAACATTGACGTCATTTTGTGCATCCCAAGGCTTATTCAAATCACTTTTCGTACTGAAGAAATGTAGTTAATCCAATAAGTGCATTTGTGTCATTGGATGAACATTTACGTCATTTTGTGCATCCCAAGGCTTATTCTAATCACTTTTCGTAATTAAGGAATGTAGTTCATCCTATAAGCGCGTTTGTGTCATTAATTCAACATTTAGGTCAATTTGTGCATCCCAAGGCTTATTCTAATCACTTTTCATACTTAAGGATGTAGTTCATCCAATAAGTGCATTTGTATAATTGGATGAACATTTATGTCATTTTGTGCATCCCAAGGCTTATTTTAATGACTTTTCGTACTTAAGGAATGTAGTTCATCCAATAAGTGCATTTGTGTCATTGGATGCACATTTACGTCATTTTGTGCATTCCAAGAATTATTCTAATCACTTTTCTTACTTAAGGAATGTAGTTCATCCAATAAGCGCGTTTGTGTCATTGGATGAATATTTATGTCGTTTTGTGAATCCCAAGACCTATTCTAATATGTTTTCGTACTTAAGGAATGTAAATAATTCAATAAGCGCATTTGTGTCATTAGATGAACACTTACGTCATTTTGTGCATCCCAAGGCTTAGTCTAATCACTTTGCGTACTTATGGAATGTAGTTCATCCAACAAGTGCATTTGTGTCATTGGATGAACATTTACGTCATTTTGTGCATCCCAAGGCTTATTCTAATCACTTTTCGTACTTAAGGAATGTAGTTCATCCAATAAGCGTGTTTGTGTTATTGGATGAACATTTACGTCATTTTGTGCATCCCAAGGCTTATTCTAATCACTTTTCGTATTTAAGGAATGTAGTTCATCCAATAAGAGCATTTGTGTCATTAATTTAACATTCAAGTCATTTTGTGAATGACAAGGATTATTCTAATAACTTTTCGTACTTAAGGAATGTAGTTCATCCAATAAGTGCATTTGTGTCATTGGATGCACATTGATGTGATTCTGTGCATTACAAGGATTAGTCTAATATGTTTTCGTACTTAAGGATTGTAGTTCATCAAATAAGTGCATTTGTGTCATTTGATGAACATTTACGTCATTTTGTGCATCCCAAGGCTTATTCTAATCACTTTTCGTACTTAAGGAATGTAGTTCATCCAATAAGGGCGTTTGTGTCATTAATTGAACATTTACGTCATTTTCTGAATCCCAAGGCTTATTCTAATCACTTTTCGTACTTAAGGAATGTAGTTCATCCAATAAGTGCATTTGTGTCATTGGATAAACATTTACGTCATTTTGTGCATCCCAATGCTTTTTCTAATCACTTTTTGTGTTTAAGGAATGTAGTTCATCCAATAAGCGTGTTTGTGTCATTAATTTAACGTTTAAGTCATTTTGTGCATCCTAAGGCTTATTCTAATTACTTTTCCTACTTAAGGAATGTAGTTCATCCAATAAGTGCATTTGTGTCATTGGATGAACATTTACGTCATTTTGTGCATCCCAAGGCTTATTCTAATCACTTTTCGTACTTAAGGAATGTAGTTCATCCAATAAGCGCATTTGTGTCATTTATTTAACGTTTAAGTCATTTTGTGCATCTCAAGGCTTATTTTAATCACTTTTCGTACTTAAGGAATGTAGTTCATCCAATAAGTGCATTTGGGTCATTGGATGAACATTTAAGTTATTTTGTGCATCCCAAGACTTATTCTAATCACTTTTCGTACTTAGGGAATGTAGTTCATCCAATAAGAGCGTTTGTGTCATTAATTTAACATTTACGTCATTTTGTGAATCCCAAGGCTTATTCTAATCACTTTTCGTACTTAAGGAATATAGTTCATCCAATAAGAGCGTTTGTGTCTTTAATTTAAGATTTACGTCATTTTGTGCATCCCAAGGCTTATTCTAATCTCTTTTCGTACTTAAGGAATGTAGTTCATCCAATAAGTGCATTTTTGTCATTGGATGAACATTTACATCATTTTATGCTTTCCAACGATTATTGTAATCACTTTTCGTACTTAAGGAATGTAGTTCATCCAATAAGCGCGTTTTTGTCACCGGATGAACATTTACATCATTTTGTGCATCCCAAGGCTTATTCTAATCACTTTTCGTACTTAAGGAATGTAGTTGATCCAATAAGAGCGCTTGTGTCATTAATTTAACATTTACGTCATTTTGTGAATCCCAAGGCTTATTCTAATCACTTTTCGTACTTAAGAAATGTAGTTCATCCAATAAGTGGATTTGTGTCATTGGATGACCATTTACGTCATTTTGTGCATTCCAAGGATTATTCTAATCACTTTTCGTACTTAAGAAATGTAGTTCATCCAATAAGGGGGTTTGTGTCATTGGATGAACATTT
>JBBPBO010001985.1:42268122-42298293 GCA_037974295.1 Cicer cuneatum
AAGAAATGTAGTTAATCCAATAAGTGCATTTGTGTCATTGGATGAACATTTACGTCATTTTGTGCATCCCAAGGCTTATTCTAATCACTTTTCGTAATTAAGGAATGTAGTTCATCCTATAAGCGCGTTTGTGTCATTAATTCAACATTTAGGTCAATTTGTGCATCCCAAGGCTTATTCTAATCACTTTTCATACTTAAGGATGTAGTTCATCCAATAAGTGCATTTGTATAATTGGATGAACATTTATGTCATTTTGTGCATCCCAAGGCTTATTTTAATGACTTTTCGTACTTAAGGAATGTAGTTCATCCAATAAGTGCATTTGTGTCATTGGATGCACATTTACGTCATTTTGTGCATTCCAAGAATTATTCTAATCACTTTTCTTACTTAAGGAATGTAGTTCATCCAATAAGCGCGTTTGGTCATTGGATGAATATTTATGTCGTTTTGTGAATCCCAAGACCTATTCTAATATGTTTTCGTACTTAAGGAATGTAAATAATTCAATAAGCGCATTTGTGTCATTAGATGAACACTTACGTCATTTTGTGCATCCCAAGGCTTAGTCTAATCACTTTGCGTACTTATGGAATGTAGTTCATCCAACAAGTGCATTTGTGTCATTGGATGAACATTTACGTCATTTTGTGCATCCCAAGGCTTATTCTAATCACTTTTCGTACTTAAGGAATGTAGTTCATCCAATAAGCGTGTTTGTGTTATTGGATGAACATTTACGTCATTTTGTGCATCCCAAGGCTTATTCTAATCACTTTTCGTATTTAAGGAATGTAGTTCATCCAATAAGAGCATTTGTGTCATTAATTTAACATTCAAGTCATTTTGTGAATGACAAGGATTATTCTAATAACTTTTCGTACTTAAGGAATGTAGTTCATCCAATAAGTGCATTTGTGTCATTGGATGCACATTGATGTGATTCTGTGCATTACAAGGATTAGTCTAATCACTTTTCGTACTTAAGGAATGTAGTTCATCCAATAAGTGCATTTGTGTCATTTGATGAACATTTACGTCATTTTGTGCATCCCAAGGCTTATTCTAATCACTTTTCGTACTTAAGGAATCTAGTTCATCCAATAAGGGCGTTTGTGTCATTAATTGAACATTTACGTCATTTTCTGAATCCCAAGGCTTATTCTAATCACTTTTCGTACTTAAGGAATGTAGTTCATCCAATAAGTGCATTTGTGTCATTGGATGAACATTTACGTCATTTTGTGCATCCCAATGCTTATTCTAATCACTTTTTGTGTTTAAGGAATGTAGTTCATCCAATAAGCGTGGTTGTGTCATTAATTTAACGTTTAAGTCATTTTGTGCATCCTAAGGCTTATTCTAATTACTTTTCCTACTTAAGGAATGTAGTTCATCCAATAAGTGCATTTGTGTCATTGGATGAACATTTACGTCATTTTGTGCATCCCAAGGCTTATTCTAATCACTTTTCGTACTTAAGGAATGTAGTTCATCCAATAAGCGCATTTGTGTCATTTATTTAACGTTTAAGTCATTTTGTGCATCTCAAGGCTTATTTTAATCACTTTTCGTACTTAAGGAAAGTAGTTCATCCAATAAGTGCATTTGGGTCATCGGATGAACATTTAAGTTATTTTGTGCATCCCAAGACTTATTCTAATCACTTTTCGTACTTAGGGAATGTAGTTCATCCAATAAGAGCGTTTGTGTCATTAATTTAACATTTACGTCATTTTGTGAATCCCAAGGCTTATTCTAATCACTTTTCGTACTTAAGGAATATAGTTTATCCAAGAAGAGCGTTTGTGTCTTTAATTTAAGATTTACGTCATTTTGTGCTTTCCAAGGAATATTCTAATCACTTTTCGTACTTAAGGAATGTTGTTCATCCAATAAGCGCGTTTTTGTCATTGGATGAACATTTATGTCATTTTGTGAATCCCAAGACCTATTCTAATCAGTTTTCGTACTTAAGGAATGTAAATAATTCAATCAGCGCGTTTGTGTCATTGGATGAACACTTACGTCATTTTGTGCTTTCCAACGATTATTGTAATCACTTTTCGTACTTAAGGAATGTAGTTCATCCAATAAGCGCGTTTGTGTCATTGGATGAACATTTACGTCATTTTGTGCATCCCAAGGCTTATTCTAATCACTTTTCGTACTTAAGGAATGTAGTTCATCCAATAAGCGCGTTTGTGTTATTGGATGAACATTTACGTCATTTTGTGCATCCAAAGGCTTATTCTAATCACTTTTCGTACTTAAGGAACGTAGTTCATCCAATAAGAGCATTTGTGTCATTAATTTAACATTTAAGTCATATTATGAATCCCAAGGCTTATTCTAATCACTTTTCGTACTTAAGGAATGTAGTTCATCCAATAAGTGCATTTGTGTCATTGGATGCACATTTACGTCATTTTGTGCATTCCAAGAATTATTCTAATCACTTTTCTTACTTAAGGAATGTAGTTCATCCAATAAGCGCGTTTGTGTCATTGGATGAACATTTATGTCGTTTTGTGAATCCCAAGACCTATTCTAATATGTTTTCGTACTTAAGGAATGTAAATAATTCAATAAGCGCGTTTGTGTCATTAGATGAACACTTACGTCATTTTGTGCATCCCAAGGCTTAGTCTAATCACTTTGCGTACTTATGGAATGTAGTTCATCCAACAAGTGCATTTGTGTCATTGGATGAACATTTACGTCATTTTGTGCATCCCAAGGCTTATTCTAATCACTTTTCGTACTTAAGGAATGTAGTTCATCCAATAAGCGTGTTTGTGTTATTGGATGAACATTTACGTCATTTTGTGCATCCCAAGGCTTATTCTAATCACTTTTCGTATTTAAGGAATGTAGTTCATCCAATAAGAGCATTTGTGTCATTAATTTAACATTCAAGTCATTTTGTGAATGACAAGGATTATTCTAATAACTTTTCGTACTTAAGGAATGTAGTTCATCCAATAAGTGCATTTGTGTCATTGGATGCACATTGATGTGATTCTGTGCATTACAAGGATTAGTCTAATATGTTTTCGTACTTAAGGATTGTAGTTCATCAAATAAGTGCATTTGTGTCATTTGATGAACATTTACGTCATTTTGTGCATCCCAAGGCTTATTCTAATCACTTTTCGTACTTAAGGAATGTAGTTCATCCAATAAGGGCGTTTGTGTCATTAATTGAACATTTACGTCATTTTCTGAATCCCAAGGCTTATTCTAATCACTTTTCGTACTTAAGGAATGTAGTTCATCCAATAAGTGCATTTGTGTCATTGGATAAACATTTACGTCATTTTGTGCATCCCAATGCTTTTTCTAATCACTTTTTGTGTTTAAGGAATGTAGTTCATCCAATAAGCGTGTTTGTGTCATTAATTTAACGTTTAAGTCATTTTGTGCATCCTAAGGCTTATTCTAATTACTTTTCCTACTTAAGGAATGTAGTTCATCCAATAAGTGCATTTGTGTCATTGGATGAACATTTACGTCATTTTGTGCATCCCAAGGCTTATTCTAATCACTTTTCGTACTTAAGGAATGTAGTTCATCCAATAAGCGCATTTGTGTCATTTATTTAACGTTTAAGTCATTTTGTGCATCTCAAGGCTTATTTTAATCACTTTTCGTACTTAACGAAAGTAGTTCATCCAATAAGTGCATTTGGGTCATTGGATGAACAATTAAGTTATTTTGTGCATCCCAAGACTTATTCTAATCACTTTTCGTACTTAGGGAATGTAGTTCATCCAATAAGAGCGTTTGTGTCATTAATTTAACATTTACATCATTTTGTGAATCCCAAGGCTTATTCTAATCACTTTTCGTACTTAAGGAATATAGTTTATCCAATAAGAGCGTTTGTGTCTTTAATTTAAGATTTACGTCATTTTGTGCTTTCCAAGGAATATTCTAATCACTTTTCGTACTTAAGGAATGTTGTTCATCCAATAAGCGCGTTTTTGTCATTGGATGAACATTTATGTCATTTTGTGAATCCCAAGACCTATTCTAATCAGTTTTCGTACTTAAGGAATGTAAATAATTCAATCAGCGCGTTTGTGTCATTGGATGAACACTTACGTCATTTTGGTGCATCCAAAGGCTTATTCTAATCACTTTTCGTACTTAAGGAACGTAGTTCATCCAATAAGAGCATTTGTGTCATTAATTTAACATTTAAGTCATATTATGAATCCCAAGGCTTATTCTAATCACTTTTCGTACTTAAGGAATGTAGTTCATCCAATAAGTGCATTTGTGTCATTGGATGCACATTTACGTCATTTTGTGCATTCCAAGAATTATTCTAATCACTTTTCTTACTTAAGGAATGTAGTTCATCCAATAAGCGCGTTTGTGTCATTGGATGAACATTTATGTCGTTTTGTGAATCCCAAGACCTATTCTAATATGTTTTCGTACTTAAGGAATGTAAATAATTCAATAAGCGCGTTTGTGTCATTAGATGAACACTTACGTCATTTTGTGCATCCCAAGGCTTAGTCTAATCACTTTGCGTACTTATGGAATGTAGTTCATCCAACAAGTGCATTTGTGTCATTGGATGAACATTTACGTCATTTTGTGCATCCCAAGGCTTATTCTAATCACTTTTCGTACTTAAGGAATGTAGTTCATCCAATAAGCGTGTTTGTGTTATTGGATGAACATTTACGTCATTTTGTGCATCCCAAGGCTTATTCTAATCACTTTTCGTATTTAAGGAATGTAGTTCATACAATAAGAGCATTTGTGTCATTAATTTAACATTCAAGTCATTTTGTGAATGACAAGGATTATTCTAATAACTTTTCGTACTTAAGGAATGTAGTTCATCCAATAAGTGCATTTGTGTCATTGGATGCACATTGATGTGATTCTGTGCATTACAAGGATTAGTCTAATATGTTTTCGTACTTAAGGATTGTAGTTCATCAAATAAGTGCATTTGTGTCATTTGATGAACATTTACGTCATTTTGTGCATCCCAAGGCTTATTCTAATCACTTTTCGTACTTAAGGAATGTAGTTCATCCAATAAGGGCGTTTGTGTCATTAATTGAACATTTACGTCATTTTCTGAATCCCAAGGCTTATTCTAATCACTTTTCGTACTTAAGGAATGTAGTTCATCCAATAAGTGCATTTGTGTCATTGGATAAACATTTACGTCATTTTGTGCATCCCAATGCTTTTTCTAATCACTTTTTGTGTTTAAGGAATGTAGTTCATCCAATAAGCGTGTTTGTGTCATTAATTTAACGTTTAAGTCATTTTGTGCATCCTAAGGCTTATTCTAATTACTTTTCCTACTTAAGGAATGTAGTTCATCCAATAAGTGCATTTGTGTCATTGGATGAACATTTACGTCATTTTGTGCATCCCAAGGCTTATTCTAATCACTTTTCGTACTTAAGGAATGTAGTTCATCCAATAAGCGCATTTGTGTCATTTATTTAACGTTTAAGTCATTTTGTGCATCTCAAGGCTTATTTTAATCACTTTTCGTACTTAAGGAAAGTAGTTCATCCAATAAGTGCATTTGGGTCATTGGATGAACATTTAAGTTATTTTGTGCATCCCAAGACTTATTCTAATCACTTTTCGTACTTAGGGAATGTAGTTCATCCAATAAGAGCGTTTGTGTCATTAATTTAACATTTACATCATTTTGTGAATCCCAAGGCTTATTCTAATCACTTTTCGTACTTAAGGAATATAGTTTATCCAATAAGAGCGTTTGTGTCTTTAATTTAAGATTTACGTCATTTTGTGCTTTCCAAGGAATATTCTAATCACTTTTCGTACTTAAGGAATGTTGTTCATCCAATAAGCGCGTTTTTGTCATTGGATGAACATTTATGTCATTTTGTGAATCCCAAGACCTATTCTAATCAGTTTTCGTACTTAAGGAATGTAAATAATTCAATCAGCGCGTTTGTGTCATTGGATGAACACTTACGTCATTTTGTGCTTTCCAACGATTATTGTAATCACTTTTCGTACTTAAGGAATGTAGTTCATCCAATAAGCGCGTTTTTGTCATTGGATGAACATTTACATCATTTTGTGCATCCCAAGGCTTATTCTAATCACTTTTCGTACTTAAGGAATGTAGTTGATCCAATAAGAGCGTTTGTGTCATTAATTTAACATTTAGGTCATTTTGTGAATCCCAAGGCTTATTCTAATCACTTTTCGTACTTAAGAAATGTAGTTCATCCAATAAGTGGATTTGTGTCATTGGATGACCATTTACGTCATTTTGTGCATTCCAAGGATTATTCTAATCACTTTTCGTACTTAAGAAATATAGTTCATCCAATAAGGGCGTTTGTGTCATTGGATGAACATTTATGGCATTTTATGCATCCCAAGACTTATTCTAATCACTTTTCGTACTTAAGGAAAGTAGTTTATTCAATAAGCGCGTTTGTGTCATTGGATGAACATTGACGTCATTTTGTGCATCCCAAGGCTTATTCAAATCACTTTTCGTACCTAAGAAATGTAGTTAATCCAATAAGTGCATTTGTGTCATTGGATGAACATTTACGTCATTTTGTGCATCCCAAGGCTTATTCTAATCACTTTTCGTACTTAAGGAATGTAGTTCATCCAATAAGCGCGTTTGTGTTATTGGATGAACATTTACGTCATTTTGTGCATCCAAAGGCTTATTCTAATCACTTTTCGTACTTAAGGAACGTAGTTCATCCAATAAGAGCATTTGTGTCATTAATTTAACATTTAAGTCATTTTGTGAATCCCAAGGCTTATTCTAATCACTTTTCGTACTTAAGGAATGTAGTTCATCCAATAAGTGCATTTGTGTCATTGGATGCACATTTACGTCATTTTGTGCATTCCAAGAATTATTCTAATCACTTTTCTTACTTAAGGAATGTAGTTCATCCAATAAGCGCGTTTGTGTCGTTGGATGAACATTTATGTCGTTTTGTGAATCCCAAGACCTATTCTAATCAGTTTTCGTACTTAAGGAATGTAAATAATTCAATAAGCGCGTTTGTGTCATTAGATGAACACTTACGTCATTTTGTGCATCCCAAGGCTTAGTCTAATCACTTCGCGTACTTATGGAATGTAGTTCGTCCAACAAGTGCATTTCTGTCATTGGATGAACATTTAAGTCATTTTGTGCATCCCAAGGCTTATTCTAATCACTTTTCGTACATAAGGAATGTAGTTCATCCAATAAGCGTGTTTGTGTTATTGGATGAACATTTACGTCATTTTGTGCATCCCAAGGCTTATTCTAATCACTTTTCGTACTTAAGGAATGTAGTTCATCCAATAAGAGCATTTGTGTCATTAATTTAACATTCAAGTCATTTTGTGAATGACAAGGATTACTCTAATAACTTTTCGTACTTAAGGAATGTAGTTCATCCAATAAGTGCATTTGTGTCATTGGATGCACATTTATGTGATTCTGTGCATTACAAGGATTAGTCTAATCACTTTTCGAACATAAGGAATGTAGTTCATCCAATAAGCGCGTTTGTGTCATTGGATGAACATTTATGTCATTTTGTGAATCCCAAGACCTATTCTAATCAGTTTTCGTATTTAAGGAATGTAAATAATTCAATAAGCGCGTTTGTGTCATTGGATAAACATTTATGTCATTTTGTGAATCCCGAGACTATTCTAATCAGTTTTCGTACTTAAGGAATGTAGTTAATTCAATAAGCGCGTTTGTGTCATTGGATGAACATTTACATCATTTTGTGCATCCCAAGGATTATTCTAATCACTTTTCGTACTTAAGGAATGTAGTTCATCCAATAAGCGCGTTTGTGTTATTGGATGAACATTTACGTCATGTTGTGCATCCCAAGGCTTATTCTAATCACTTTTCGTACTTAAGGAATGTAGTTCATCCAATAAGAGCGTTTGTGTCATTAATTTAACATTTACGTCATTTTGTGAATCCCAAGGCTTATTCTAATCACTTTTCGTACTTAAGGAATGTAGTTCATCCAATAAGCGCGTTTGTGTCATTGGATGAACATTTACGTCATTTTGTGCATCCCAAGGCTTATTCTAATCACTTTTCGTACTTAACGAATGTAGTTCATCCAATAAGCGCGTTTCTGTCATTGGATGAACATTTACGTCATTTTGTGCATCCCAAGGCTTATTCTAATCACTTTTTGTACTGAAGGAATGTAGTTCATCCAACAAGAGCATTTGTGTCATTGGATGAACATTTACGTCATTTTGTGCATCCCAAGGCTTATTCTAATTTCTTTTCGTACTTAAGGAATGTAGTTCATCCAATAAGTGCATTTGTGTCATTGGATGAACATTTACGTCATTTTGTGCATCCCAAGGCTTATTCTAATCACTTTTCGTACTTAAGGAATGTAGTTCATCCAATAAGCGCATTTGTGTCATTTATTTAACGTTTAAGTCATTTTGTGCATCTCAAGGCTTATTTTAATCACTTTTCGTACTTAAGGAATGTAGTTCATCCAATAAGTGCATTTGGGTCATTGGATGAACATTTAAGTTATTTTGTGCATCCCAAGACTTATTCTAATCACTTTTCGTACTTAGGGAATGTAGTTCATCCAATAAGAGCGTTTGTGTCATTAATTTAACATTTACGTCATTTTGTGAATCCCAAGGCTTATTCTAATCACTTTTCGTACTTAAGGAATATAGTTTATCCAAGAAGAGCGTTTGTGTCTTTAATTTAAGATTTACGTCATTTTGTGCTTTCCAAGGAATATTCTAATCACTTTTCGTACTTAAGGAATGTTGTTCATCCAATAAGCGCGTTTTTGTCATTGGATGAACATTTATGTCATTTTGTGAATCCCAAGACCTATTCTAATCAGTTTTCGTACTTAAGGAATGTAAATAATTCAATCAGCGCGTTTGTGTCATTGGATGAACACTTACGTCATTTTGTGCTTTCCAACGATTATTGTAATCACTTTTCGTACTTAAGGAATGTAGTTCATCCAATAAGCGCGTTTGTGTCATTGGATGAACATTTACGTCATTTTGTGCATCCCAAGGCTTATTCTAATCACTTTTCGTACTTAAGGAATGTAGTTCATCCAATAAGTGCATTTGTGTCATTGGATGGACATTTACGTCATTTTGTGCATCCCAAGGCTTATTCTAATCACTTTTCGTACTTAAGGAATGTAGTTCATCCAATAAGTGCATTTGTGTCATTGGATGAACATTTACGTCATTTTGTGCATCCCAAGGCTTATTCTAATCACTTTTCGTACTTAAGGAATGTAGTTCATCAAATAAGCGCGTTTGTGTCATTAATCTGACATTTACGTAATTCTGTCCATCCCAAGGCTTATTCTAATCACTTTTCGTACTTATGGAATGTAGTTCATCCAATAAGTGCAATTGTGTCATTAAATGAACATTTACGTCATGTTGTGCATCCCAAGGCTTATTCTAATAACTTTTCGTACTTAAGGAATGTAGTTCACCCAATAAGAGTGTTTGTGTCATTGGATCAACATTTACGTCATTTTGTGCATTCCAAGGCTTATTCTAATCACTTTTCGTACTTAAGGAATATATTTCATCCAATAAGCGCGTTTGTGTCATTGGATGAACATTTACATCATTTTGTGCATCCCAAGGCTTATTCTAATCACTTTTCGTACTTAAGGAATGTAGTTCATCCAATAAGCGCGTTTGTGTCATTGGATGAACATTTACGTCATGTTGTGCATCCCAAGGCTTATTCTAATCACTTTTCGTACTTAAGGAATGTAGTTCATCCAATAAGCGCGTTTGTGTCATTGGATGAACATTTACGTCATTTTGTGCATCCCAAGGCTTATTCTAATCACTTTACGTACTTAAGGAACGTAGTTCATCCAATAAGAGCATTTATGTCATTAATTTAACATTTAAGTCATTTTGTGAATCCCAAGGCTTATTCTAATCACTTTTCGTACTTAAGGAATGTAGTTCATCCAATAAGTGCATTTGTGTCATTGGATGCACATTTACGTCATTTTGTGCATTCCAAGAATTATTCTAATCACTTTTCTTACTTAAGGAATGTAGTTCATCCAATAAGCGCGTTTGTGTCATTGGATGAACATTTATGTCGTTTTGTGAATCCCAAGACCTATTCTAATCAGTTTTCGTACTTAAGGAATGTAGTTAATTCAATAAGCGCGTTTGTGTCATTGGATGAACACTTACGCCATTTTGTGCATCCCAAGGCTTATTCTAATCACTTTTTGTACTTATGGAATGTAGTTCGTCCATTAAGCGTGTTTGTGTTATTGGATGAACATTTACGTCATTTTGTGCATCCCAAGGCTTATTCTAATCAATTTTCGTACTTAAGGAATGTAGTTCATCCAATAAGAGCATTTGTGTCATTAATTTAACATTCAAGTCATTTTGTGAATGACAAGGATTACTCTAATAACTTTTCGTACTTAAGGAATGTAGTTCATCCAATAAGTGCATTTGTGTCATTGGATGCACATTTATGTGATTCTGTGCATTACAAGGATTAGTCTAATCACTTTTCGAACATAAGGAATGTAGTTCATCCAATAAGCGCGTTTGTGTCATTGGATGAACATTTATGTCATTTTGTGAATCCCAAGACCTATTCTAATCAGTTTTCGTATTTAAGGAATGTAAATAATTCAATAAGCGCGTTTGTGTCATTGGATAAACATTTATGTCATTTTGTGAATCCCGAGACTATTCTAATCAGTTTTCGTACTTAAGGAATGTAGTTAATTCAATAAGCGCGTTTGTGTCATTGGATGAACATTTACATCATTTTGTGCATCCCAAGGATTATTCTAATCACTTTTCGTACTTAAGGAATGTAGTTCATGCAATAAGCGCGTTTGTGTTATTGGATGAACATTTACGTCATGTTGTGCATCCCAAGGCTTATTCTAATCACTTTTCGTACTTAAGGAATGTAGTTCATCCAATAAGCGCGTTTGTGTCATTGGATGAACATTTACGTCATTTTGTGCATCCCAAGGCTTATTCTAATCACTTTACGTACTTAAGGAACGTAGTTCATCCAATAAGAGCATTTATATCATTAATTTAACATTTAAGTCATTTTGTGAATCGCAAGGCTTATTCTAATCACTTTTCGTACTTAAGGAATGTAGTTCATCCAATAAGTGCATTTGTGTCATTGGATGCACATTTACGTCATTTTGTGCATTCCAAGAATTATTCTAATCACTTTTCTTACTTAAGGAATGTAGTTCATCCAATAAGCGCGTTTGTGTCATTGGATGAACATTTATGTCGTTTTGTGAATCCCAAGACCTATTCTAATCAGTTTTCGTACTTAAGGAATGTAGTTAATTCAATAAGCGCGTTTGTGTCATTGGATGAACACTTACGCCATTTTGTGCATCCCAAGGCTTATTCTAATCACTTTTTGTACTTATGGAATGTAGTTCGTCCATTAAGTGCATTTGTGTCATTGGAGGAACATTTATGTCATTTTGTGCATCCCATGGCTTATTCTAATCACTTTTCGTACTTAAGGAATGTAGTTCATCCAATAAGCGCGTTTATGTCATTGGATGAACATTTACGTCATTTTGTGCATCCCAAGGCTTATTCTAATCACTTTACGTACTTAAGGAACGTAGTTCATCCAATAAGAGCATTTATGTCATTAATTTAACATTTAAGTCATTTTGTGAATCCCAAGGCTTATTCTAATCACTTTTCGTACTTAAGGAATGTAGTTCATCCAATAAGTGCATTTGTGTCATTGGATGCACATTTACGTCATTTTGTGCATTCCAAGAATTATTCTAATCACTTTTCTTACTTAAGGAATGTAGTTCATCCAATAAGCGCGTTTGTGTCATTGGATGAACATTTATGTCGTTTTGTGAATCCCAAGACCTATTCTAATCAGTTTTCGTACTTAAGGAATGTAAATAATTCAATAAGCGCGTTTGTGTCATTAGATGAACACTTACGTCATTTTGTGCATCCCAAGGCTTAGTCTAATCACTTCGCGTACTTATGGAATGTAGTTCGTCCAACAAGTGCATTTCTGTCATTGGACGAACATTTGAGTCATTTTGTGCATCCCAAGGCTTATTCTAATCACTTTTCGTACTTAAGGAATGTAGTTCATCCAATAAGCGTGTTTGTGTTATTGGATGAACATTTACGTCATTTTGTGCATCCCAAGGCTTTTTCTAATCACTTTTCGTTCTTAAGGAATGTAGTTCATCCAATAAGAGCGTTTGTGTCATTAATTTAACATTTAAGTCATTTTGTGAATCCCAAGGATTATTCTAATAACTTTTCGTAGTTAAGGAATGTAGTTCATCCAATAAGTGCATTTGTGTCATTGGATGCACATTTACGTCATTATGTGCATTACAAGGATTAGTCTAATCACTTTTCGTACTTAAGGAATGTAGTTCATCCAATAAGTGCGTTTGTGTCATTGGATAAACATTTATGTCATTTTGTGAATCCCAAGACCTATTCTAATCAGTTTTCGTACTTAAGGAATGTAGTTAATTCAATAAGCGCGTTTGTGTCATTGGATGAACACTTACGCCATTTTGTGCATCCCAAGGCTTATTCTAATCACTTTTTGTACTTTTGGAATGTAGTTCGTCCATTAAGCGTGTTTGTGTTATTGGATGAACATTTACGTCATTTTGTGCATCCCAAGGCTTATTCTAATCACTTTTCGTACTTAAGGAATGTAGTTCATCCAATAAGAGCATTTGTGTCATTAATTTAACATTCAAGTCATTTTGTGAATGACAAGGATTACTCTAATAACTTTTCGTACTTAAGGAATGTAGTTCATCCAATAAGTGCATTCGTGTCATTGGATGCACATTTATGTGATTCTGTGCATTACAAGGATTAGTCTAATGACTTTTCGAACATAAGGAATGTAGTTCATCCAATAAGCGCGTTTGTGTCATTGGATGAACATTTATGTCATTTTGTGAATCCCAAGACCTATTCTAATCAGTTTTCGTATTTAAGGAATGTAAATAATTCAATAAGCGCGTTTGTGTCATTGGATAAACATTTATGTCATTTTGTGAATCCCGAGACTATTCTAATCAGTTTTCGTACTTAAGGAATGTAGTTAATTCAATAAGCGCGTTTGTGTCATTGGATGAACATTTACATCATTTTGTGCATCCCAAGGATTATTCTAATCACTTTTCGTACTTAAGGAATGTAGTTCATGCAATAAGCGCGTTTGTGTTATTGGATGAACATTTACGTCATGTTGTGCATCCCAAGGCTTATTCTAATCACTTTTCGTACTTAAGGAATGTAGTTCATCCAATAAGCGCGTTTGTGTCATTGGATGAACATTTACGTCATTTTGTGCATCCCAAGGCTTATTCTAATCACTTTACGTACTTAAGGAACGTAGTTCATCCAATAAGAGCATTTATATCATTAATTTAACATTTAAGTCATTTTGTGAATCGCAAGGCTTATTCTAATCACTTTTCGTACTTAAGGAATGTAGTTCATCCAATAAGTGCATTTGTGTCATTGGATGCACATTTACGTCATTTTGTGCATTCCAAGAATTATTCTAATCACTTTTCTTACTTAAGGAATGTAGTTCATCCAATAAGCGCGTTTGTGTCATTGGATGAACATTTATGTCGTTTTGTGAATCCCAAGACCTATTCTAATCAGTTTTCGTACTTAAGGAATGTAGTTAATTTAATAAGCGCGTTTGTGTCATTGGATGAACACTTACGCCATTTTGTGCATCCCAAGGCTTATTCTAATCACTTTTTGTACTTTTGGAATGTAGTTCGTCCATTAAGCGTGTTTGTGTTATTGGATGAACATTTACGTCATTTTGTGCATCCCAAGGCTTATTCTAATCACTTTTCGTACTTAAGGAATGTAGTTCATCCAATAAGAGCATTTGTGTCATTAATTTAACATTCAAGTCATTTTGTGAATGACAAGGATTACTCTAATAACTTTTCGTACTTAAGGAATGTAGTTCATCCAATAAGTGCATTTGTGTCATTGGATGCACATTTATGTGATTCTGTGCATTACAAGGATTAGTCTAATCACTTTTCGAACATAAGGAATGTAGTTCATCCAATAAGCGCGTTTGTGTCATTGGATGAACATTTATGTCATTTTGTGAATCCCAAGACCTATTCTAATCAGTTTTCGTATTTAAGGAATGTAAATAATTCAATAAGCGCGTTTGTGTCATTGGATAAACATTTATGTCATTTTGTGAATCCCGAGACTATTCTAATCAGTTTTCGTACTTAAGGAATGTAGTTAATTCAATAAGCGCGTTTGTGTCATTGGATGAACATTTACATCATTTTGTGCATCCCAAGGATTATTCTAATCACTTTTCGTACTTAAGGAATGTAGTTCATGCAATAAGCGCGTTTGTGTTATTGGATGAACATTTACGTCATGTTGTGCATCCCAAGGCTTATTCTAATCACTTTTCGTACTTAAGGAATGTAGTTCATCCAATAAGCGCGTTTGTGTCATTGGATGAACATTTACGTCATTTTGTGCATCCCAAGGCTTATTCTAATCACTTTACGTACTTAAGGAACGTAGTTCATCCAATAAGAGCATTTATATCATTAATTTAACATTTAAGTCATTTTGTGAATCGCAAGGCTTATTCTAATCACTTTTCGTACTTAAGGAATGTAGTTCATCCAATAAGTGCATTTGTGTCATTGGATGCACATTTACGTCATTTTGTGCATTCCAAGAATTATTCTAATCACTTTTCTTACTTAAGGAATGTAGTTCATCCAATAAGCGCGTTTGTGTCATTGGATGAACATTTATGTCGTTTTGTGAATCCCAAGACCTATTCTAATCAGTTTTCGTACTTAAGGAATGTAGTTAATTTAATAAGCGCGTTTGTGTCATTGGATGAACACTTACGCCATTTTGTGCATCCCAAGGCTTATTCTAATCACTTTTTGTACTTTTGGAATGTAGTTCGTCCATTAAGCGTGTTTGTGTTATTGGATGAACATTTACGTCATTTTGTGCATCCCAAGGCTTATTCTAATCACTTTTCGTACTTAAGGAATGTAGTTCATCCAATAAGAGCATTTGTGTCATTAATTTAACATTCAAGTCATTTTGTGAATGACAAGGATTACTCTAATAACTTTTCGTACTTAAGGAATGTAGTTCATCCAATAAGTGCATTTGTGTCATTGGATGCACATTTATGTGATTCTGTGCATTACAAGGATTAGTCTAATCACTTTTCGAACATAAGGAATGTAGTTCATCCAATAAGCGCGTTTGTGTCATTGGATGAACATTTATGTCATTTTGTGAATCCCAAGACCTATTCTAATCAGTTTTCGTATTTAAGGAATGTAAATAATTCAATAAGCGCGTTTGTGTCATTGGATAAACATTTATGTCATTTTGTGAATCCCGAGACTATTCTAATCAGTTTTCGTACTTAAGGAATGTAGTTAATTCAATAAGCGCGTTTGTGTCATTGGATGAACATTTACATCATTTTGTGCATCCCAAGGATTATTCTAATCACTTTTCGTACTTAAGGAATGTAGTTCATCCAATAAGCGCGTTTGTGTTATTGGATGAACATTTACGTCATGTTGTGCATCCCAAGGCTTATTCTAATCACTTTTCGTACTTAAGGAATGTAGTTCATCCAATAAGAGCCTTTGTGTCATTAATTTAACATTTACGTCATTTTGTGAATCCCAAGGCTTATTCTAATCACTTTTCGTACTTAAGGAATGTAGTTCATCCAATAAGCGCGTTTGTGTCATTGGATGAACATTTACGTCATTTTGTGCATCCCAAGGCTTATTCTAATCACTTTACGTACTTAAGGAACGTAGTTCATCCAATAAGAGCATTTATGTCATTAATTTAACATTTAAGTCATTTTGTGAATCGCAAGGCTTATTCTAATCACTTTTCGTACTTAAGGAATGTAGTTCATCCAATAAGTGCATTTGTGTCATTGGATGCACATTTACGTCATTTTGTGCATTCCAAGAATTATTCTAATCACTTTTCTTACTTAAGGAATGTAGTTCATCCAATAAGCGCGTTTGTGTCATTGGATGAACATTTATGTCGTTTTGTGAATCCCAAGACCTATTCTAATCAGTTTTCGTACTTAAGGAATGTAGTTAATTCAATAAGCGCGTTTGTGTCATTGGATGAACACTTACGCCATTTTGTGCATCCCAAGGCTTATTCTAATCACTTTTTGTACTTTTGGAATGTAGTTCGTCCATTAAGCGTGTTTGTGTTATTGGATGAACATTTACGTCATTTTGTGCATCCCAAGGCTTATTCTAATCACTTTTCGTACTTAAGGAATGTAGTTCATCCAATAAGAGCATTTGTGTCATTAATTTAACATTCAAGTCATTTTGTGAATGACAAGGATTACTCTAATAACTTTTCGTACTTAAGGAATGTAGTTCATCCAATAAGTGCATTCGTGTCATTGGATGCACATTTATGTGATTCTGTGCATTACAAGGATTAGTCTAATGACTTTTCGAACATAAGGAATGTAGTTCATCCAATAAGCGCGTTTGTGTCATTGGATGAACATTTATGTCATTTTGTGAATCCCAAGACCTATTCTAATCAGTTTTCGTATTTAAGGAATGTAAATAATTCAATAAGCGCGTTTGTGTCATTGGATAAACATTTATGTCATTTTGTGAATCCCGAGACTATTCTAATCAGTTTTCGTACTTAAGGAATGTAGTTAATTCAATAAGCGCGTTTGTGTCATTGGATGAACATTTACATCATTTTGTGCATCCCAAGGATTATTCTAATCACTTTTCGTACTTAAGGAATGTAGTTCATCCAATAAGCGCGTTTGTGTTATTGGATGAACATTTACGTCATGTTGTGCATCCCAAGGCTTATTCTAATCACTTTTCGTACTTAAGGAATGTAGTTCATCCAATAAGAGCGTTTGTGTCATTAATTTAACATTTACGTCATTTTGTGAATCCCAAGGCTTATTCTAATCACTTTTCGTACTTAAGGAATGTAGTTCATCCAATAAGCGCGTTTGTGTCATTGGATGAACATTTACGTCATTTTGTGCATCCCAAGGCTTATTCTAATCACGTTACGTACTTAAGGAACGTAGTTCATCCAATAAGAGCATTTATGTCATTAATTTAACATTTAAGTCATTTTGTGAATCGCAAGGCTTATTCTAATCACTTTTCGTACTTAAGGAATGTAGTTCATCCAATAAGTGCATTTGTGTCATTGGATGCACATTTACGTCATTTTGTGCATTCCAAGAATTATTCTAATCACTTTTCTTACTTAAGGAATGTAGTTCATCCAATAAGCGCGTTTGTGTCATTGGATGAACATTTATGTCGTTTTGTGAATCCCAAGACCTATTCTAATCAGTTTTCGTACTTAAGGAATGTAGTTAATTCAATAAGCGCGTTTGTGTCATTGGATGAACACTTACGCCATTTTGTGCATCCCAAGGCTTATTCTAATCACTTTTTGTACTTATGGAATGTAGTTCGTCCATTAAGTGCATTTGTGTCATTGGAGGAACATTTATGTCATTTTGTGCATCCCATGGCTTATTCTAATCACTTTTCGTACTTAAGGAATGTAGTTCATCCAATAAGTGCATTTGTGTCATTGGATGAACATTTACGTCATTTTGTGCATCCCAAGGCTTATTCTAATCACTTTTCGGACTTAAGGAATGTAGTTCATCCGATAAGTGCATTTTTGTCAATGGATGAACATTTACGTCATTTTGTGCATCCCAAGGCTTATTATAATCACTTTTCGGACTTAAGGAATGTAGTTCGTCCATTAAGTGCATTTGTGTCATTGGATGAACATTTATGTCATTTTGTGCATCCGAAGGCGTATTCTAATCACTTTTCATACTTAAGGAATGTAGTTCATCCAATAAGTGCATAAGTGTCATTGGATGAACACTTACGTCATTTTGTGCATCCCAAAGCTTATTCTAATTACTTTTCGTACTTAAGGAATGTAGTTCATCCAATAAGCGCGTTTGTGTCAATGGATGAACATTTATGTCATTTTGTGAATCCCAAGACCTATTCTAATCAGTTTTCGTATTTAAGGAATGTAAATAATTCAATAAGCGCGTTTGTGTCATTGGATAAACATTTATGTCATTTTGTGAATCCCGAGACTATTCTAATCAGTTTTCGTACTTAAGGAATGTAGTTAATTCAATAAGCGCGTTTGTGTCATTGGATGAACATTTACATCATTTTGTGCATCCCAAGGCTTATTCTAATCACTTTTCGTACTTAAGGAATGTAGTTCATCCAATAAGCGCGTTTGTGTTATTGGATGAACATTTACGTCATGTTGTGCATCCCAAGGCTTATTCATTAACTTTTCGTACTTAAGGAATGTAGTTCATCCAATAAGAGCGTTTGTGTCATTAATTTAACATTTACGTCATTTTGTGAATCTCAAGGCTTATTCTAATCACTTTTCGTACTTAAGGAATGTAGTTCATCCAATAAGCGCGTTTGTGTCATTGGATGAACATTTACGTCATTTTGTGCATCCCAAGGCTTATTCTAATCACTTTTCGTACTTAAGGAATGAAGTTCATCCAATAAGTGCATTTGTGTCATTGGATGAACATTTACGTCATTTTGTGCATCCCAAGGCTTATTCTAATCACTTTTCGTACTTAAGGAATGTAGTTCATCCAATAAGCGCGTTTGTGTCATTAATTTAACATTTAGGTCATTTTGTGCATCCCAAGGCTTATTCTAATCACTTTTCGTACTTAAGGATGTAGTTCGTCCAATAAGTGCTTTTGTGTCATTGGATGAACATTTACGTCATTTTGTGCATTCCAAGGCTTAATCTAATCACTTTTCGTACTTAAGGAATGTACTTCATCCAATAAGCGCGTTTGTGTCATTAATTTAACATTTAGGTCATTTTGTGCATCCCAAGGCTTATTCTAATCACTTTTCGTACTTAAGGATGTAGTTCATCCAATAAGTGCATTTGTGTCATTGGATAAACATTTACGTCATTTTGTGCATCCCAAGGCTTATTTTAATCACTTTTCGTACTTAAGGAATGTAGTTCATCCAATAAGCGCGTTTGTGTCATTAATTTAACATTTAGGTCATTTTGGGCATCCCAAGGCTTATTCTAATCACTTTTCGTACTTAAGGAATGTAGTTCATCCAATAAGCGCGTTTGTGTCATTGGATGAACATTTACGTCATTTTGTGCATCCCAAGGCTTATTCTAATCACTTTTCGTACTTAAGGAATGTAGTTCATCCAACAAGAGCATTTGTGTCATTGGATGAACATTTACGTCATTTTGTGCATCCCTAGGCTTATTCTAATCACTTTTCGTACTTAAGGAATGTAGTTCATCCAATAAGCGCGTTTGTGTCATTGGATGAACATTTACGTCATTTTGTGCATCCCAAGGCTTATTCTAATCACTTTTCGTACTTAAGGAATGTAGTTCATCCAATAAGCGCGTTTGTGTTATTGGATGAACATTTACGTCATTTTGTGCATCCAAAGGCTTATTCTAATCACTTTTCGTACTTAAGGAACGTAGTTCATCCAATAAGAGCATTTGTGTCATTAATTTAACATTTAAGTCATATTATGAATCCCAAGGCTTATTCTAATCACTTTTCGTACTTAAGGAATGTAGTTCATCCAATAAGTGCATTTGTGTCATTGGATGCACATTTACGTCATTTTGTGCATTCCAAGAATTATTCTAATCACTTTTCTTACTTAAGGAATGTAGTTCATCCAATAAGCGCGTTTGTGTCATTGGATGAACATTTATGTCGTTTTGTGAATCCCAAGACCTATTCTAATCAGTTTTCGTACTTAAGGAATGTAGTTAATTCAATAAGCGCGTTTGTGTCATTGGATGAACACTTACGCCATTTTGTGCATCCCAAGGCTTATTCTAATCACTTTTTGTACTTTTGGAATGTAGTTCGTCCATTAAGCGTGTTTGTGTTATTGGATGAACATTTACGTCATTTTGTGCATCCCAAGGCTTATTCTAATCACTTTTCGTACTTAAGGAATGTAGTTCATCCAATAAGAGCATTTGTGTCATTAATTTAACATTCAAGTCATTTTGTGAATGACAAGGATTACTCTAATAACTTTTCGTACTTAAGGAATGTAGTTCATCCAATAAGTGCATTCGTGTCATTGGATGCACATTTATGTGATTCTGTGCATTACAAGGATTAGTCTAATGACTTTTCGAACATAAGGAATGTAGTTCATCCAATAAGCGCGTTTGTGTCATTGGATGAACATTTATGTCATTTTGTGAATCCCAAGACCTATTCTAATCAGTTTTCGTATTTAAGGAATGTAAATAATTCAATAAGCGCGTTTGTGTCATTGGATAAACATTTATGTCATTTTGTGAATCCCGAGACTATTCTAATCAGTTTTCGTACTTAAGGAATGTAGTTAATTCAATAAGCGCGTTTGTGTCATTGGATGAACATTTACATCATTTTGTGCATCCCAAGGATTATTCTAATCACTTTTCGTACTTAAGGAATGTAGTTCATCCAATAAGCGCGTTTGTGTTATTGGATGAACATTTACGTCATGTTGTGCATCCCAAGGCTTATTCTAATCACTTTTCGTACTTAAGGAATGTAGTTCATCCAATAAGCGCGTTTGTGTCATTGGATGAACATTTACGTCATTTTGTGCATCCCAAGGCTTATTCTAATCACTTTACGTACTTAAGGAACGTAGTTCATCCAATAAGAGCATTTATGTCATTAATTTAACATTTAAGTCATTTTGTGAATCCCAAGGCTTATTCTAATCACTTTTCGTACTTAAGGAATGTAGTTCATCCAATAAGTGCATTTGTGTCATTGGATGCACATTTACGTCATTTTGTGCATTCCAAGAATTATTCTAATCACTTTTCTTACTTAAGGAATGTAGTTCATCCAATAAGCGTGTTTGTGTCATTGGATGAACATTTATGTCGTTTTGTGAATCCCAAGACCTATTCTAATCAGTTTTCGTACTTAAGGAATGTAGTTAATTCAATAAGCGCGTTTGTGTCATTGGATGAACACTTACGCCATTTTGTGCATCCCAAGGCTTATTCTAATCACTTTTTGTACTTTTGGAATGTAGTTCGTCCATTAAGCGTGTTTGTGTTATTGGATGAACATTTACGTCATTTTGTGCATCCCAAGGCTTATTCTAATCACTTTTCGTACTTAAGGAATGTAGTTCATCCAATAAGAGCATTTGTGTCATTAATTTAACATTCAAGTCATTTTGTGAATGACAAGGATTACTCTAATAACTTTTCGTACTTAAGGAATGTAGTTCATCCAATAAGTGCATTCGTGTCATTGGATGCACATTTATGTGATTCTGTGCATTACAAGGATTAGTCTAATGACTTTTCGAACATAAGGAATGTAGTTCATCCAATAAGCGCGTTTGTGTCATTGGATGAACATTTATGTCATTTTGTGAATCCCAAGACCTATTCTAATCAGTTTTCGTATTTAAGGAATGTAAATAATTCAATAAGCGCGTTTGTGTCATTGGATAAACATTTATGTCATTTTGTGAATCCCGAGACTATTCTAATCAGTTTTCGTACTTAAGGAATGTAGTTAATTCAATAAGCGCGTTTGTGTCATTGGATGAACATTTACATCATTTTGTGCATCCCAAGGATTATTCTAATCACTTTTCGTACTTAAGGAATGTAGTTCATCCAATAAGCGCGTTTGTGTTATTGGATGAACATTTACGTCATGTTGTGCATCCCAAGGCTTATTCTAATCACTTTTCGTACTTAAGGAATGTAGTTCATCCAATAAGAGCCTTTGTGTCATTAATTTAACATTTACGTCATTTTGTGAATCCCAAGGCTTATTCTAATCACTTTTCGTACTTAAGGAATGTAGTTCATCCAATAAGCGCGTTTGTGTCATTGGATGAACATTTACGTCATTTTGTGCATCCCAAGGCTTATTCTAATCACTTTACGTACTTAAGGAACGTAGTTCATCCAATAAGAGCATTTATGTCATTAATTTAACATTTAAGTCATTTTGTGAATCGCAAGGCTTATTCTAATCACTTTTCGTACTTAAGGAATGTAGTTCATCCAATAAGTGCATTTGTGTCATTGGATGCACATTTACGTCATTTTGTGCATTCCAAGAATTATTCTAATCACTTTTCTTACTTAAGGAATGTAGTTCATCCAATAAGCGCGTTTGTGTCATTGGATGAACATTTATGTCGTTTTGTGAATCCCAAGACCTATTCTAATCAGTTTTCGTACTTAAGGAATGTAGTTAATTCAATAAGCGCGTTTGTGTCATTGGATGAACACTTACGCCATTTTGTGCATCCCAAGGCTTATTCTAATCACTTTTTGTACTTTTGGAATGTAGTTCGTCCATTAAGCGTGTTTGTGTTATTGGATGAACATTTACGTCATTTTGTGCATCCCAAGGCTTATTCTAATCACTTTTCGTACTTAAGGAATGTAGTTCATCCAATAAGAGCATTTGTGTCATTAATTTAACATTCAAGTCATTTTGTGAATGACAAGGATTACTCTAATAACTTTTCGTACTTAAGGAATGTAGTTCATCCAATAAGTGCATTCGTGTCATTGGATGCACATTTATGTGATTCTGTGCATTACAAGGATTAGTCTAATGACTTTTCGAACATAAGGAATGTAGTTCATCCAATAAGCGCGTTTGTGTCATTGGATGAACATTTATGTCATTTTGTGAATCCCAAGACCTATTCTAATCAGTTTTCGTATTTAAGGAATGTAAATAATTCAATAAGCGCGTTTGTGTCATTGGATAAACATTTATGTCATTTTGTGAATCCCGAGACTATTCTAATCAGTTTTCGTACTTAAGGAATGTAGTTAATTCAATAAGCGCGTTTGTGTCATTGGATGAACATTTACATCATTTTGTGCATCCCAAGGATTATTCTAATCACTTTTCGTACTTAAGGAATGTAGTTCATCCAATAAGCGCGTTTGTGTTATTGGATGAACATTTACGTCATGTTGTGCATCCCAAGGCTTATTCTAATCACTTTTCGTACTTAAGGAATGTAGTTCATCCAATAAGAGCGTTTGTGTCATTAATTTAACATTTACGTCATTTTGTGAATCCCAAGGCTTATTCTAATCACTTTTCGTACTTAAGGAATGTAGTTCATCCAATAAGCGCGTTTGTGTCATTGGATGAACATTTACGTCATTTTGTGCATCCCAAGGCTTATTCTAATCACGTTACGTACTTAAGGAACGTAGTTCATCCAATAAGAGCATTTATGTCATTAATTTAACATTTAAGTCATTTTGTGAATCGCAAGGCTTATTCTAATCACTTTTCGTACTTAAGGAATGTAGTTCATCCAATAAGTGCATTTGTGTCATTGGATGCACATTTACGTCATTTTGTGCATTCCAAGAATTATTCTAATCACTTTTCTTACTTAAGGAATGTAGTTCATCCAATAAGCGCGTTTGTGTCATTGGATGAACATTTATGTCGTTTTGTGAATCCCAAGACCTATTCTAATCAGTTTTCGTACTTAAGGAATGTAGTTAATTCAATAAGCGCGTTTGTGTCATTGGATGAACACTTACGCCATTTTGTGCATCCCAAGGCTTATTCTAATCACTTTTTGTACTTATGGAATGTAGTTCGTCCATTAAGTGCATTTGTGTCATTGGAGGAACATTTATGTCATTTTGTGCATCCCATGGCTTATTCTAATCACTTTTCGTACTTAAGGAATGTAGTTCATCCAATAAGTGCATTTGTGTCATTGGATGAACATTTACGTCATTTTGTGCATCCCAAGGCTTATTCTAATCACTTTTCGGACTTAAGGAATGTAGTTCATCCGATAAGTGCATTTTTGTCAATGGATGAACATTTACGTCATTTTGTGCATCCCAAGGCTTATTATAATCACTTTTCGGACTTAAGGAATGTAGTTCGTCCATTAAGTGCATTTGTGTCATTGGATGAACATTTATGTCATTTTGTGCATCCGAAGGCGTATTCTAATCACTTTTCATACTTAAGGAATGTAGTTCATCCAATAAGTGCATAAGTGTCATTGGATGAACACTTACGTCATTTTGTGCATCCCAAAGCTTATTCTAATTACTTTTCGTACTTAAGGAATGTAGTTCATCCAATAAGCGCGTTTGTGTCAATGGATGAACATTTATGTCATTTTGTGAATCCCAAGACCTATTCTAATCAGTTTTCGTATTTAAGGAATGTAAATAATTCAATAAGCGCGTTTGTGTCATTGGATAAACATTTATGTCATTTTGTGAATCCCGAGACTATTCTAATCAGTTTTCGTACTTAAGGAATGTAGTTAATTCAATAAGCGCGTTTGTGTCATTGGATGAACATTTACATCATTTTGTGCATCCCAAGGCTTATTCTAATCACTTTTCGTACTTAAGGAATGTAGTTCATCCAATAAGCGCGTTTGTGTTATTGGATGAACATTTACGTCATGTTGTGCATCCCAAGGCTTATTCATTAACTTTTCGTACTTAAGGAATGTAGTTCATCCAATAAGAGCGTTTGTGTCATTAATTTAACATTTACGTCATTTTGTGAATCTCAAGGCTTATTCTAATCACTTTTCGTACTTAAGGAATGTAGTTCATCCAATAAGCGCGTTTGTGTCATTGGATGAACATTTACGTCATTTTGTGCATCCCAAGGCTTATTCTAATCACTTTTCGTACTTAAGGAACGTAGTTCATCCAATAAGAGCATTTATGTCATTGATTTAACATTTAAGTCATTTTGTGAATCCCAAGGCTTATTCTAATCACTTTTCGTACTTAAGGAATGTAGTTCATCCAATAAGTGCATTTGTGTCATTGGATGCACATTTACGTCATTTTGTGCATTCCAAGAATTATTCTAATCACTTTTCTTACTTAAGGAATGTAGTTCATCCAATAAGCGCGTTTGTGTCATTGGATGAACATTTATGTCGTTTTGTGAATCCCAAGACCTATTCTAATCAGTTTTCGTACTTAAGGAATGTAGTTAATTCAATAAGCGCGTTTGTGTCATTGGATGAACACTTACGCCATTTTGTGCATCCCAAGGCTTATTCTAATCACTTTTCGTGTTTAAGGAATGTAGTTCATCCAATAAGCGCATTTGTGTCGTTAATTTAACGTTTAAGTTATTTTGTGCATCCCAAGGCTTATTCTAATCACTTTTCGTAGTTAAGGAATGTAGTTCATCCAATAAGTGCCTTGGTGTCATTGGATGAACATTTAGGTCATTTTGTGCATCCTAGGGCTTATTCTAATCACTTTTCGTACTTAAGGAATGTAGTTCATCCAATAAGTGCATTTGTGTCTTTAATTTAAGATTTACGTCATTTTGTGCATCCCAAGGCTTATTCTAATCTCTCTTCGTACTTAAGGAATGTAGTTCATCCAATAAGTGCATTTGTGTCATTGGATGAACATTTACGTCATTTTGTGCATTCTAAGGATTATTCTAATCACTTTTCGTACTTAAGGAATGTAGTTCATCCAATAAGCGCGTTTGTGTCATTGGATGAACATTTACGTCATTTTGTGCATCCCAAGGCTTTTTCTAATCACTTTTCGTAGTTAAGGAATGTAGTTCATCCAATAAGAGCGTTTGTGTCATTAATTTAACATTTAAGTCATTTTGTGAATCCCAAGGATTATTCTAATAACTTTTCGTAGTTAAGGAATGTAGTTCATCCAATAAGAGCATTTGTGTCATTGGATGCACATTTACGTCATTATGTGCATTACAAGGATTAGTCTAATCACTTTTCGTACTTAAGGCATGTAGTTCATCCAATAAGTGCATTTGTGTCATTGGATAAACATTTATGTCATTTTGTGAATCCCAAGACCTATTCTAATCAGTTTTCGTACTTAAGGAATGTAGTTAATTCAATAAGCGCGTTTGTGTCATTGGATGAACACTTACGCCATTTTGTGCATCCCAAGGCTTATTCTAATCACTTTTTGTACTTATGGAATGTAGTTCGTCCATTAAGTGCATTTGTGTCATTGGAGGAACATTTATGTCATTTTGTGCATCCCAAGGCTTATTCTAATCACTTTTCGTACTTAAGGAATGTAGTTCATCCAATAAGTGCATTTGTGTCATTGCATGAACATTTACGTCATTTTGTGCATCCCAAGGCTTATTCTAATCACTTTTCGGACATAAGGAATGTAGTTCATCCGATAAGTTCATTTTTGTCATTGGATGAACATTAACGTCATTTTGTGCATCCCAAGGCTGATTCTAATCACTTTTCGTACTTAAGGAATGTAGTTCATCCAATAAGTGCATTTGTGTCATTGGATGAACATTTACGTCATTTTGTGCATCCCAAGGAATATTCTAATCACTTTTCGTACTTAAGGAATGTAGTTCATCCAATAAGCGCATTTGTGTCATTGGATGAACATTTACGTCATTTTGTGCATCCTTAGGCTTATTTTAATCAGTTTTCGTACTTAAGGAACGTAATTCATCCAATAAGTGCATTTGTGTCATTGGATGAACATTTACGTCATTTTGTGCATCCTTAGGCTTATTCTATTCACTTTTCGTACTTAAGGAATGTAGTTCATCCAATAAGAGCATTTGTATCATTAATTTAACATTTAAGTCATTTTGTGCATCCCAAGTCTTATTCTAATCACTTTTCGTACTTATGGAATGTAGTTCGTCCATTAAGTGCTTTTGTGTCATTGGATGAACATTTATGTCATTTTGTGCATCCCAAGGCTTATTCTAATCACTTTTCGTACTTAAGGAATGTAGTTCATCCAATAAGTGCATTTGTGTCATTGGATGAATATTTACGTCATTTTGTGCATCCCAAGGCTTATTCTAATCATTTTTCGTACTTAAGGAATGTAGTTCATCCATTAAGAGCGTTTGTGTTATCGGATGAACATTTACCTCATTTTGTGCATCCCAAGGCTTATTCTAATCACTTTGCGTACATAAGGAATGTAGTTCATCCAATAAGTGCATTTGTCTCATTGGATGAACATTTACGTCATTTTGTGCATCCCAAGGCTTATTCTAATCACTTTTCGGACTTAAGGAATGTAGTTCGTCCATTAAGTGCATTTGTGTCATTGGATGAACATTTATGTCATTTTGTGTATCCGAAGGCGTATTCTAATCACTATTCATACTTAAGGAATGTAGTTCATCCAATAAGTGCATAAGTGTCATTGGATGAACACTTACGTCATTTCGTACATCCCAAGGCTTATTCTAATTACTTTTCGTACTTAAGGAATGTAGTTCATCCAATAAGCGCGTTTCTGTCATTGCATGAACATTTTAGGCATTTTGTGAATCCCAAGACCTATTCTAATCAGTTTTCGTATTTAAGGAATGTAAATAATTCAATAAGCGCGTTTGTGTCATTGGATAAACATTTATATCATTTTGTGAATCCCGAGACTATTCTAATCAGTTTTCCTACTTAAGGAATGTAGTTAATTCAATAAGCACGTTTGTGTCATTGGATGAACACTTACATCATTTTGTGCATCCCAAGGCTTATTCTAATCACTTTTCGTACTTAAGGAATGTAGTTCATCCAATAAGCGCGTTTGTGTCATTAATTTAACATTTATGTCATTTTGTGAATCCCAAGGCTTATTCTAATCACTTTTCGTACTTAAGGAATTTAGTTCATCCAATAAGCGCGTTTGTGTCATTGGATGAACATTTACGTCATTTTGTGCATCCCAAGGCTTATTCTAATCACTTTTCGTACTTAAGGAATGTAGTTCATCCAATAAGGGCGTTTGTGTCATTAATTTAACATTTACGTCATTTTGTGAATCCCAAGGCTTATTCTAATTACTTTTCGTACTTAAGAAATGTAATTCATCCAATAAGTGCATTTGGGTCATTGGATGAACATTTACGTCATTTTGTGCATCCCAAGGCTTATTCTAATCACTTTTCGTGTTTAAGGAATGTAGTTCATCCAATAAGCGCATTTGTGTCGTTAATTTAACGTTTAAGTTATTTTGTGCATCCCAAGGCTTATTCTAATCACTTTTCGTACTTAAGGAATGTAGTTCATCCAATAAGTGCCTTGGTGTCATTGGATGAACATTTAGGCCATTTTGTGCATCCTAGGGCTTATTCTAATCAGTTTTCGTACTTAAGGAATGTAGTTAATTCAATAAGCGCGTTTGTGTCATTGGATGAACACTTACGCCATTTTGTGCATCCCAAGGCTTATTCTAATCACTTTTTGTACTTATGGAATGTAGTTCGTCCATTAAGTGCATTTGTGTCCTTGGAGGAACATTTATGTCATTTTGTGCATCCCAAGGCTTATTCTAATCACTTTTCGTACTTAAGGAATGTAGTTCATCCAATAAGTGCATTTGTGTCATTGGATGAACATTTACGTCATTTTGTGCATCCCAAGGCTTATTCTAATCACTTTTCGTACTTAAGGAATGTAGTTCATCCAATAAGTGCATTTGTGTCATTGGATGAACATTTACGTCATTTTGTGCATCCCAAGGAATATTCTAATCACTTTTCGTACTTAAGGAATGTAGTTCATCCAATAAGCGCATTTGTGTCATTGGATGAACATTTACGTCATTTTGTGCATCCTTAGGCTTATTGTAATCATTTTTCGTACTTAAGGAATGTAATTCATCCAATAAGTGCATTTGTGTCATTGGATGAACATTTACGTCATTTTGTGCATCCTTAGGCTTATTCTAATCACTTTTCGTACTTAAGGAATGTAGTTCATCCAATAAGAGCATTTGTATCATTAATTTCACATTTAAGTCATTTTGTGCATCCCAAGTCTTATTCTAATCACTTTTCGTACTTATGTAATGTAGTTCGTCCATTAAGTGCTTTTGTGTCATTGGATGAACATTTACGTCATTTTGTGCATCCCAAGGCTTATTCTAATCACTTTTCGTACTTCAGGAATGTAGTTCATCCAATAAGCGCGTTTGTGTTATTGGATGAACATTTACGTCATTTTGTGCATCCTTAGGCTTATTCTAATCACTTGACGTACTTAAGGAATGTAGTTCATCCAATTAGAGCATTTGTGTCATTAATTAAACATTTAAGTCATTTTGTGAATCCCAAGGATTATTCTAATAACTTTTCGTAGTTAAGGTATGTAGTTCATCCAATAAGTGCATTTGTGTCATTAGATGCACATTTATTTCATTCTGTGCATTACAAGGATTAGTCTAATCACTTTTCGTACTTAAGGAATGTAGTTCATCAAATAAGCGCGTTAGTGTCATTGGATAAACATTTATGTCATTTTGTGAATCCCAAGATCCATTCTAATCAGTTTTCGTACTTAAGGAATGTAGTTAATTCAATAAGCGCGTTTGTGTCATTGGATGAACACTTACGTCATTTTGTGCATCTTAAGGCTTATTCTAATCACTTTTCGTACTTATGGAATGTAGTTCGTCCATTAAGTACTTTTGGGTCATTGAATGAACATTTATGTCATTTTGTGCATCCCAAGGCTTATTCTAATCACTTTTCGTACTTAAGGAATGTAGTTCATCCAATAAGAGCGTTTGTGTTATTGGATGAATATTTACGTCATTTTGTGCATCCCAAGGCTTATTATGATCACTTTTCGTACTTAAGGAATGTAGTTCATCCAATAAGTGCATTTGTGTCATTGGATGCACATTAAGGTCATTTGGTGCAATCCAAGGATTATTCTAATCACTTTTCGTACTTAAGGAATGTAGTTCATCCAATAAGTGCATTTGTGTCATTGGATGAACATTTACGTCATTTTGTGCATCCCAAGGCTTATTCTAATTACTTTTCGTACTTAAGGAATGTAATTCATCTGATAAGTGCATTTGTGTCATTGGATGAACATTTACGTCATTTTGTGCATCCCAAGGCTTATTCTAATCACTTTT
>JBBPBO010001985.1:42310773-42324044 GCA_037974295.1 Cicer cuneatum
GAACATTTATGTCATTTTGTGCATCCCAAGGCTTATTCTAATCACTTTTCGTACTTAAGGAATGTAGTTCATCCAATAAGTGCATTTGTGTCATTGGATGAACATTTACGTCATTTTGTGCATCCCAAGGCTTATTCTAATCACTTTTCGTACTTAAGGAATGTAGTTCATCCAATAAGTGCATTTGTGTCATTGGATGAACATTTACGTCATTTTGTGCATCCCAAGGAATATTCTAATCACTTTTCGTACTTAAGGAATGTAGTTCATCCAATAAGCGCATTTGTGTCATTGGATGAACATTTACGTCATTTTGTGCATCCTTAGGCTTATTGTAATCATTTTTCGTACTTAAGGAATGTAATTCATCCAATAAGTGCATTTGTGTCATTGGATGAACATTTACGTCATTTTGTGCATCCTTAGGCTTATTCTAATCACTTTTCGTACTTAAGGAATGTAGTTCATCCAATAAGAGCATTTGTATCATTAATTTAACATTTAAGTCATTTTGTGCATCCCAAGTCTTATTCTAATCACTTTTCGTACTTATGGAATGTAGTTCGTCCATTAAGTGCTTTTGTGTCATTGGATGAACATTTACGTCATTTTGTGCATCCCAAGGCTGATTCGAATCACTTTTCGTACTTCAGGAATGTAGTTCATCCAATAAGCGCGTTTGTGTTATTGGATGAACATTTACGTCATTTTGTGCATCCTTAGGCTTATTCTAATCACTTGACGTACTTAAGGAATGTAGTTCATCCAATTAGAGCATTTGTGTCATTAATTAAACATTTAAGTCATTTTGTGAATCCCAAGGATTATTCTAATAACTTTTCGTAGTTAAGGTATGTAGTTCATCCAATAAGTGCATTTGTGTCATTAGATGCACATTTATTTCATTCTGTGCATTACAAGGATTAGTCTAATCACTTTTCGTACTTAAGGAAAGTAGTTCATCAAATAAGCGCGTTAGTGTCATTGGATAAACATTTATGTCATTTTGTGAATCCCAAGATCCATTCTATTCAGTTTTCGTACTTAAGGAATGTAGTTAATTCAATAAGCGCGTTTGTGTCATTGGATGAACACTTACGTCATTTTGTGCATCTTAAGGCTTATTCTAATCACTTTTCGTACTTATGGAATGTAGTTCGTCCATTAAGTACTTTTGGGTCATTGAATGAACATTTATGTCATTTTGTGCATCCCAAGGCTTATTCTAATCACTTTTCGTACTTAAGGAATGTAGTTCATCCAATAAGAGCGTTTGTGTTATTGGATGAATATTTACGTCATTTTGTGCATCCCAAGGCTTATTATGATCACTTTTCGTACTTAAGGAATGTAGTTCATCTAATAAGTGCATTTGTGTCATTGGATGCACATTAAGGTCATTTGGTGCATTCCAAGGATTATTCTAATCACTTTTCGTACTTAAGGAATGTAGTTCATCCAATAAGTGCATTTGTGTCATTGGATGAACATTTACGTCATTTTGTGCATCCCAAGGCTTATTCTAATTACTTTTCGTACTTAAGGAATGTAATTCATCTGATAAGTGCATTTGTGTCATTGGATGAACATTTACGTCATTTTGTGCATCCCAAGGCTTATTCTAATCACTTTTGGTACTTAAGGAATCTAGTTCATCCAATAAGTGCAATTGTGTCATTGGATGAACATTTACGTCATTTTGTGCATCCCAAGGCTTATTCTAATCACTTTTCGTACTTATGTAATGTAGTTCGTCCAATAAGTGCATTTGTGTCATTGGATGCACATTTACGTCGTTCTGTTCATTACAAGGATTAGTCTAATCACTTTTCGAACTTAAGGAATGTAGTTCATCCAATAAGCGCGTTTGTGTCATTGGATAAACATTTATGTCATTTTGTGAATCCCAAGATCTATTCTAATCAGTTTTCGTACTTATGGAATGTAGTTAATTCAATAAGCGCGTTTGTGTCATTGGATGAACACTTACGTCATTTTGTGCATCCCAAGGCTTATTCTAATCACTTTTCGTACTTAAGGAATGTAGTTCATCCAATAAGTGCATTTGTGTCATTGGATGAACATTTACGTCATTTTGTGCATCCCAAGGCTTATTCTAATCAGTTTTCGTACTTATGGAATGTAGTTCGTCCAATAAGTGCATTTGTGTCATTGGACTAACATTTACGTCATTTTGACCATCACAAAGCTTATTCTAAGTACTTTTCGTAGTTAAGGAATGTAGTTCCTCCAATAAGTGCATTTGTGTCATTGGATGAACAGTTACGTCATTTTGTGCATCCCAAGGCTTATTCAAATCACTTTTCGTACTGAAGGAATGTAGTTCGTCCAATAAGTGCATTTGTGTCATTAATTTAACATTTACATCATTTTGTGAATCCCAAGGCTTATTCTAATTACTTTTCATACTTAAGGAATGTAGTTCATCAAATAGTGCATTTGTCTCATTAGATGAACATTTACGTCATTTTGTGCATTCCAAGGCTTATTCTAATCACTTTTCATACTTAAGGAATTTAGTTCATCCAATAAGCGCGTTTGTGTCATTGGATGAACATTTATGTCATTTTGTGAATCCCAAGACCTACTCTAATCAGTTATCGTACTTATGGAATGTAGTTAATTCAATAAGCGCGTTTGTATCATTGGATGAGCACTTACATCATTTTGTGCATCCCAAGGCTTATTCTAATCACTTTTCTTACTTAAGGAATGTAGTTCATCCAATAAGTGCATTTTTTGTCATTGGATGAACATTTACGTCATTTTGCGCATCCCAAGGCTTATTCTAATCACTTTTTCGTACTTAAGGAATGTAATTCATCAATAAGTGCATTTGTGTCATTGGATGAACATTTACGTCATTTTGACCATCCCAAGGCTTATTCTAATCACTTTTCGTACTTAAGGAATGTAGTTCATCCAATAAGCGCGTTTGTGTTATTGGATGAACATTTACGTCATTTTGTGCATCCTTAGGCTTATTCTAATCACTTTTCGTACTTAAGGAATGTAGTTCATCCAATAAGAGCATTTGTATCATTAATTTAACATTTAAGTCATTTTGTGAATCCCAAGGATTATTCTAATAACTTTTCGTACTTAAGGAATGTAGTTCATCCAATAAGCGCGTTTGTGTCATTGGATGAACATTTACGTCATTTTGTACACCCCAAGGCTTATTCTAATTACTTTTCGTACATAAGGAATCTAATTCATCCAATAAGTGCATTTGTGTCATTGGATGAACATTTATGTCATTTTGTGAATCCCAAGACCTATTCTAATCAGTTTTCGTACTTATGGAATGTAGTTAATTCAATAAGCGCGTTTGTGTCATTGGATGAACACTTACGTCATTTTGTGCATCCCAAGGCTTATTCTAATCACTTTTCGTACTTAAGGAATGTAGTTCATCCAATAAGTGCATTTGTGTCATTGGATGAACATTTACGTCATTTTGACCATCCCAAGGCTTATTCTAATCACTTTTCGTACTTAAGGAATGTAGTTCATCCAATAAGCGCGTTTGTGTTATTGGATGAACATTTACGTCATTTTGTGCATCCTTAGGATTATTTTAACAACTTTTCGTACTTAAGGAATGTAGTTCATCCAATAAGCGCGTTTGTGTCATTGGATGAACATTTACGTCATTTTGTACACCACAAGGCTTATTCTAATTACTTTTCGTACATAAGGAATCTAATTCATCCAATAAGTGCATTTGTGTCATTGGATTAACATTTATGTCATTTTGTGAATCCCAAGACCTATTCAAATCAGTTTTCGTACTTATGAAATGTAGTTAATTCAATAAGCGCGTTTGTGTCATTGGATGAACACTTACGTCATTTTGTGCATCCCAAGGCTTATTCTAATCACTTTCAGTACTTAAGGAATGTAGTTCATCCAATAAGTGCATTTGTGTCATTGGATGATCATTTACGTCATTTTGACCATCCCAAGGCTTATTCTAATCACTTTTCGTACTTAAGGAATGGAGTTCATCCAATAAGTGCGTTTGTGTTATTGGATGAACATTTACGTCATTTTGTGCATCCCAAGGCTTATTCTAATAACTTTTCGTACTTAAGGAATGTAGTTCATCCAATAAGCGCGTTTGTGTCATTGGATGAACATTTACGTCATTTTGACCATCCCAAGGCTTATTCTAATCACTTTTCGTACTTAAGGAATGTAGTTCATCCAATAAGCGCGTTTGTGTTATTGGATGAACATTTACGTCATTTTGTGCATCCTTAGGCTTATTCTAATCACTTTTCGTACTTAAGGAATGTAGTTCATCCAATAAGAGCATTTGTATCATTAATTTAACATTTAAGTCATTTTGTCAATCCCAAGGATGATTCTGATAACTTTTCATACTTAAGGAATGTAGTTCATCCAATAAACGCGTTTGTGTCATTGGATGAACATTTACGTCATTTTGTACACCCCAAGGCTTATTCTAATCAATTTTCGTACATAAGGAATCTAATTCATCCAATAAGTGCATTTGTGTCATTGAATGAACATTTACGTCATTTTGTGCATCCCAAGGCTTATTCTAATCACATTTCATACTTAAGGAATTGAGTTCATCCAATAAGTGCATTTGTGTCATTGGATGAACATTTACGTCATTTTGTGCATCCCAAGGCTTATTCTAATAACTTTTCGTACTTAAGGAATGTAGTTCATCCAATAAGCGCGTTTGTGTCATTGGATGAACATTTACGTCATTTTGTACACCCCAAGGCTTATTCTAATTACTTTTCGTACATAAGGAATCTCATTCATCCAATAAGTGCATTTGTGTCATTGGATGAACATTTATGTCATTTTGTGAATCCCAAGACCTATTCTAATTACTTTTCGTAGTTAAGGAATGTAGTTCCTCCAATAAGTGCATTTGTGTCATTGGATGAACAGTTACGTCATTTTGTGCATCCCAAGGCATATTCAAATCACTTTTCGTACTGAAGGAATGTAGTTCGTCCAATAAGTGCATTTGTGTCATTAATTTAACATTTACATCATTTTGTGAATCCCAAGGCTTATTCTAATTACTTTTCATACTTAAGGAATGTAGTTCATCAAATAGTGCATTTGTCTCATTAGATGAACATTTACGTCATTTTGTGCATTCCAAGGCTTATTCTAATCACTTTTCGTACTTAAGGAATTTAGTTCATCCAATAAGCGCGTTTGTGTCATTGGATGAACATTTATGTCATTTTGTGAATCCCAAGACCTACTCTAATCAGTTATCGTACTTATGGAATGTAGTTAATTCAATAAGCGCGTTTGTATCATTGGATGAGCACTTACATCATTTTGTGCATCCCAAGGCTTATTCTAATCACTTTTCTTACTTAAGGAATGTAGTTCATCCAATAAGTGCATTTTTTGTCATTGGATGAACATTTACGTCATTTTGCGCATCCCAAGGCTTATTCTAATCACTTTTCGTACTTAAGGAATGTAATTCATCAATAAGTGCATTTGTGTCATTGGATGAACATTTACGTCATTTTGACCATCCCAAGGCTTATTCTAATCACTTTTCGTACTTAAGGAAAGTAGTTTATTCAATAAGCGCGTTTGTGTTATTGGATGAACATTTACGTCATTTTGTACACCACAAGGCTTATTCTAATTACTTTTCGTACATAAGGAATCTAATTCATCCAATAAGTGCATTTGTGTCATTGGATTAACATTTATGTCATTTTGTGAATCCCAAGACCTATTCAAATCAGTTTTCGTACTTATGAAATGTAGTTAATTCAATAAGCGCGTTTGTGTCATTGGATGAACACTTACGTCATTTTGTGCATCCCAAGGCTTATTCTAATCACTTTCAGTACTTAAGGAATGTAGTTCATCCAATAAGTGCATTTGTGTCATTGGATGATCATTTACGTCATTTTGACCATCCCAAGGCTTATTCTAATCACTTTTCGTACTTAAGGAATGGAGTTCATCCAATAAGTGCGTTTGTGTTATTGGATGAACATTTACGTCATTTTGTGCATCCCAAGGCTTATTCTAATAACTTTTCGTACTTAAGGAATGTAGTTCATCCAATAAGCGCGTTTGTGTCATTGGATGAACATTTACGTCATTTTGACCATCCCAAGGCTTATTCTAATCACTTTTCGTACTTAAGGAATGTAGTTCATCCAATAAGCGCGTTTGTGTTATTGGATGAACATTTACGTCATTTTGTGCATCCTTAGGCTTATTCTAATCACTTTTCGTACTTAAGGAATGTAGTTCATCCAATAAGAGCATTTGTATCATTAATTTAACATTTAAGTCATTTTGTCAATCCCAAGGATGATTCTGATAACTTTTCATACTTAAGGAATGTAGTTCATCCAATAAACGCGTTTGTGTCATTGGATGAACATTTACGTCATTTTGTACACCCCAAGGCTTATTCTAATCAATTTTCGTACATAAGGAATCTAATTCATCCAATAAGTGCATTTGTGTCATTGAATGAACATTTACGTCATTTTGTGCATCCCAAGGCTTATTCTAATCACATTTCATACTTAAGGAATTGAGTTCATCCAATAAGTGCATTTGTGTCATTGGATGAACATTTACGTCATTTTGTGCATCCCAAGGCTTATTCTAATAACTTTTCGTACTTAAGGAATGTAGTTCATCCAATAAGCGCGTTTGTGTCATTGGATGAACATTTACGTCATTTTGTACACCCCAAGGCTTATTCTAATTACTTTTCGTACATAAGGAATCTCATTCATCCAATAAGTGCATTTGTGTCATTGGATGAACATTTATGTCATTTTGTGAATCCCAAGACCTATTCTAATTACTTTTCGTAGTTAAGGAATGTAGTTCCTCCAATAAGTGCATTTGTGTCATTGGATGAACAGTTACGTCATTTTGTGCATCCCAAGGCATATTCAAATCACTTTTCGTACTGAAGGAATGTAGTTCGTCCAATAAGTGCATTTGTGTCATTAATTTAACATTTACATCATTTTGTGAATCCCAAGGCTTATTCTAATTACTTTTCATACTTAAGGAATGTAGTTCATCAAATAGTGCATTTGTCTCATTAGATGAACATTTACGTCATTTTGTGCATTCCAAGGCTTATTCTAATCACTTTTCGTACTTAAGGAATTTAGTTCATCCAATAAGCGCGTTTGTGTCATTGGATGAACATTTATGTCATTTTGTGAATCCCAAGACCTACTCTAATCAGTTATCGTACTTATGGAATGTAGTTAATTCAATAAGCGCGTTTGTATCATTGGATGAACACTTACGTCATTTTGTGCATCCCAAGGCTTATTCTAATGACTTTTCGTACTTAAGGAATGTAGTTCATCCAATAAGTGCATTTGTGTCATTGGATGAACATGTACGTCATTTTGTGCATCCCAAGGCTTATTCTAATCACTTTGTTACTTAAGGAATGTAATTCATCAATAAGTGCATTTGTGTCATTGGATGAACATTTACGTCATTTTGACCATCCCAAGGCTTATTCTAATCACTTTTCGTACTTAAGGAATGTAGTTCATCCAATAAGCGCGTTTGTGTTATTGGATGAACATTTACGTCATTTTGTGCATCCATTGGCTTATTCTAATCACTTTTCGTACTTAAGGAATGTAGTTCATCCAATAAGAGCATTTGTATCATTAATTTAACATTTAAGTCATTTTGTGAATCCCAAGGATTATTCTAATAACTTTTCGTACTTAAGGAATGTAGTTCATCCAATAAGCGCGTTTGTGTCATTGGATGAACATTTACGTCATTTTGTACACCCCAAGGCTTATTCTAATTACTTTTCGTACATAAGGAATCTAATTCATCCAATAAGTGCATTTGTGTCATTGGATGAACATTTATGTCATTTTGTGAATCCCAAGACCTATTCTAATCAGTTTTCGTACTTATGGAATGTAGTTAATTCAATAAGCGCGTTTGTGTCATTGGATGAAAAATTACGTCATTTTGTGCATCCCAAGGCTTATTCTAATCACTTTTCGTACTTATGTAATGTAGTTCGTCCAATAAGTGCATTTGTGTCATTGGATGCACATTTACGTCGTTCTGTGCATTACAAGGATTAGTCTAATCACTTTTCGTACTTAAGGAATGTAGTTCATCCAATAAGCGCGTTTGTGTCATTGGATAAACATTTATGTCATTTTGTGAATCCCAAGATCTATTCTAATCAGTTTTCGTACTTATGGAATGTAGTTAATTCAATAAGCGCGTTTGTGTTATTGGATGAACATTTACGTCATTTTGTGCATCCCAAGGCTTATTCTAATCACTTTTCGTACTTAAGGAATGCAGTTCATCCAATAAGTGCATTTGTGTCATTTGATGAACATTTACGTCATTTTGTGCATCCCAAGGCTTATTCTAATCACTTTTCTTACTTAAGGAATATAGTTCATCCAATAAGTGCATTTGTGTCATTGGATTAACATTTACGTCATTTTGTGCATCCCAAGGCTTATTCTAATCACTTTTTCGTACTTAAGGAATGTAGTTCATCCAATAAGTGCATTTGTCTCATTGGATGAACATTTACGTCATTTTGTGCATTCCAACGCATATTCTAATCACTTTTTGTACTTAAGGAATGTAGTTCGTCCACTAACTGCATTTGTGTCATTGGATGAACATTTACGTCATTTTGTGCATCCCAAGGCTTATTCTAATCACTTTTCGTACTTAAGGAATGTAGTTCATCCAATAATTGCATTTGTGTCATTGAATAAACATTTACGTCATTTTGTGCATCCCATGGCTTATTCTAATCACTTTTTGTACTTAAGGAATGTAGTGCATCCAATAAGTGCATTTGTGTCATTGGATGAACATTTACGTCATTTTGTGCATCCCAAGGCTTATTCTAATCAATTTTAGTACTTAAGGAATGTAGTTCATCCAATAAGAGCATTTGTGTCATTAATTTAACATTTACGTTATTTTGTGCATCCCAAGGCTTATTCTAATCACTTTTCGGACTTAAGGAATGTAGTTCATCCAATAAGTGCATTTGTGTCATTGGATGAACATTAACGTCATTTTGTGCATCCCAAGGCTTAATCTAATCACTTTTCGTACTTAACGTATGTAGTTCATCCAATAAGTGCATTTGTGTCGTTTGATGAACATTTACTTCATTTTATGCATCCCAAGGCTTATTCTAATCACTTTTCTTACTTAAGGAATATAGTTCATCCAATAAGTGCATTTGTGTCATTGGATTAACATTTACGTCATTTTGTGCATCCCAAGGCTTATTCTAATCACTTTTCGTACTTAAGGAATGTAGTTCATCCAATAAGTGCATTTGTGTCATTGGAGGAACATTTACGTCATTTTGTGCATCCCAAGACTTATTCTAATCACTTTTTCGTACTGAAGGAATGTAGTTCATCCAATAAGTGCATTTGTCTCATTGGATGAACATTTACGTCATTTTGTGCATTCCAAGGCTTATTCTAATCACTTTTCGTACTTAAGGAATGTAGTTCATCCAATAAGTGAATTTGTGCCATTGGAGGAACATTTACGTCATTCTGTGCATCCCAAGGCTTATTCTAATCACTTTTCGTAGTTAAGGAATGTAGTGCATCCAATAAGTGCATTTGTGTCATTGGATGAACATTTACGTCATTTTCTGCATCCCAAGGCTTATTCTAATCAATTTTCGTACTTATGGAATGTAGTTCATCCAATAAGAGCGTTTGTGTCATTAATTTAACATTTACGTTATTTTGTGCATCCCAAGGCTTCATCTAATCACTTTTCGTACTTAACGTATGTAGTTCATCCAATAAGTGCATTTGTGTCGTTTGATGAACATTTACGTCATTTTATGCATCCCAAGGCTTATTCTAATCACTTTTCTTACTTAAGGAATATAGTTCATCCAATAAGTGCATTTGTGTCATTGGATTAACATTTACGTCATTTTGTGCATCCCAAGGCTTATTCTAATCACTTTTCGTAGTTAAGGAATGTAGTGCATCCAATAAGTGCATTTGTGTCATTGGATGATCATTGACGTCATTTTGTACATCCCAAGGCTTATTCTAATCACTTTTCGTACTTAAGGAATGTAGTGCATCCAATAAGTGCATTTGTCTCATTGGATGAACATTTACGTTATTTTGTGCATTCCAAGGCTTATTCTAATCACTTTTCGTACTTAAGGAATGTAGTTCATCCAATAAGTGCATTTGTGTCATTGGATGAACATTTACGTCATTTTGTGCATCCCAAGGCTTATTCTAATCACTTTTCGTACTTAAGGAGTGTAGCTCATCCAATAAGTGCATTAGTGTCATTGGATGAACATTTACGTCATTTTGTGCATCCCAAGGCTTATTCTAATCACTTTTCGTACTTAAGGAATGTAGTTCATCCAATAAGTGCATTAGTGTCATTGGATGAACATTTACGTCATTTTGTGCATCCCAAGGCTTATTCTAATCACTTTTCGTACTTAAGGAATGTAGTTCATCCAATAAGTGCATTTGTGTCATTGGATGAACATTTACATCATTTTGTGCATCCCAAAGCTTATTCTAATCACTTTTCTTACTTAAGGAATATAGTTCATCCAATAAGTGCATTTGTGTCATTGGATTAACATTTACATCATTTTGTGCATCCCAAGGCTTATTCTAATCACTTTTCGTACTTAAGGAGTGTAGTTCATCCAATAAGTGCATTAGTGTCATTGGATGAACATTTACGTCATTTTGTGCATCCCAAGGCTTACTCTAATCACTTTTCGTACTTAAGGAATGTAGTTCATCCAATAAGTGCATTTGTGTCATTGGATGAACATTTACGTCATTTTGTGCATTCCAAGGCTTATTCTAATCACTTTTCTTACTTAAGAAATGTAGTTCATTCAATAAGTGCATTTGTGTCATTGGATGAATAGTTAGGTCATTTTGTGCATCCCAAAGCTTATTCTAATCACTTTTCGTAATTAAGGAATGTAGTGTTGGAACCAAGTTGGTTCTAAGTACTTAGTATTTTGATGCTTTCAAATGTACTCAATGTAAACTTATTTTGTACTTTGAATTATGAAGTTAAATGCCCCAGAAATTGAAGGAAGCAGAAGCAGATATCAAAGGAAAATGAATTCTGAAATTTCCAGAAGATGTTCCAGGATGCCAAAACATCACCAGAGGATATGTTTGGTGGCCCAGAACAGAAGGAATAAAAAATCATAATGAAACATGGATCATATCGCTGGAAAGCCTGCCAGAAGGAGAGTTGTTCCAGACAAACAGGAGTCAAATATCAATTTTATGCCAGAAGTTATTTTGACCAGAGAATGGCCTGGAAGTGAAAAATTACACAGTCCAGACTTGTTCCAGACTTGACCAGAAGGTATGTTTATGAGTCCAGAACAAGAGGATCAATTCAGATTTGGCCCAGATCATGAGATAGCATGATTCAGGGCATGGAACTAAGTCCAGACCAAAAGAAATGAGTTCCATAATCAATCCAGACCTGGTCCAAAATTAAAGGTAAAATGTCCAGACTGAAATATTTTTTGTTCAAGTTAATTTCAGTTTGTTCCAGACCAAAGTCCAAAATCTGTCCAGATCAAATTAAAAATTTCCAGATCAATGGTTCAGAAATAATTATTTGGTCTAGTGATGATCCAGATCAGAAAATCAGACCATGGCCTAGTGGTGACCGAAATAAGAGGGTTAGGAAGTGTGGTCCATGAATGGCCGAAATCAGAGGATCACAAAATATGAAATAGGCTGGTCCAGAGTGGACTATCACATTAAGATCCAATGGTGCAGATTTGATCACAAGAATTAAAGAATCTGAGAAAAACGCTCAAAACAGAAGCTGAGCAAAATGCTCAAAACAGATCAGTGAGCAAAAGGCTCAAAACAGAATCTGAGCAAAATACTCCAGAATTTTTTCAAAACAGATTAATCTAAATATACTGCAGAAGTAAAGCATCAGTGAAGTTCTAAAGTTCAACTATAAATAGAGACTTAATGCTGAAGAATAAAGTATTGAAAATCACAAAAGAGTCACACACTTCCAAAGCAACCACTCTCAAATTTTCATATAAGTCAATTGTGAGTTTCAGCTTTCAAGAAGCAAGTACTCGGTTATTTTTTTTCCACTGTGGCAAATCTAAGTTGTTGAAGTAGAGTCTACAATCTGAGGGAGTCAGTAGAGGTAGCAGGTTACTTGGCAATTAGATAGGGTTGTATCTAAGTTGTTGAAGTAGAGTCTACAAACTGAGGGATTCAGAAAGGGTAGCAAGGTACTTAGCAATTAGATTCATAGTGTTGTGAATTCTTCTACAATCTGGGGTGTTAGATTGGCTGAAGACAAGGTTGTTTTCTTCAAGAAGTCTAGGATTGTTAGACTATTGAGAAGACTGACTTGGAGGGTCAGTAGCAAGGTTGTAATTCAAGATTGAATTAGTGAAATTATTCAAGGCGAAGGGACTGGACGTAGCCTCGTTAATGGTGAACCAGTATAAAATCTGTGAGTTTTATTTTTATTTTTATCCGCTACTAACTCTGTTTTAATTATACATCAAGTTTTGTTTTGAAAGTATTAAAACAGGAAAATTATTCAAGTTAAGTCAAACACAATTCAACCCCCCTTTCTCGTGTTTGCACCTTCATGTAATTCATCCAATAAGTGCTTTTGTGTCATTGGATGAACATTTACGTCATTTTGTGCATCCCAAGGCTTATTCTAATCACTTTTCGTACTTAAGGAATGTAGCTGATCCAATAAGTGCATTTGTGTCATTGGATGAACATTTACGTCATTTTGTGCATTCTAAGGCTTATTCTAATCACTTTTTGTACTTAAGGAATGTAGTTCGTCCAATAACTACATTTGTGTCATTGGATTAACATTTACGTCATATTGTGCATCCCAAGGCTTATTCTAATCACTTTTCGTACTTAAGGAATTTAGTTCATCCAATAAGCGTGTTTGTGTCATTGGATGAACATTTACGTCATTTTGTGCATCCCAAGGCTTAATCTAATCACTTTTCGTACTTAACGAACGTACTTCATCCAATAAGTGCATTTGTGTCATTGGATGAACATTTACGTCATTTTGTGCATCCCAAGGCTTATTCTAATCACTTTTCGTACTTAACAAATGTAGTTCATCCAATAAGGGCATTTGTGTCATTGGATGAACATTTACGTCATTTT